>JANAVB010002398.1:2663552-3227101 GCA_029216955.1 Iris pallida
TGGCAAATAGGCTATCCTAAAAGCGTTTTTGAAAACTGACCTATCTTTTTAAAATGACATATGTTTTTAAAAAACATCTATTTTACAAAAAGCTTCTGAAGGACTTTTCAAAAAGCTAAAATTATTTTTCTCAAAATCAACTGACAAAACCCTGACAGAACTCGGCCAGAGTTCGGCCAAGTTGAACGTTATGTGAACGTTTGATTTTGAACTTGGTCTCCCTTCAGTTGCGGTTTGTTACAAAGAGTTCTGTCCAAATTCTGCCCGAATTCTGTCAAAGTTCTGTATTTGGAAAAACTATAAATAGAGAAGGATTTCGATCATTTCAAATCACCAATTCACTTTCAATCTCTTCTCTTCTAAAGCTTATATTTCTTCCAAAGAGTTCTAAAAAGCTTCCATTTTCAAATCCCAAGCCAGTTACAATCCTCTAGTCGATTTGCTAGTACGGTGCGGTCTAGAAGTTTCAGAGCGATTGTAATCAGAGGCTTGATTGAAGATACAACTCTTCACAATTGAAGTTGGTCGAGTTCTTCGTATCAAAGCTCACGTCTGTAGAAGTTGCAAGGACTTTGTATGAAAACTTGCAGGATTTTCCAATAGTGGATTCAACTGGAATCTAGAGTTCTTCCGACTGGACTAGTACTCACAAGAGGGAAACCAGTATAAATCTCGGTGTTTGTGTTTGCCTTCTGATCACCTTTTTATTACTGTCATTTATTTTGTGATTATAATTATATCTGTGATCTAACTGCTAACGAGTTTTTTAATTAGCAATATTCCGCTGCCTACTCTATTCACCCCCCCTCTAGAGTATTCTGCTTTACGATTTTGTTCCTACAATTGGTATCAGAGCGAGTTATACAGGTAAAGTAAGGTAAAATTGCAGTTATATTCAATTGTTATATAGATCACAGTATTACACATGGCAACTGTGAAATTCACAAGTGAAGGCCAAGCCACAAACAGACCTCCACTGTTTGACGGCACAAATTACACTTATTGGAAAACTCGTATGAGTTTCTTTCTGAAATCTCTTGATTTTGACTTATGGTCTGTAGTTATTGATGGCTTTAAAAATCTCCCTCATATTAATGTTGATAGAGTTTTAGTTGAAAAACCCCATGACAAATATATAGAGGATGAAAAGAAAAAGGCCAGTCTTGACGCACGTGCTATTAACGCTCTATTTTGTACTTTAGACAGAACTGAATTCAACAGGGTGTCTACCTGCACAACATCAAACGAAGTGTGGAAACTTCTCGAAGTAACCCACGAAGGAACAACACAAGTCAAGGAGTCAAAGATCAGCAGACTTACTCAGGAGTATGAGGCGTTCAAAATGAAGCCAAGTGGATCAGTCATTCAGATGTTTACAAGATTCTTGGATATTGTAAATCTTTTGTCTTCACTAGGCAAGGATTATAGTAACCATGAGAAGATTCGCAAACTTCTACGAGCTCTTACAAAAAACTGGATTCCAAAGGCTACAGCAATCATTGAAGGGAATGACCTCTCAACAATGTCTCTGAAAACACTCATGGGTAAGCTACACACTCACGAGTTAGAACTTCAAGACTTTGAAAATGCTATACCAAAGGAGAAGTCAGAGAAGTCGATCGCTCACAAGGCTCAACATTGAAGAACTGTCGAAGACGACTCTGATGACAGCGACTCCGACTCTGAAGATCAAGCTCTTCTAGTAAGAAAATTCAAGAAGTTCATGAGATTTAACAGGAGAACAAAAGACAGCAACAACAACAATGAGGAAGATCCTATTTGCTATGGATGCAAAAAGAAAAGACACATGAAGAAAGATTGTCCAACAGCATCATCATCAAAGAAAAGCAGCAAATATGACAAAGGCTACCTGAAGAAATCTACATCAAGAAAGTATGCCAACACAAGCATATGGCATGAAAGTGAGGCCAGCGACTCAGAAGACGAACAATCAGATGACGCTGCAAATGTATGCTTGATGGCTTGCGATCAGGTAATCACTAATCCTCTATTTGATCCTTATGACGATTTCACCTTCGAGCAACTAGGAGAGGCTTTCAGTGACCTGCTAAATGATTACAGGAAACTGCCTAGTAAATATGAAACCTCTAAGAAGGTACTCAAAGAGTACAAAGGTGAACTAGGAAGACTTACCGACCAACTAGATCATGTTATAAATAATGACTCTTTAAATGAGTTTGGTGAACTTTTCTCTATTAAGTTGTTGTTACACGAGACTGTTAAGCTATCCGATGAATAAGACCAAACTATCATCCAGTTAAAGGAAGACCTATCTAAGGAGAGAAAGAGTCTCCAGTATGCACAGGTCAGATTAGAATCACTCACATCTGACTATAATAGATTATATGACACTTCAAAAAAGTTGGAAATTAGTTTAGGAAAATGGCCTGAAGTTGCTGCTTCCTATTCTAACACGTGTCAATTAACGAATCATCGAAACACGTCCAATACTGTCAGACCAAACCATACCAAAACTATGCCCAAGAAGACTAATAGGCATGCATTCTTCTATACTAGAAAACCAATACCTACCAATCATGCACCTCACACTACTTTCAACACTCAACATGCTAAATGTCATTATTGTGGCCTCATTGGTCATATATCTTCTGCATGTAGAATCAGAAAGTTAGTAGATTTAAATGTTTATGCATGGATACCAAAAACTAACCAGTCAGGACCCTACAAGAAATGGGTACCAAAAGTTTCATCTACAAATTATTTTGTAGGTGGGACGCCCTTCACATGCTAGGAGCAAATAGATCCTCGACAACGGTTGCTTACGGCACATGACTGGTGACGCTTTACTATTCGTAACACTGTCGAAGAAGAATAAAGAAGGATATGTCTCCTTCGATAATAATTTAACAGGGTACATAATCGGTATCGGTGACATTGGTAAGGCTCCCTATCCAATGATTAAAGATGTGTGTCTAGTTATCGAGTTAAAACATAATCTGCTCAGCATAAGCCATTTAGATTATCACAGTTATGGTATTAACTTCGTCAAAGATAAATGTACTATAGTTGATAGTTCAACTGGTAGTACTATATTTGAAGGTATTAGGGAAGACAACATATATGTTTTCTATTTGTTGGAAGATGCTAACAAAGCAGGTAGATGTTTGATGGCCAAAAGCTTCGAGAGTCAACTATGGCATATGAGACTCGGCCATGCAAACATGGATACAATTTTAAGACTATCTACAAAGAAGTTGGTACCGGCTTACCGGACATTTCTTTCAAGAAGGATACGGTATATAGTGAATGTGAAAAGAACAAAGCTACCAAATCCGTATTTAAATTCAAGAACGTTGTAAGTACCACTAGACCTTTATAACTATTGCATATGGACTTATTTGGACCAAGTAGAATTGTTAGTCTAGGTGGTAAGTTATATGCATTTGTCATTATAGATAATTTCTCTAGATATACATGGGTTTATTTTCTGCACGCAAGAACGATGTATTATCAGAATTCATCACCTTTTGCAAGAAAGTACAGAATGAAAACGGGTTCATGATTACTCGCATTCGTAGTGATCATAGCGACGAATTTGAGAATGCAAAATTTAAGCAATTTTGTGACACACGATTATTTGCATGAATTCTCTTGCCCTAGGACTCCGCAACAAAATAGAGTTATGGAACATAAGAACAGAACTCTATCTGAAATGGCTAGAGTAATGTTAAATCTGTTTAGTCTACCAAGATATTTTTGGGCTAAAGCTACAGCATGTTATATTCTCAATAGGGTTCTAATTCGACCTATATCGAAGAAGACTCCCTATGAACTATGGTTTGATAGAACACCAAATGTTTTATTTTTCAAGATTTTTGGTTGTAAATGTTTTATTCTTAATACTAAAGACAATTTGAGTAAATTTGATGAAAAGGCCGATGAAGGTATATTTTTAGGTTATGCAGCAAAGAGTAAAGGATATAGAGTCTTCAACAAAAGAACCAAGATCATCGAAGAATCAATTAATGTCAAGTTTGATGAGCTAAATCAACACATAGATAATGATGACAATAAAGACATAATCACACCAAGTACAGCTACCCAAAACCTTCACACAGAGATGCAGAATCATCACATCAAGCATCAGATGAACCTTCAAGCAAAGAAGTCGGAACTAGCAATCCTGAGACTACACAAAAAGAGATGAGATTCTTGGCTGATCATCCAAAGGACTTGGTAATTGGTGAGATTACCAAGGGTATAAGTACTCGTTCCTCTAATAAAGATATAGCTTCTTGTGTTGCTTTTATTCGTAGTTTGAACCCAAAAATATTGAAGAAGCATGTAGTGATAATTTTTGGTTAGATGCTATGCAAGAGAAATTAAACCAATTCTAACAGAATCAAGTTTAGGAACTTGTTCCCAAGCCCATTGATCATCTGGTCATTGGCACCCAATGGGTATTCCGAAACAAACTGAACAAGAATGGTTTAGTGACTCGTAATAAGGCTCGACTCGTAGCTCAAGGATACAATCAAGAAGAAGGTATCGACTATGATGAGACTTATACCCCAGTTGCGAGATTAGAATCCATTCGCATGTTATGTGTATTTGTATGTTTTTATAATTTTATGTTATTTCAAATGGATGTCAAAAGCGCATTTTTAAATGGTTTTATAAAAGAAGAAGTTTATGTAGCTCAACCTTCCAGTTTTTCTGATTTCAAATTTCTAGAATATGTTTTCAAGTTGAAGAAAGCCTTATACGGTTTGAAACAAGCCCCTCGTGCTTGGTACGATCGTCTAAGATCTTTTCTACTTGATAACGGGTTTTCAAAGGGAAAGGTTGACACTACATTGTTTATAAAATCTTTGAATAATAACATTTTTTTGATTCAAGTCTATGTAGATGATATTATTTTTGGATCTACTGATGAATCTCTTTGTCAAAAATTTTTAAAGTGTATGCAGAATGAGTTTGAGATGAGCATGATGGGAGAGCTAAAATTCTTTCTCGGACTGCAAATCAAACCAACCAACAATGGGACGTTCATAAATCAAGCAAAGTACACAAAGATTCTATTAAAGAAGTTCGACCTGGAAACAGTTAAGCCACTTAGCACTCCAATGGCGACTTCAACCAAGCTTGATATTGATGAACAAGGCAAACTTGTCGATATACGTAGGTATCGAGGTATGATCGGTAGCCTACTGTATTTAACTGCTAGTCGACCAGACATTATGTTTAGTGTTTGCTTATGTGCACGTTTTCAAGCTAATCCTAAGGAATCACATCTATGCGCAGTTAAATATATCTTCCGATACCTTAAAGGCACTTCTTCTGTCGGCTTATGGTATCCCAAAACTACGTCATTTGACCTAACCGGTTATTCTGATGCTGATTTTGGCGGATCCAAAGTAGATAGAAAAAGCACTAGCGGCACATGTCATTTCATAGAAAAAGCTCTAGTCTCTTGGTTTAGTAAGAAGCAGAATTATGTTGCATTATCAACAACTGAGGCTGAGTATATCGCCACAGGACGTTGTTGTACACAAATTTTGTGGATGAAGCAAACTTTAGAAGACTATGGATTACATTTTTCATACATACCCATTTTCTGTGACAACACTAGTCTATTAATTTGACTAAGAATCCAGTATGTCACACTCGTACTAAACATATCGAGATTCGACATCACTTTCTTAGAGATCATCAACAAAATGGAGATATAGACCTTGTATACATATACACGCAGAATCAATTAGCTGACATACTCACAAAACCTCTAGCGGAAGATCGTTTCAATTATTTACGTCGAGAATTAGGAATTTTAGATGTCAATAATATTAATTAATTTTGTTTTATTAATTAATTTATTCAATACTTATTAACTATTTTCGATACAAGCCTAAAAAGAGTCTGTCTGTCACCACGACTACGGTCGAAGCGAAGCGGTATTTAAGAGTTCTCCGATAAACCTCCGGTAGCTGGAACAGTACTCCTACAGCTAATCTGAGACAGATACTGAGTAAAGAATATTAATTTATAAAATAATATTAATAGTATTATTTAAAATTTAAAATTACTAAACTCTGAATTAAATATTTGAAATGAATTGATGAAAAAGATGTGGCCCCACAATTTTTTTTTAATATACATATATAGCCAGGCAACCCTTGGCGAATTCGGCCCGAGTTTGGTCTGAATTCGGCCAGAGTTTGGCTGGGTATATATATGTACCAGTCAGAACCCGAGGCCCCCTCTTCTTCATTCTTCCAAACCTCATCAAAACAGCAGCAGCCGTGACCCGAAAACCCTAGTTCTTCTCCACCTTCCTTCTTCCAATCCACGTGGAGATCTTCATCCAAAATTTGGATTCGTGCGGAGAATCTCGTTCTCTCCAGCATACCTGATTCTCGGAAGGTATAATTCTTTTTTTCTCCACTTTCCAATTATTAGGATTTCTAGTTTTTGGGATAGAATGCCTAAGAGATTCAATCCTTTCAAGAGGAAGAAGACACACGCCAGTGAAGAGGCATCATCTTCTGATCCGCATACGAATTCCCTCTTTTCTTCGGTCCAATCGGATGATGGTGCATCGGACGTGTTTTATTTCAAAACTCCCGACCAAGCCCTACTTTGGTATGCTGATTTCATTATGCGTACTATTTGTACCGGATCGCCGATCAATTCGACTGTCTTTTCCGACCACCGTCCTTACTTTGATGTATTAGGGTTACAACACTTTGCTACTTTATAATTCCCTATAGCTACTAATGCCATTAGACTATTTTACTGTAATTTCGTGTTAGACACTTTTACCGCAAGAACACGTATCAGAGGGATAGATATCGAGTTTAATGATGAAACGCTAGCAGAAATCCTTGGTATTCCAAACGAAGGTGCCCCGCTCGATGACATCACTGATTTTGATTTTTCCGATGGTACGACACTCGTTAGTTTCATAAATGAGCTTTGTGCGCCCGCACGTGCTCGTCCTGGAAAGTTCAAGGCCAATAACTTGAACTTGTTTAACTATGAATTACATCGCATCATCTATTCCACTCTACTTCCAAAATCCACTTCAAAAGATGATGTCACTGCACTTGAGCTTTCTGCTTTATATCACACTCTTAAGGGGATTCCTTTCTCTGCCCGTAAGACTATCATTCAGATGATAGGTAGATGTCGCGGAAGAGACCGCAACCTCTCTTATGCGATGATCATCCCACGCATCTTTCAGAGATTTGATATTGACTTATCCACTTGTACTCTGGACCCTGAGCCCAAGTTCCTCAAACTCTCTCATCGCAGCATTGCCACTGTTCCTCCACCTACTGCACCTGCTCATCCTGCACCTACTCCCACAGCACCTGGTCCTCTTTAGTCTTATCCTATGACCTTTGAGGGTATTTATCAGCATCTATCAGATCTGTAGTCATTTTATGTTGACACTTCCAGGGAACATGAGTTCCATGACGTGACTCGATTCCAGGCTATTGCCAACTCCTTCGCTGATCTGAGATTTGCACAGACGGGTCATTTTGCTTTCTCTCTACCTCGAGACTCTTCTATTTCTGGCAACCGTATTGATGATGAGGCGGTCCACTCTATGTTCCAGCCAGGAAACGTTTACGATTGGTATCGTCCTTCTGGTGCCACTCCTCATACTTCTGGAGCCGGCACTTCTGGAGCTGTTCAATCTGGACATGCTGGCGCTGCAGTCGATTATGATGAGGATGATGATTTCTGAGATGTTACTGTTTGAGACTGTCTATTTTGTCTTATATTTACTTGGAAATGCTCCGACATTCCAAGCATTATCAGTATTCTTTATTTTGGTTATGATTTGTGACTTACATAGATATATGTTTTTATGCCTCAGTTTGGCATTTGACTCACATTAGTTTATTATTCAGCACTTTATTTTGTTTCAGCTTCATTCTAGCATAATCTTTCTTTATGCTTCCATATAAACTGTCTGTGACAACTACCATGCCTGTGTTGTTTATCTATTTTTTTGTGTTTCTTTACTGCTTGTTACTTATGCAATTATTGCGGGGGAGCTTTCTCTTTTGCAATTATTTTGCTAAGTGACAACGGGAAAGAAATAAGATCTAACATCTTTCTGAATACAGGTTATGAACAATTTTATTTTTTCTCTATAAACCGACGGTATATATTTTTAAATTGATCCAAACCAAGATGTTATATCGGCATGGTTTGTCAATTATCAAAATGGGGGAGATTGTTGGCCCATTGGTCATGGTAAAACCTGATTTTAATACTTGATCAAACTTTGTCTCGATATAAATGCAAGTCAATTCAGATGTTTACCTACGATGTTTTGGACACTGCTCAACGATGGATATCTACTCTGTTCAAGACCGAAGCTGTTTGCCACTCGGAATGTATTTCCTTCAAAGCAATGTAATTTTTTATTTTATTGAGTCTAGGAATACATTGTATACCAAGTCGTACTGGCAAATAGGCTATCCTAAAATCGTTTTTGAAAACTGACCTATGTTTTTGAAAAACATCTATTATACAAAAAGCTTCTGAAGGACTTTTCAAAAAGCCAAAATTATTTTTCTCAAAATCAACTGACCAAACCCTGACAGAACTCGGCCAGAGTTCGGCCAAAGTTCAGCCAAGTTGAACGTTATGTGAACGTTTGATTTTGAACTTGGTCTTCCTTCAGTTGCAGTTTGTTACAAAGAGTTCTGTCTGAATTCTGCCCGAATTCTGTCAGAGTTCTGCCTTTGGAAAAACTGTAAATAGAGAAGGATTTCGATCATTTCAAATCACCAATTCACTTTCAGTCTCTTCTCTTCTAAAGCTTACATTTCTTCCAAAGAGTTCTAAAAAGCTTCCATTTTCAAATCCCAAGCCAGTTATAATCCTCTAGTCGATTTTCCAGTACGGTGCGGTCTAGAAGTTTCAGAGCGATTGTAATCAGAGTCCTGATTGAAGATACAACTCTTCACAATTGAAGTTGGTCGAGTTCTTCGTATCAAAGCTTACGTCTGTAGAAGTTGCAAGGACTTCGTATGAAAACTTGCGGGATTTTTCAATAGTAGATTCAACTGGAAGCTAGAGTTCTTCCGACTGGACTAGTCCTCACAAGAGAAAAACCAGTATAAATCTCGGTGTTTGCATTTGCCTTCTGATTACCTTTTTATTACTGTCATTTATTTTCTAATTATTATTATATCTGTGATCTAACTACTAACGAGTTTTTTAATTAGCAATATTCCGCTGCCTACTCTATTCCCCCCTCTAGAGTATTCTGCTTTATGATTTTGTTTCTACACATAAAGCATTTTATAAGTTTATTTTTGGGCAAATCACTCTCCAATAGTATCATTGCAAGAAGAATGAATCAATAAAAGAGGGAATGAATCAATCAAAGGGAGAATGTGTGTGCAAACTGTCATTTATGGTTGTAAATAAGTGTTTTTTAACTCTCGTTTGGTTCGCGGAATCATCGAGTTGAGAAAGAAAAGTAATAACTTTTCTATGTTTGGGTGCCAAAGAAAATGAGGAGGAAAAGAAAGTGATTTACAATGGAAAGAAAATTAGGGGAGAAAGTGATTCCATCCATCCAAGCAAGGAATCACTTTTCCACATTGAAGTATTCACTTTTCTTTCCAAATTCCTTGACATTTCTAAAAATCGAAAAAGAAAAAAAATTAATAAAAATTATAATTTTCCAAAAAATGATAAGAAATTGATTTTCTTTCCCTTCCATTCCGCGATCCAAACGAGACCTTAACATCTACTATGGAGGAGCCAACATTCACACATTCTACTAAGTGTGAACCAGAAACATGACAGAACGAGACAATTATATAATGGTGCGAGGTCCACAGAATGACATGCATCTCTACTACTCTCATAATGAAGCTCATGTTTGGAATAGTTTGAAAAATCAAAATCAAAATGTTTAACTAATTCAAAACTCCGTAACTTGGATAAGGCTCATTGATTTTGTTCTCTCAAAAAATAATAAGTAAAACTCGAAATTCATAATCAAATTTCTTCTTCTTGTTCCAAAAGCACCAAAACATGTAAACTTTTTACCTCTTTCTTATCTTGAGACCCCTTTCCAATAGAAAGGACTGTCAAAATCTTTGACAGTCCTCGATGATGATGATAGGGGAGGACGAGGCCGCAACCTACAAAACCTCTTCTCCAACTCCGACGAGCTCCTCGACGATATCGATCAGATCCGACGTCCTCGACTCCATCTGCCCCTACCTTGTTGTCACGACCCACACCCGCTTTCCTGGCGCGAGCTCGTGAGTAAGCCAGCTACGTATCGAGCGGACTCCAGTCCGACTCGAGTACGTATAAGCTGTCAAGGTCATGGGTATCATGTCTAATCTAAACTATATCTCAATCCACAGGAATCATATAAAACAAGAATGAACAAGTATGGGTCGTGGTCTGCAGCCCATTAACATATTGTTCGATTAGACTACAAGAATGATATGAGTCTATAAATAAGCAGAGTATATCATGGAACTGAATATAAAGCACGAGAAGATAATAAAGAAATATCACAAGCAAAATACATGTATCATACATCGCAATCCTCTACCATCCCACTCTGCTAACTAACACCATGCAGTCGGTAAACCTGAAGAGATCATCAGGTCCTCAGAGGACTAGCAAGATACATAAAACATGCCTATCTAACAGTTTAATCACGCAATAATATAACCAGGATGTAAACAGGAACTAGACATGAGACTGACAAGTGGCTACTGACAGATAACTATGAACACGGATACGAGATCAAGTATGCATAAATGAACTGCTGGTAGATCAATGGAAAACCAACCCTCGCCCCGAATGTGGACTCGTAGGTCAGTTTCAAGACAAGTCACCCTCGCCCCGTATGTGGACTCGCAGGTGCAAAGGCAACCCTCGCCCCATGTGTGGACTCGCAGGTTATGGGAAAGACAAAGGAATAGCACTTCACTCACTCATACTTACAGACACGACTCAGTCAAGACACAGGTGAAGATACGACACGACGCAATCACGATACACGAGAGAACTAATCCAATATGAACTAACAAGGCTAACCATGTACAAGGACTATAACTATACTATCATGTACGATATACAAATCACAAGTAATAACCAACTAGTAAAACTATATAATAATAGAAATATGCATGTAAATAAACTGTAGAGGGAGGCAAGGTATACTTGCCTGAGGGTTGCACGGAGAACCAATAAGATACCGTCAACTGGTACGCCATAAAGTCAAAGTCATTACCACTGTCTCCGAAAGCTAAAACAAACATCGCCAACATTCTCAGAATAGTCAAATTAGATAGGATTGCCTGTCCTTAAGTCCAATTCTGGACACAGGGGTAAAACGGCAATTTTAGGCAAAAACGGTGTCTGCCGTTGGACCCGCTTTACACCAAAAAGCGTGCCAGAGTCAATGGTCTCTAAAGTCGTCAAACTACATGTCTACGGATCCGGTTTTCCGATACGAACCCAACTGTATGTCCAAAGTTGGATTCCGGTGGACCGTGCACAAAATCACCCGTTGAGTCGGACCGGGGGGCCCGCGATACGGCAATTTTATCAACTGTCTCAGAATCGGACCAAACTTGGCATACAGGACCAGAAAAATGATATGGTCCTGATGGCGCAAGTTTCGTCTCGATCTGACGAGCATGCACAAAGTAATTAAGAAATTTGCAAAGTGCACGATACGGTGAATTTCGACGGATACGTATCAAATTCGTCGCGCACACACGACCAATTTGAATTCCGTCAAAGCCCACACGACCACGAAGCCGTTACGCAGCTTTCGATGCCCTCGGTTCGCGACCACGTCGCCCGGTTTGGCGGGACGCACCTCGTGTGGAACAATTTTTCTATTTTCTATATTTTTGAAAATATATTTTTGATGATTTTTGAATTCGAATATCCTTGTACATACTTGATAAAATTTGGATCTACCAAATAGGTTTTAATCTCGTATAGGTTGTCTACAATCCTATTCAGGTAGATGTTCTAAAATGTTGGTGGATCGGCGAGGAAATGTCTTCCAAAACCTACGTTGGGACTGGGTTTCTGTCCTGTTTTAAACAGGTTTTTCGGCCACTTTGGCCTCGATTCTCGTCGCGTACACAGCGAAATAAATCTTTATACTTGAAGAGAATTAACCTTGTATAAGTTGGGGGCATACCCGCAAAAATGGCTCGAGAAAACGTGGAGCGAGGAGGCGAAAAACATGCTACGAACTCGGCACCTTCACTGTTGTTGCTGTCGTATGCATGCACGGGGCCAGCGTTTGGCCGACCATGGGGCGGTGCTCCGGCGTCGTCCGGCGACGTGGCGGCACACGTGGTAGTATGGAGGGGTCGTCCAGTCGAGGAGGCTGGGGTGGCGTTAGGATTTTGAGTGTTTTCGATGATAATTCCTCCCGATCTCTGCCTCTCTGTTTTATACGCATAAATGCGTGGGAGCAGAATTTGCTCGGGTCTGCTAGCTTCGGTTTTTCCCTGGGCAAGGTCTTGCTGGGCTGGGATGGGCCTGGGGCTAGCTGGCCGGGCTGCTAGCCTGGGCTGGCTTAGCCCGAATGGGCTGAGGTCTGCTAAGCCTGCTCAGGCCTAAGGCTGAGCTGATGGGCTCCTGAGCTCATCTGGTTTATTTGGTTTTTATTCCTTTCTTTTTATTACAAATAATATATATATATATATATATATATATATATATATATATATATATATATATATATATATATATATATATATATATATACATATATATGTATACACATTCATGTATACATACTTCTATACATATTTTTTTTAACATATATATATATATATATATATATATATATATATATATATATATATATACCCACATACGCACATTTATATAATCTATTTATATATATATTAATTACACACATATAATATATTATATATATACACACTTATACATTAATATATATTTATATATACATACAAATACATATGATACAATATAATATATTTATATATACATACAAATATACACGTACATCGTATATATTAATATACACATAAACATTATATTTATTAGACAATAAAATAATATAACCAATAAAATAATAATATTAAATAACAATCACAATAAATAATAATAATAATAATAATAATAATAACAAAATTTAATAAACCAATAATGGTATATATATTATTTGTACAGTCTACTAGTCCCAAATTGTACAAGGGCAAATATCATTGAATATAAACTAATAATGATATTTATAATATTTAAATAGGAATACTTAGAAATATTCACTATATCACTAAAATGGAATACGACACGATCATACCAAAATACATAAACACGAATGTCTTTGGATGTACCGCATGACTACATGGGCTTGGGCTCGGTTCGGGTCCGGCTTGACTAATTCGGTACGGCCAGGTTTTCTGCAAGTCAATAATTTAATCAATAAATAATTGAACATCTAGAAAGGTTAAGTCGCAACTCGGCTTGGTTTTCCTAGTTAGGACTCACTTATGGCTTGGCACTCCCCTACCATGGCTAAACACTAATCAAAGCACGCTACTGCACTATCCGTGCCATGATTCCTAGTTGGCTTGTACTTCAAAACTCAACCATGGCTAAAATTATCTACCGTGATAATTAACTAAATAATTATTTATAAAATCCTAAAGTCACCATTTTAATCAAAAAATATTTCAAAAAATATTCTCCGGGAAGGGAAGCTACAAATCTACCCACCTTAAAAATAATTTCGTCCTCGAAATTCTAATTCATGACTATGTCTTAAAATCAAAGTCTACTATTACCTTAATCTCCTTAAATTTAATTTCTAAAATATTTTATGGCCTTCTCTAGTCATTTGGTAGTTACGAAATCTCGAGGACTTCTACCCACCTTTGGTCACACTACTCTCTCGAAACATAGGTCGATAAAATCTTATAATCTTCTAACTAGGGCTAATAATTCTACCAAAAATATCTAGGACATATGCTACCTATAATCACTCATATATATAAACAACCAATACTCAATAGTCAAGCAATATGTATTATAATTTAAGGATTTCTAATGAATTCTAGACAGCACGATCGTTTGTCACCTCGGAATAGGAAGGGACGAGAATCAATGGCACAGGAATCAATGAAGTATAATCGAGAGCAAATATAGAGTTTTCAAGGACGTAGAGAAATTTCTAGGAGAATTTTTTCAAGGCAGAGTGGATTGTGATTTCTAAGGTTTAGTCATTGTCGCAGGCTCGTACCGGTACAGTTACGTAACCGATACGATATGCTCTGACCTGCATGGGCCACCACAAAAACTTTTCACGACCCGTACCCACTTTTCGGGCGCGAGCTCGTGAGCAAGCCAGCTACGTATCGAGCGGACTCCAGCTCGACTCGAGTACGTATAAGCTATCAAGGTCATGGGTATCATGTCTAATCTAAACTATATCTCAATCCACAGGAATCATATAAAACAAGAATGAACAAGTATGGGTCGTGGTCTGCAGCCCATTAGCATATTGTTCGATTAGACTCCAAGAATGATATGATTCTATAAATAAGCAGAGTATATCATGGTACTGAATATAAAGCACGAGAAGATAATAAAGAAATATCACAAGCAAAATACCTGTATCATACATCGCAATCCTCTACCATCCCGCTCTGCTAACTAACACCATGCAGTCGCTAAACCTGAAGAGATCATCAGGTCCTCAGCGGACTAGCAAAATACATAAAACATGCCTATCTAACAGTTTAATCACGCAATAATATAACCAGGGTGTAAACAGGAACTAGACATGAGACTGACAAGTGGCTACTGACAGATAACTATGAACACGGATACGGGATCAAGTATGCATAAATAAACTGCTTGTAGATCAATGGAAAACCAACCCTCGCCCCGAATGTGGACTCGCAGGTCAGTTTCAAGACAAGTCACCCTCACCCCGTATGTGGAATCGCAGGTGCAAAGGCAAACCTCGCCCCGTGTGTGGACTCGAAGGTTGTGGGAAAGACAAAGGAATAGCAGTTCACTCACTCATACTAACAGACACGACTCAGTCAAGACACAGGTGAAGACACGACACGACGTAATCACGATACACGAGAGAACTAATCCAATATGAACTAACAAGGCTAACCATGTACAAGGACTATAGCTATACTAGCATGTACGATATACAAATCACAATTAATAACCAACTAGTAAAACTATATAATAATAGAAATATGCATATAAATAAACTGTAGAGGGAGGCAAGGTATACTTGCCTGAGGGTTGCACGGAGAACCAATAAGATACCGTCAACTGGTATGCCATAAAGTCAAAGTCATCACCACTGTCTTCGAAAGCTGAAAAAAACATCGCCAACATTCTCAAAATAGTCAAATTAGCTAGGATTGCCTGTCCTTAAGTCCAATTCTGGACACAAGAGCAAAACGATAATTTCAGGCAAAAACGGTATCTGCCGTTGGACCCGCTTTGCACCGAAAAGCGTGCCAGAGTCAATGGTCTCTAAAGTCGTCAAACTACATGTCTACGGATCCGGTTTTCCGATACAAACCCAACCATATGTTGGATTCCGGCGGGCCGTGCACAAAATCACCCGTTGAGTCGGACCGGGGGGCCCGCGATACGGCGATTTTATCAACTGTCTCAGAATCGGACCAAACTTGGCATACATGTCACGCCCCAAAACCAGAATACTGGAGAGCGAGGGCAGACATAGCCAGCTACGTATATTAAAGTGCAACCTACCTCGCTATACGGTCACGGCTGTCTAGATACATGAGGGTTTACTACAAGCCAACAGTCTCCTAGGGTCATGAACAAGCCTTGCGTCTCAATCACAAGCAAGTAAGTAAATGTTACAAGATGTTAGATCACGAAATATACAATAGTAAGGCGTCCCAAACATTACATATTCAGTTGATCATGAAGCTAGTCGTTACAAAATGTTAGGACTAGCAAGAGTTTAGTCATACATGATCAGCCCTAGGATCTGTCAATCATGTTACAGCCCGTAAGCAGACAGTAAGTAAGTGCAATCGAGCTAAACAGGTGCTCGTCAGCTAAACGCCTCAAAAGAATATGTTTATAATAGAGTGGGAGAGCCAAAAATAACCCACTCGTTGCCGTGGTTACGCCTGGTGGTCACCATCGGACTGGAAAGTCGGTAGATCCTCTGGAGCTACTCCGAAATCTGGCCATACAAAACCAGCTGGGTCAGATCCCAGAAAGAGCAAGTGCCACAAAGGAAGCTTCACTTAGGAACTAAAACCAGCAATTAGCACAGAAGATAATATATAGTAAAACTGGAGATAATATAACATCACGAGGATATATGGTGAGATGACCATGGGACCATTCAGATAACCAGGTTACAATCCTTAAACCAAACAAGGATCGGGATTGTAACCCTTTATCTGAACCGAACTTGTTTTCCTCCCATATATCAGCAAGATAATATAAAAAATCAGAACATAAAATAATCTATACAGGATCAAGGCAAGACTAGACTGATTATTCCTCATTCAACAATCACGGCCAAGCAATAAGTACGGCTTGATACTTTAACTAACTAGGGCTATCACAGGCCTAGTTACTAACAAGATGCAGTGAGATTATTCCACAGCCACAAGCCCTGTAGACCATCCAGGTTACCCAGGTCAAAAATTAGGGGTTAAATTCAGGTGGGTACATCGTCCAGGAAACGCATGTACCCTTTGGTAGCTTGAAGGGTGCAACACATGACAGTGTGCTGGAAATGTTCCCTACTCGACGGTAGGCTACAGATCCCAGGTGCGCCCAGGTAACGGGATTGCCTGCAGCTGGGAGATCTCTTTATGACTAATGTATTAATCTAGTTATTAGCCTTAGTCCATTTTAGTAGGTACTCCTGACCGTGGTACTCAGGAGTCCCATCCTAGACATGATGCAATACAGGACTGGATTATTTGTTCAAGCACAATCTCCCACGGTGTCCAGGTTGTTTATACAGGTCATGTCATGTCAGGTAGCCGTCGCAACAGCTTATCAAGATATATCATGTCAGGTTATCATGTCGGGTATACTGGTCAGGAGTGCGCCACGACGGGCCACTATCAGGTCATGTCATGTTCACTTGTCAGGAGTGCACCACGACGGGTCAATTTCGTGTTCAGGTACATGTGCAGGGCATCATAGTGCAAGCATTCAATCAGGAGACCAAGTTGATCTAGGGTTACAAGACATGAATTAACAGTAACAATCAAGTAATAATAATAATAATCACTAATACAAGGTACAGGGAGGGGTCAAGCGGCTCAGGATCCAAAGCCCATGCAGTTCAGGAAGAGGGAGGCATATGTGGCTAGCGGAAAGAGAGGAGCATATACGGCTGAAGGGGGAAGGGTTCATGCGGCTGAGAGCAAGTGGGTTGCATGCGGCTCAAGAAGCTAAGCCTCATACGGCAAGCGGGAAGCAGGTCTATGCGGCTAGCGGGACAATAAGGCACAAGCGGCTCGGGAAAGAAGTTCTCATGCGGCCAGCGGGAAGCAAGGCCTATGCGGCTCAAGAGGAGCGGAGTATTATGCGGCTGGGATCGAGCGAGTTCCATACGGCAGGTGGAGGTGTAGGTTTATGCGGCTGGCCGACCAATCGGTATATGCGATCGGTAGTCAAGTGGGTCTCATGCGGCTAGCGGGGTTCAGCCTCATGCGGCGGGTGGACATGCGGCTACAGGAGCAAGGGAGCATGCGACTGAGTGGGGAGAGGAATTCATGCGGCTGGAAGAAGCGGGGTCCCATGCGGCCAGGAAGGGGGAGGGCGCATGCGGCTAAGTGGGTAGCGTCTCATGCGGCTCAAGAAGTGCAAAGTATTATGCGACTGGGGGTTGAGCGAGTTATGCGGCTAGACGAGTTCGGCCCTCATGCGGCTCGAAGGTTCTTCCAGTCATGCGGCTGGGAGAACACTTGCCGTATGAAATATTCATGCGGTCAAGTCAAGCACAGTTCATCTTTTCCAAAATTACGAGAAGAAGAACGCCATGGGAGCCAAGTTTTCAAGCTCTATAACTCTATCATCCGGAGCCCAAATCCAAACTTCCATAGATCAAAACGGGGCAGAACGAAATGCTCTACAACATAAAACCATCAAAACTCAGAAATAACATGATTAAGTAGATCAAAACCCAAGAATTCCGAAAATAAAGTAAACTTAGATCTACAAGAATCTGGCCATGGAAAGTAAAAATGCCAAGTATTAAAGTAAGTAGAAATGCTGTAAAGAAGAGAATGAAGCAATAAAATTAGAGTTCCTCCATGAAGCAAGTTGCACTTGCCTAGACCTCTCTCTCTGGTAGGTAAGAAGTAATGGAGGAAAGAAGAAGAGTAATGAAGAGAGAGAAGGAAGTAGGGTTAATAAATGGTAGTGGTGGTGGTAGGTAGGGGTTCATCCTTGGTTCATTATGAACCAAAGAAAACCAAACCTAGCCGAATCCAAACCAAGAATAAACCAAGCCATGAAGGAAGCTAAGAACGAAATCATGCAATACAAGATAAAATACGTACACGTATTCCAAAATACGTAATATGAACCACAGGCATTACAACTCTACCTACCTTAAAAGAATTTCGTCCTTGGAATTTAATTAAGAGGCTAGAGAGACGAGGACAAGCTATATCAATCACAAGCAAGCTATAACTAGGCAGGCAATCACTCATTCAAGCAAGGAATCGAAGGCATGAGGCATAAGGAAGACAATATACCTCACGAGTCAAACAAGTCGGGATACCGCGATCGGATATCATCCTTACGCTCCCACGTTGACTCACCCAAAGTGTGATGACCCCAAGCAACTCGGACTAACTTGATAGTCTTGTTCTTGAGTATCTTCTCTCTCTGGTCCAATATAGACACGGGCCTCTCCTCATACGAAAAGATGGTACCAACAACCAATTTCGAATGATCCAGGATGTAGTTCGTGTCTGGGATATACCGTCGTAATTGGGATACATGGAACACGTCATGCACCTCGCTTAGCGACGGCAGAAGAGCGAGACGATAGGATACATCTCCTAATCGCTCCAGAATGTCAAATGGCCCTATATACCTAGGACTAAGCTTTCCCCGTACGCCGAAACGAATGACGCCACGGTTAGGCAATATCCTTAGGAATACTTGGTCACCGACAGAAAACTCGAGAGGGTGCCGATAAGAATCGGCCCAATGACGCTGACGATCTTGGGCAACTCAAAGATAATCCCGGACTCTTCCGACCACTTTAACTGTCTGGGAAATCATTTCTGGACCGAGCATCTGCCTCTCTCCGACATCATCCCATGATAGCGGGGATCTGCACTTCCTACCATACAGTATCTCGAACGGTGCCATCTGGATACTGGCCTAGAAACTGTTGTTGTACGAGAACTCCACCAGGTGCAAGTGATCTTCCCATGAACCACCGAAGTCAAGTGTACAAGATCTCAACATATCTTCAAGAGTCTGGATTGTGCGCTCCGACTGGCCATCTGTCTGCGGATGATATGCTGAACTGAACTGGAGATGAGTTCCCAAACTCTCCTGCAGGCTACGCCAAAAGTGCGACATGAATCTCGAATCTCGGTCCGAGGTGATACTAACTGGAACTCCATGCAACCTGACAATCTGTCTGAGGTACATCTCTGCTAACTGAGCTGTCGACTGACCAACTCTGAACGGAAGGATGTGAGCTACCTTCGTGAGCCTGTCAACTATAACCCAAATAACATCTCGACCAGCTGGGAATCTAGGTAATACGGTCACAAAATCCATGGTCACATGTTCCCACTTCTATTCTAGAATCGGCAAGGGCTGAAGAAGTCCAGCGGGCCTCTGATGTTCAGTCTTAACTTGTTGGCAGACCAAACAACGAGAGACAAACCAGGCTATCTCCCTCTTCATGCCATTCCACCAAAGTGCTGACGGATATCGCGGTACATCTTCGTACCACCCGGATGAATGGAATATTGAGAATTGTGCGCTTCCGACATGATCTCTTGTCTGATATCTCCACTGGGTACACAAAGATGCTTACCATGCCTAAGTGTACCGTCTTCATGAATGCATAACTCCGGTCTTCGTCCTGCCTCACACTCTGCTCTGAGTCGCTGAAGCTTGGAATCTGTTGACTGCACCATCCGGATCCTCTCGACTATAGTGGACTGAACTTGCATGCTAGCCATCAATGCTACACTGGAAGGGAGAACAACTTCAATACCCATCTTTTGATGATCTGCTAACAGCTCTGGTTGTGCAGTTAGGAAATAAACTCTGGCTCTCCTGCTCAATGCATCTGCAACGACGTTGGCCTTCCCGGGATGATACTGCAAGTTGACATCATAATCTACAAGAAGCTCCAGCCACCTCCTCTGACGCATGTTAAGATCCTTCTGGATGAAAACATACTTCAGGCTCTTGTGGTCGGTAAAAAACTCCACCCTATCTCCGTACAAGTAGTGCCTCCACAACTTAAGTACAAACACTACTGCTACCAGCTCCAAGTCATCGGTTGGGTAATTCCTCTCATGTTCACGAAGTTGTCGTGATGCATAAGCTATTACCTTCCCATGCTGCATCAGAACACATCCTAGGCCTCTGCCTGAAGCATCACAATGTACTGAGAATCCTCCGGTTCCATCTGGAAGCGTAAGAATAGGAACCGTCATCAAGTCTCGCTTCAACTTCTCAAAAGAATCCTGACATTCTGCTGTCCAAGCAAACTGCACATCCTTGCGGGTCAATTGGGTCAATGGTGCTGAAATCCGAGCAAATCTGAAAAAAACTGTCGGTAGTAGCCGGCCGATCCAAGAAAACTGTGAACTTCTGCAACGGTGCTGGGCACTGGCCACGACTCAATAGCCACAATCTTCTAGGCATCCACTTCTACTCCTCCTCGAGTGATGATGTGACCCATGTACGAAATGCGATCGAGCCAGAACTCATATTTACTGAACTTGGCATATAACTGGTGCTCCCTGAGAATCTGAAGAACCACACGAAGATGCTGCTCATGCTCCACTTCATTCCTGCTATAGACCAGGATGTCATCCAAAAATACAATCATGAACTGATCCAAATAGGGCATGAAAATACGATTCATGAGATCCATGAATACCGCCGGCGCATTGGTCGCTCCAAATGGCATCACTAGGAACTCCCAATGCCCATACCTCGATCTAAAAGCTGTCTTCGGGATGTCCTACTCTCTGACTCTGATCTGATGATATCCTGAGCGCAAGTCAATCTTCGAGAATACTGCTGCCCCTTTGAGCTGATCAAACAAGTCATCTATCCTCGGGAGAGGGTATCTATTCTTGATTGTCACTAAGTTCAAGGTACGATAATCAACACATAACCTGGACGTATCATCCTTCTTTTTCACAAGAAGCATCGGGGCTCCCCAAGGCGATCCACTAGCACGAATGAATCCCTTGGTTTGAAGTTCTTCAATCATCTTATACAAGATCTCCAATTCTGAAGGCGCCATCCTGTAGACTCTCTCTGACACTGGGGCTGTCCCAGGAATCAAGTATATGGTGAACTCCATTTCCCGCTCTGGCGGCATACCTGGAAGCTCCTCTGGGAAAACATCTGGAAACTCTTCGACTATCCGGGGCAACTGCACTGCTGCTACTGCCATCCGCAATACTGGAGAAGAAGGCACAACTTTGCCTCGGGAGAAGGAAAACTCTGGCTCGCCTGGAATGTTAAAAACAACCCTACCAATATGGCAGTCTATTCTAGCATACTGGTTCCTCAACCAATCCATCCCTAGGACCACATCATAATCGGTCATCGGGGAATTCTATCAATCTAGCGGGAAATTCCTTACCGCTAACTACGATCCGACACGAGGAAAACACCCTATCGACTCCCACAAGTCCGTTACCAGTAAGTATATTGAGCCTTACTGATAATGACTCGGGCTCCAATCCTATCCGTTTCGTAAATCGTGCAGACATAAAAGAATGTGATACACCATAATCAAATAAAGCTGAAGCTGGAAAGGAGTTGACGAGAATAGTACCTGCCACTACCTCTCCTGGTGCCAATCCTTCCTCTGCGGTCATCACTATAACCTGACCATTGCCCTCGGGGTGCTGATCCCCTCTGCTGAAATCCTCGCTGCCTATTCTGACTCAAGGCTTGGGCCTGAGTATGCTGCTGGGGGTTCTGCTGCTGGAATACTTGGGACTGAGGCGGCAAGGGCCTCGACAATGGATACTGCTACTGCTAGATCGGAGCTGGTCCTCTCACCGAAGAGCTAGAAAGGTTGGACAATGATGAACCACCCCTATTCGTGGCAGAATCCAACCCTATGGTCTGCTGCTCCACAAGCCAGACACAATTCCTGTGCCCTGCGACACTCTGCCACTACATGGCTGGCTTTCCACAATAAGAACATCCTACTGTGGAAGTTTGTTTCTGCTTCTGCTGCTGAGGGTACGTCGAGGCTGAATGCTGAACTGACGTCACTGAGGCCGCCCACCTCGGAGCTCCAATAGTCAAAGCCCTGGCTACTGGGGCTGGGGCTGGGGCTGACAACTGATTCATCTGGCCGTGGGATCTCTTCCGACCTCCGGCCCTATCCATAATCCTTTGGGAGGTATACTCATGCCTCCAGATGCTCTCAAGACTGCATCAGAAGTCTGATGCTCAAACTGCTCAACTGCCAATAGAATCTCCAGGTGAATCCCCTGCTGGATTCGTTGGGCTCTATCATACTCGGTTGCCACCAAGGTGGGAGCAAACCGACTGAGTCTCAAAAATTCGGCCGCATATCCGTCGACCGTCCTGTCCATCTGCTTCAGATTGGTGAACCTCGTCTATAGATCGTACCGAGCTACAGCATCAAATACTTGGTCTGGAATCTCTCTCTGAATACTGCCCAAGCAATGGGTATTGCTAACCCAACAGCCTGAGCCGCCTACCAGCTGCGGGCAAGATCTAGCAACTGCAGTCGCACTACGGCCACCTTCTCGTTCTCTGGGGTCCTGCCTGCTTCTAGAATCACCTCTGTGTCCTGAAGCCAAGCATCTGCAGCGATAGCATCTTTACTACCATCGAAGAAGGGAGGGTTCAAGCGCTTGAAGCTGTTGGCCGTACTGTTACCCTGATGACCGCCCCTGGTCAAAGCATCCGTCACTGCCTGGTGCAAGGCATCTCCCCGACGATCTTGGGAAGCTATCAAGGTCCTGATGAGTCCTACCAAAGTTCCATCATCAGGTTCGGCAGGCTGAACTGGCTGGACTGGTGGCTCTCCGCCAGAAGGCAGGACTCTGGAGGCTACTCCCGAATGCTGGGCTTGCTGATCCGCGGGAAATGCTCCGTCTTGCTGACCGGCAGGTCCAGGAACGATGCCGCTGAAGAAGACGACATGGGGAACAATAAGAAAGGACCAGGATAGATCAACGATACAAGCATATGATCACGACAAGAATCCAGGGATTCAGAAGATACGAACAGAGATCAAGGGCGAATACTGATTGAGACATCTATTCGGTAAACCCTCACGTATCTTGATTTACAAGACCCGCATGGACCACCACTTAAACCATGTCACTCCCCAAAACCAGAATACTGGAGAGCGGGGGCAGACATAGCCAGCTACGTATATTGAAGTGCAACCCACCTCGCTATACGGTCACGGCTGTCTAGATACATGAGGGTTTACTACAAGCCAACAGTCTTCTATGGTCATGAACAAGCCTAGTGTCTCAATCACAAGCAAGTAAGTAAATGTTATAAGATGTTAGATCACCAAATATACAATAGTAAGACGTCCCAAACATTACATATTCAATTGATCATGAAGCTAGTCGTTACAAAATGTTAGGCCTAACAAGAGTTTAGTCATACATGATCAACCCTAGGATCTGTCAATCATGTTACAGCCCGTAGGCAGACAGTAAGTAAGTGCAATCGAGCTAAACAGGTGCTCATCGACTAAACGCCTCAAAAGAATATGTTTATAATAGAGTGGGAGAGCCAAAAATAACCCACTCGTTGCCCTGGTTACGTCTGGTGGTCACCATCGGGCTAGAAAGTCGGTAGATCCTCTGGAGCTACTCTAAAATCTGGCCATACAAAACCAGCTGGGTTAGATCCCAGAAAGAGCAAGTACCACAAAGGAAGCTTCACTTAGGAACTAAAACCAGCAATTAGCACAGAAGATAATATATAGTAAAACTGGAGATAATATAACATCACGAGGATATATGGTGAGATGACCATGGGACCATTCAGATAACCAGGTTACAATCCTTAAACCAAACAAGGACCGAGATTATAACCCTTCATCTGAACCGAACTTGGTTTCTTCCATATATCAACAAGATAATATAAAAAAAATCAGAACATAAAATAATCTATACAGGATCAAGGCAAGACTAGACTGATTATTCCTCATTCAACAATCACGGCCAAGCAATAAGTACGGCTTGATACTTTAACTAACTAGGGTTATCACAGGCCTAGTTACTAGCAAGATGCAGTGAGATTATTCCACAGCCACAAGCCCTGCAGACCATCCAGGTTACCCAGGTCAAAAATTAGAGGTTGAATTCAGGTGGGTACATCGTCCAGGAAATGCATATACCCTTAGGTAGCTTGAAGGGTGCAACACATGACAGTGTGCTGGAAATGTTCCCTACTCGACGGTAGGCTACAGATCCCAGGCGCGCCCAGGTAACGGGATTGCCTGCAGCTGGGAGATCTCTTTATGACTAATGTATTAATCTAGTTATTAGCCTTAGTCCATTTTAGTAGGTACTCCTGACCGTGGTACTCAGGAGTCCCATCCTAGACATGATACAATACAGGACTGGATTATTTGTTCAAGCACAATCTTCTACGGTGTCCAGGTTGTTTATACAGGTCATGTCATGTCAGGTAGCCGTCGCAACAGCTTATCAAGATATATCATGTCAGGTTATCATGTCGGGTGTACTGGTCAGAAGTGCGCCATGACGGGCCACTATTAGGTCATGTCATGTTCACTTGTCAGGAGTGCACCACGACGGGTCACTTTCGTGTTCAGGTACATATGCAGGGCATCATAGTACAAGCATTCAATCAGGAGACCAAGTTGATCTAGGGTTACAAGACATGAATTAACAGTAACAATCAAGTAATAATAATAATAATCACTAAAGCAAGGTACAGGGAGGGGTCATGCGGCTCAGGGTCCAAAGCCCATACGGTTCAGGGAGAGGGAGGCATATGCGGCTAGCGGGAAGAAATGAGCATATACGGCTGAAGGGGAAAGGGTTCATGCCGCTGAGAGCAAGTGGGTTGCATGTGGCTCATGAAGCTAAGCCTCATGCGGCAAGCGGAAAGCAGGTCTATACCGCTCGCGGGACCATAAGGCACAAGCGGCTCGGGGAAGAAGTTCTCATGCGGCCAGCGGGAAGCAAGGCCTATGCGGCTCAAGAGGAGCAGAGTATTATGCGGCTGGGATCGAGCGAGCTCAATGCGGCAGGTGGAGGTGTAGGTTTATGCGGCTGGCCGACCAATCGGTATATGCGGCCGGTAGTCAAGTGGGTCTCATGTGGCTAGCGGGGTTCGGCCTCATGCGGCGGGTGGACATGCGGCTGCAGGAGCAAGGGCGCATACGACTGAGTGGGGAGAGGAATTCATGCGGCTGGAAGAAGCGGGGTCCCATGCGGCCAGGAAGGGGTAGGGCGCATGCGGCTAAAAGGGTAGCGTCTCATGCGGCTCAAGAAGTGCAGAGTATTATGCGGCTGGGGGTTGAGCGAGTTATGTGGCTAGACGAGTTCGGCCCTCATGCGGCTCGAAGGTTCTTCAAGTCATGCGGCTGGAAGAACACTTTTCACATGAAATATTCATGCGGTCAAGTCAAGCACAGTTCAACTTTTCCAAAATTTCGAGAAGAAGAACGCCATGGGAGCCAAGTTCTCAAGCTCTATAACTCTATCATCCGGAGCCCAAATCCGAACTTCCATAGGTTAAAACGGGGCAGAACGAAATGCTCTACAACATAGAACCATCAAAACTCAGAAATAACATGATTAAGTAGATCAAAACCCAAGAATTCCAAAAATAAAGTAAACTTAGATCTACAAGAATCTGGCCATGGAAAGTAAAAATGCCAAGTATTAAAGTAAGTAGAAATGCTGTAAGAAAGAGAATGAAGCAATAAAATTGGAGTTCCTCCATGAAGCAAGTTGCACTTGCCTAGACCTCTCTCTCTGGTAAGTAAGAAGTAATGGAGAAAAGAAGAAGAGTAATAAAGAGAGAGAAGGAAGTGGGGTTAATAAATGGTAGTGGTGATGGTAGGTAGGGGTTCATCCTTGGTTCATTATGAACCAAAGAAAACCAAACCTAGCCGAACCCAAACCAAGAATAAACCTAGCCATGAAGGAAGCTAAGCAAGAAATCATGCAATACAAGATAAATACGTACACGTATTCCAAATACATAATACGAACCACAGGCATTATAATACAGGACCAGAAAAATGATACGGTCCTGATGGCGCAAGTTTCGTCTCGATCTGACGAGCGTGCACAAAGTAATTGAGAAATTTGCTAAGTACACATACGGTGAATTTCGACGGATACACATCAAATTCGTCATGCACATGCGACCAATTTGAATTTCGTCAAAGCCCACATGATCATGAAGCCGTTATGCAGCTTTCGATGCCCTCGGTTCGCGACCACGTCGCCCGGTTTGGCGGGACGCACGTCGTGTGGAACAATTTTTCTATTTTCTATATTTTTGAAAACAGATTTTTGATGATTTTTAAATTCGAATATCTTTGTACATACTTGATAAAATCTGGATCTACCAAATAGGTTTTAATCTCGTATAGGTTGTCTACAATCCTATTCAGGTAGATGTTCTAAAATGTTGGTGGATCGGCGAGGAATCGCCTTCCAAAACCTACGTTAGGACTGGGTTTCTGTCCTGTTTTAAACAGGTTTTTCTGCCACTTTGGCCTCGATTCTCGTCGTGTACACAGCGAAATAAATCTTTCTACTTGAAGAGAATTAACCTTGTATAAGTTGGGGGCATACCCACGAAAACGGCTCAAGAAAACGTGGAGCGAGGAGGCGGGAAACATGCTGCGAACTCGGCACCTTCCCTGCTGTGGTTGTCGTATGCATGCGCGCGGCCAGCGTTTGGCCGACCCTGGGGCGGCGCTCCGGCGTCGTCCGACGTCGTGGCGGCGCGCATGGTGGTCTAGAGGGGTCATCCAGTCGGGGAGGCTGTGGTGGCGTTAGGGTTTTGAGTGGTTTCGATGATAATTCCTCCCGATCTCTTTCTCTCTGTTTATACGCGTAAACGCGTGGGAGCACAATTTTCTCGGGTCTGCCAGCTTCGGTTTTTTCCTAGGCCAGGTCTTGCTGGACTGGGATGGGCATGGGGCTAGCTGGCCGGGCTGCTAGCCTGGGCTGGCTTAGCCCGAATGGGCTGAGGTCTGCTGAGCCTGCTCAGGCCTAAGGCTGAGCTGATGGGCTCCTAAGCTCATCTGGTTTATTTGGTTTTTATTCCTTTCTTTTTTACAAATAATATATATTATTATATATATATATATATATAATATATATATATATATTATATAATAATATATATATATATATTTATTTATTTAAAATATATATAATATATTATATATATATTATATATATATATATATATATATTTAATAATTTTATATAATATATATATATATATATATATATAATATATATTATATATTATATATTTTATTTATTTATTTATTTATATATATTTAAATATATATATATATATATATATATATATATATATATATATGTATATTTTAAATATATGTATATTTAAAATATAGTATATTTTAAATAAATAAATAAATATATATATATATATTAATATATATACACATATATATATAATATATATATAATATATATATATATATATATATATATATATATATGTATACATACTTCTATACATATATATATATATATACCCAAAAAAATATATACCCACATACGCACATTTATATAATCTATTTATATATGTATATATATTAATTACACACATATAATATATTTATATATATACACACTTATACATTAATATATATTTATATATGTAGAACCCTAGAGGGGGGTGAATAGGGAAATAAAAAGAGAAATTTTGAGTGGCACCCCACTTTTTTTACCATATTTACGGTGCACCCCACACAATTACAATAATGTAACATACCCTCCACTTTTGACGGAAACCGTCCCTAACTCACGGTCAACCCCTTTGAGCAATTTTTTTTGACCAAAATACCCCGTCTTCTTCTCCGTGTCTCTCCATTTTTCGTGGCTGCCCCCCTCCCCGCCGCCGGCGTGCCTCCGCTCCCCACCGCCGGCGTGCCTCCGCACCCCCCCTCCTCTCTCCACCCCTCCTCCTCCTCTCTCCTCCTACTCTGACTATCGCGCCGAAGACCTCCAGCGCCGCCCGCCCCCTCCCGTTCGTCGCAACCTCCAATTTTTTATCAGGTTAGCTTCCCACCTCTTTCATTCTGTGTTGATTTGGCTTCTAATTCTAGGTTAAAATTGTGCAATCCAGATAATTTGATTTCTCAATTTTTTGCAGACTTTCGATGCGTACGTTGTCGATGAGGAGAAAGTCCCAGGGATCGTAGTGCTGCAGGAGTGGTGGGGCGTCGACTTCGAGGTCAAGAACCACGCCCAGACCATCGCGAAGCTAGGAACGGGCTACAGAGCTCTCATCCCAGAGTGAGTTGTTTATTATTTTGAACTATTGAGAGCATTTGATTATGGTGGTGATGGTGCTGGTGATGGTGGTGGTGGTGATGGGGAGAGAGGACGGGGTGCGGAGAGAGGGGGGAGCGGAGGCACGCCAGCGGCGGGAGCGGAGGCACGCCGGCGGCGGGGAGCGGAGGCACGCCGACGGCGGAGAGGGGAGCACCAACGAAAAATGGGGAGACACGGAGAAGAAGACGGGGTATTTTGGTAAAAAAATTGGTCAAAGTTGACCATGAGTTGGGGACGGTTTTCGTCAAAAGTGGGGGGTATGTTACATTATTGTAATTGTGTGGGGTGCACCGTAAATATGGTAAAAAAGTAGGATGCCACTCAAAATTTTTCAATAAAAAATAAATAGTGCAACAGAAGTAATATATGACAAATAAAAGTAAAGAGTGAGAAGATCAAACACAAGATATATCCTGGTATCTTCGCTTGAGACAATCCAGTCCTGGAACTCTCTGCAGCTAAAATCCACTATTTAATCAAATAGTACACACGAGTTTGGATCCGAAGAACTCGCCAACTTCAATACGAGTTTGGATCCGAAGACTCGCCAACTTCAACACACGAGTTTTCTTACGAAGGCTCGCCAACTTCAAACAAATGAGAAGAGAACTTGTTGATCTTCTAAAACGTGAAGATCGAAAATTACAACTCTTAAATACTCTAGCACTTTGGGAGAGGATGACAATTAAAACCTTGGTAGAGTATTAATGGTGGAGCTCTTAGTAGTTTGGAAAATTTATGACAAGAGTTAGTGAAAGCCTCATGAGAGAGAGAGCTTTCATTTAAAGAGAAACCAAGAGTGGGTGGCATTTAATGCTCTTGATACAGGCAGACAGGCATACCGTCGTATACCGACCAAAGTAACGGTCATATTAATGACCGTTTGAGAGCATTAAATGCGGCCATTAATGCTAGTCAGAGTAATTCAAAAATCAAATATTTATAACCCGGTATACCGTCGGTATGCCGCGGCATACCGTCGATATACCGACATTTTGTCACAGAACGTTTTTCAGGCAAACAAAACGGTATACCGCCGGTATGCCGGAGCATACCATCGGTATGTCGACGTTTTCTCACAGAACGTTTTGTGGTCCATAAAACGGTATACCGCTGGTATGCCGGAGCATACCGTCGGTATGCCGACAATTTGTCACAGCAAGTTTTGGGACGATAAAAATTGTATACCGCCGGTATGCCGGAGCATATCGTCGATATGCTGACTATTTATCACAGCAAGTTTTGTGACGATAAAAACAGTATACCGCCAGTATGCCGGAGCATACCGTCGGTTTGCCGACTATTTATCACAGCAAGTTTTGTGGACTATAAGAACGGTATACCGGTATGCCGTAGCATGCCGCCGGTATGCCGCTCTGTAAGTAATTGATTTTTGACTTGTGCTTTTACTTGTCATCCGTCCTTAAGTGTTTACAGATATACCTAGACTTTGTACAGACACGAAGACTCTAAGCAGGAGGAAGCCGTCTTATGCAAGGAGCGCCGGTATCTGCTTCAGTCTTCGATGCAAAGGATGGTAGCACTTGAACGGAAAGACTTTATGTAGAGCTTCTGAGAAGATATGAATCTGAAGACACAAAAAACTAAACTACGAAATGCTGTTAATATATCAAAATAAATGTGCCAACAATCTCCCCATTTTGATAATTGACAAAATAGAGAGAGCATCTTCAGGGAGTAACTCCCCCGTAGGTAGACAACTCCCCCTCAATACGTTTTCTCCCCCTTTGTCACTTAGTCAAAGATGGAAAAAAACAGAAATAAAAGATAGCAATAATAAGGACAAGAGCATAGAATAAAAAGCATGTATGATATATAAAGTTAAAGATTAATACATGCACGACACTCATACTACATAAGACAACTTTAAAGACTCTCCTCTATGAGAGTTTACCAACAAGAGAAAGACACAAACCAAGTCCCCGCAGGACTGCAAAGTACTAGAACCAACCACACATAGGTCCCCGAAGGACCGCAAAAGACAGAATAAAAACAAACACAATAAACTAAGACACTCATTATTCGATACCATCACCAAAAGGAAGCCACCCCTAATCGTCCGCCGGATCATCCCCACCATCCTGAGCTTGTTGAAAGGCGCCATAAGGATCAATCCTGTCCGGGTACATGAACCCGTAGGCATTGGGATCGGAAAAGCGCGAGCCTGGTACATTGGATCTTGAAGATTCAGATCCAGAAACATGTCCCGGTCCTGAATAGTGCGCTGAATAAAATATGCTTGGTCATGGAAGCGGGACTGAATCAGATTGCCAAGGCCACGATGTGAGCCCGCATCTGTTCCTCTGCCTGCGCCATACGCATGTCGAAGTGCTACTGAGTCAGCGACATTACCGGCCGGAGGCAGGAGGAGTGGATGCGGGAGCAGCAGGAGTGGAAGCAGCGGCTCTTGGGAAGAAGCATGCGAAGTAGAGGCACCACTAGCGGAACGGGAAACAGCGAGATAGGAAGGGACGCCGTCCGAGAGCAAGGGAGAGATCGACTTGCTTGGCTTCCAGAAGGAGAGTGATGAAGGAGCCATAATAAAGGTTCTGCTTTCCCCTGGCATGACACGTTTGAAGACATGAAGGAGAGTCTGGAAAGGAGAGGACTTCCTTGCATAGAGGTAGTACATGCACACCAGGGCGTCGTCGGTAATGGCTCGTAGTTCCCGCCCTTAGGAAAGAGTGTGTGGCACACAATCCTATAGCTCGTAGTAAAACGGCTCCAGCTGTACGGAAAGGGCCGGGATAGCAGGAGGGTTGGGGCCCTTACAATGATGTGGCAGAACTCGTCGAAGGGGGACGCGCCGAAGAGTGAAGAGCAGCCAAGGACGGCAAAGCTTTGCCTTTGTCCGGGATGCCGAGGATATTGTCGATGTCCGAGACGTGAGACGAAATGACGATCGTTGACCATCGACTGTATGGCGCGTGCTCGTCGTCCGGGACCAAGTTGCAGTAAAAGAGACGGACGGCGGCATAGATGGGAATCTGACGCCGCAGGAGGCAAGATAGTCCGGCCTCGTCGAATAGAGAGAGTGCGGGGAAGAGATTCCAATTGATTGTACGGCCCTTGAAGACATTATGATGAACGAAGTGTTGAAACCAAGTCTCGGCCGCCAAGGAGGAGTAAAGACCCGCTGATCATACCCGTGAGGGAGAGCCACCGGAGTGAAGGGATTGAAGAAGGTGAGGAGAGCGGGGACGCTTCGGATTGGCCATGGAGGAAAGTTGGAGGAGGAAGTTAGGGTTTAGGTGAGGATGAGAGAATGATAGATAATGAAGAAGAAAGAAAAAAGATAGGGTTTTTAAAAGAAGGAGGAAGTGAATGGTTGTGGAGTTGGGAATGGAAGGGGTGGGTTGGGAACGGTTAAAGAGAGAAGTAATGGGGGATATGAAGAGATAGTGGGTTGGAAATGATGATAGGGGAGTAAAAAGGAGTAATGGGATGTGAAGAGATAGGTAGTAAATGATTGGAAGTAATGAATTGGAAGATGAGAGGGTAATTAATAGGGATGTGATGGATGAAAGAATTAAATGAGGGTTGAAAAGAATAGGGAGAAAAGAGGAAAGGTGGGCCCGATCTGGATTTGAAAAGCTGTCCGCCGCGAACCGGCATACCGTCGGTATGCCGACGTATACCGACGGTATGCCGATTTTTGAGACAGAACCGAATTCTGAATCGAAAAAGGCATGCCGTCGGTATACCGCCGTATACCGTCGGTGTGCGGCCAAGAAGATTACGGGTCAAAAGATAAAATGCCTAATTTTGGCAAAGGAAGTGAAGCGATCTTCCGGGAGCGGTTTGGTGAAAATATCGGCTAGCTGAAAGTAGTGTCAATAAATTCAAGACGAATATCTCCCTTTTTGATGGTCACGAAGAAAATGGTGTCTAATTTCAATGTGCTTCGTGCGTGAGTGACAAATCGGTTTTTCGTGAGATTGATTGAGCTAGTGTTATCACATTTAATAGGGGCAAGAATGAGAAATGCCATAATCTAAAAGTGTTTGTGACATCCAAAGAATTTGTGCACACAGCAACCGCCGCAATATATTCGGCCTCAGTGGTTGAAAGAGCAACAGAATTTTGTTTCTTACTAAACCACGATACCAAGATTTCCCAAGGAATTGGCATGTGCCGCTAGTACTTTTTCGGTCAATCTTGCATCCGGCAAAATCTGCATCCGAGAAGCCGTGAAGCTCAAAGGATGAAGATTTCGGATACCAAAGGCCCATGTTCACGGTACCTTTGAGATATCGAAAAATACGCTTTACGGCACATAAGTGCGATTCCTTTGGATTTGCTTGATACCGTGCACAAAGCATACACTAAACATGATATCAGGACGGCTAGCAGTGAGATAAAGTAGACTACCAATCATACCTCGATACTTACGGATGTCAACCGATGTGCCATCTTCATCATGGTCAAGCTTTGTCGTTTTGCCATAGGAGTCCTCATTGATTTGGATGAGTCAAGTTCGAAACGCTTGAGGAGATCCTTTGTATATTTTGCTTGATTGATGAAGGTCCCTTTGGGTCCTTGTTTGATTTGTAATCCCAAAAAGAATGATAGCTCACCCATCATACTCATTTCAAATTCTTCCTGCATAACTTTAGCAAATTCTACACAAAGGTGTTGTTAGTAGAACCAAAAATAATGTCATCGACATAAATTTGAACCAATAAGAGAGTGCCATTATGGATTTATAAAAGTGTTGTGTCGACTTTCCCCTTTGAAAAATTGTGTGAAACAAGAAAGGAGCTAAGGCGCTCATACCAAGCACGGGGAGCTTGTTTGAGGCCATAAAGGGCTTTGTGGAGTTTGAACACGTGATTAGGAAATGAAAATCTTCAAAGCCGGAGGTTGTTTAACATAAACTTCCTCTTTAATAATACCATTCAAAAAACTCTTAACATCCATTTGAAAGAGCTTAAAGTCATTAAAACAAGCAAAGCACAAAGCATACGAATGGATTCAAGACGTGCAACCGGAGCATAGGTTTCGTCGTAGTCAATGCCTTCCTCTTGGTTATAGCCTTGAGCAACCAATCGGGCCTTGTTACGAGTCACTAACCCATCTTCATTAAGTTTGTTCGAAACACCCATTTTGTTCCAATGATGGGTGATTGCTAGGTTTTGGGACAAGTTCCCAAACCTTGTTTCGCTCAAATTGATTTAACTCCTCTTGCATCATCCAAAATTCATCAAGAAAAGCATCATTAACATTTTTAGGCTCTATTTGAGAGATAAAAGCCACGTTTGCACAAAGATCACGAGTGGAGGATCTAGTGCTAACACTGGAGGAAGGATCCCCAATGATAAGTTCCTTAGGATGATTGGTGACAAATCTCCATTCTTTTGGGAGATCCTTTTGAGGAGGCTCGAGAGGAGGAGACTCTTTTGTTGGAGTCACAACTTCATTGTTAGATGAAGAAGGACGATCTTCAATAGAGGAGTTCTCCAACCCAAACGAGATGTCATCAATATCCTCGAAGAGGAGAATGTAGAAGAGTTAAGTTCATTAAAAGAGACATTGATTGACTCTTCGACAACAACTTCTTTTATTAAAAACACGAAAACCTTTACTATGAGTAGAGTATCCAAGGAATATTCCTTCATAGGCTTTTTCTTCAAACTTGCCTAGGTTATCCTTGGTATTCAAAATAAAACAATTACAACCAAAAACTTTAAAATATTCAATAGAGGAATTTTGTCAAACCAAAGCTCATAAGGAGTCTTCTTAGAAATAGGTCTAATCAAGACCCTATTTATAACATGACATGCCGTATTAACGGCTTCCGCCCAAAAATATTGGGGGAGCTTATATTGGTTTAACATAACCCGGGCCATATCGCCAAGGGTTCTATTCTTTCTCTCCACAACACCATTTTGTTGAGGAGTTCGTGGACAAGCAAAATCATGTCCAAAACCATTCTTTTCACAAAATCTTTTGAAATCGGCATTATCAAATTCTCCTCCATGATCACTTCTAATCTTGTTAATAGAAAAACCTTTCTCATTTTGAACACGTTTACAAAAGCAACAAATTCACGAAAAGTATCACTTTTGCAAGCAAGAAAAATAACCCAAGTAAATCTCGAAAAATCATCAACCAAAACAAAAGCATAAAGCTTGCCTCCAAGGCTAGCAACTCTACTAGGACCAAAAGATCCATATGAATAAGTTGAAGAGGTCTAGAAGTACTCACAGAGTTGATTGATTTGAAGGATGACTTTGTTAACTTACTCTTCTCGCATTCTTCACACACCATATCCTTTTTGAACGGGATACTTGGGAGTCCTCTTACGAGCTTCTTGGTAGCAAGACGAGAGATGGTATCCATGTTGGCGTGTCCGAGCCTCATGTGCCAAAGCCAACTCTCATCGTTCTTAGCAACTAAGCACCTGTCATTGTTAGTGTCTTCAACAAGATATAAAACATAGATATTGTTTTCTCTAATGCCTTCATAAACAATAGATCCACTAGAGCTATCGGTAATGAAGCATTTGAGCTTAACAAACTTGATATCATAACCATTATCGGTAAGATGACTAATACTAAGAAGATTGTGTTTAAGATTAGTAACAAGACACACATTCTTAATACAAGGATAAGGAGGGGAACCTATATTACCATTTCCTATAATGTGACCTTTAAGATTGTTACCAAAAGAGACGTGTCCTTCCTTCTTCATCGATAGCGTTGTAAATAATGAAGCATCCCCGGTCATGTGCCGTGAACAACCGCTATCGAGAATCCACTTGCTTCTAGCATGAGAAGGACTCTTCACCTACAACATAAGTTGAAGATGAACATTTTGGTACCCATGATCTTATGGGTCCTTGAGTAGTCTTAGGAACCCACATAAAAACTTTCTTATCAACAAGTTTCCTTGTATGACAATAATTGGTCGTATGTCCAAGCAAGCCACAGTAATTGCAAATCATAGAGGATTTAGAAGAAGATATGTGAGAATCATGCATATGTGAATCTCTAGTGCGAGGAGCTCTAACATTAGTATTATGATGATGATAATAAAAAGCATGATGCGAAGTATTTTTCTTAACAAATGGTCCTTTCCTTGTGTTAGAAAAGGATTTGTGTGTAGTGTTCATGTAAGAAGTATGCCTAGCATTGTGATGATGTGGAGGTGTCTTGGAGTATGCATGTGAGTAGTGTTCTTATTACCTAATTTCTTACTCTGTACAAGATCATTATACTTAATAGAAGTCATATTCTCTCTATTAGCATCTTGAACTTTTGCATAGCAAATTCATAAGCTTTCTCATGGATTGAATCTCATCATCCTTTTTCTTGATGGTGTCAAGAGATTCTTGAAACTTGAGTCGCAAAGACTCTATCTCATCCGTGTCAGAAGCAGAGATTTTCCCTTTACATCAAAATGATGTTTGAGAGTCTTTCTACTTCAAGTTGAAGAGCATCAACCTCTTTAGAGATTTCTTATATTTATTCCTAACACCTTTGTGCTCTTCATGCAATTCAAGATAGCTTTCTCCAAATCATCATAAGTAAGAGTATTTAAGGAGAGATCATCAAGTACCTCATCGGTTGCCATGAGACAAACGTTGGCATTGTGTTTGCACTCTTTGTCGTTGTCGGAGTCGCTTGCGTCACTCTCATACCAAATGCTTGTGTTGGCGAATTTCCTGGAGGACGAGCTTCCCTTGCTAGGCTTCTCGTACTTGCTTGAGTCTTTTCTTATCATCGGACAGTCCCTCTTGATGTGTCCGGGTCTTCTGCATTGATAACACGTCGGATCTTCCTCATTGTCCCGTCTGAAGCGGTTGGCTTGTTAAATTTGAGGAACTTCCGGAAGTGCTTAGCTGTGAGAGCTATTTCTTCATCGTCGTCCGACTCATTGTCGTCGGAGCTATCCTTGGAGTAGGACTTTGTAGCTTTGAGAGCAAGAGATTTCTCCTTCTCTTTGGTCTTCTCCTTCTCCTTCTCTTGTATGGAGGATTCCTTTGATCCTTCATATCGAGTTCATGAGTCATTAGCTTACCTATGAGGGTCTCAAGGTTCATGACTGTCAGGTCGTTCTCCTCAATGATTGCGGTAGCTTTAGGACTCCAAACTTTCGTCAATCCTCTAAGAATTTTTCTGATCTTTTATGAGCAGGATATTCCTTACCAAGAGAGAGAGGATTAATAATATCACCAAAACGAGTAAACATGCAAGTAATAGATTCATCATGCTTCATCTTAAAGGACTCATATTCTTGCGTAGTCTACTAATCTTGGATTCCTTCACTTGAAGTACCCTCGTGTGTGACTTCAAGTAACTTCCAAATCTCATTGGAAGTCTTGCAAGTAGAGATTCGGTTGAATTCTACTGTCGAGAGCACAATAAAGAGCGTTCATTGCCTTGGCATCTCGACTCGCAAGCTTTTGGTGTTTTCAGTAAGTGTGTCCCTAAGGTGTCAGAAGCAATATCCTCAATAACTCTGGAAGGAGTAGGAAGACCATTTATCACACAATCCCATAAATCGAAATCTATGGACTTCAGATAAATGCTCATCCTAATCTTCCAGTAGTTATAGTTGGTTCCACAAATAGGGGAGGCCTATTTGTGGAGTGTCCTCATTGTGGAAGGTGTTGATACTAGGGTTAGAGGCCATGGATCACTCAAAGGGTGTAAATCCAAATCAAAGAACAAAGCTCTGATACCAATTATAGAACCCTAAGGGGGTGAATAGGGAAATAAAAAATAACTAGTGCAACAGAAGCAATATATGACAAATAAAAGTAAAGAGTGAGAAGATCAAACACAAGATGTATCCTGGTATCCTCGCTTGAGGCAATCCAGTCCCGAACTCTCTCCGGCTTAAATCCACTATTTAATCAAATAGTACACACGAGTTTGGATCCGAAGAACTCGCCAACTTCAACACGAGTTTGGATCCGAAGACTCGCCAACTTCAACACACGAGTTTTCTTACGAAGGCTCGCCAACTTCAAACAAATGAGAAGAGAACTTGTTGATCTTCTAAACGTGAAGATCGAAATTATAACTCTTAAATACTCTAGCACTTTGGGAGAGGATGACAATTAAAAGCTTGGTAAGTATTAATGGTGGAGCTCTTGTTTTGAAAATTTATGGCAAGAGTTGGAAAGAGCCTCATGAGAGAGAAGCTTTCATTTATAGAGAAACCAAGAGTGGTGGCATTTAATGCTCTGGATACAGGCAGACCGGCATACCGTCGGTATGCAGCGGCATACCGTCGGTATACCGACCAAATAGTAAGGTCATATTAATGACCGTTTGAGAGCATTAAATTCGGCCATTAATGCTAGTCAGAGTAATTCAAAAATCAAATATTTATAATCCAGTATACCGTCGTATGCCGCGACATACCGTCGGTATACCGACGTTTTGTCACAGAACATTTTTAGGCAAACAAAACGGTATACCGCCGGTATGCCGGAGCATACGTCGGTATGCCGACGTTTTCTCACAGACGTTTTGTGGTCCACAAAACGGTATACCGCCGGTATGCTAAGCATACCGTCGGTATGCCGACAATTTGTCACAGCAAGTTTTGGGACGAAAAAATGGTATACCGCCGGTATGCCGGAGCATACCGTCGGTATGCCGACTATTTATCACAGCAAGTTTTGTGACGATAAAAACGGTATACCGCCGGTATGTCGGAGCATACCGTCGGTATGTCGACTATTTATCACAGCAAGTTTTGTGGACTATAAGAATGGTATACCGTCGGTATGCCGGAGCATGCCGCTCTGTAAGTAATTGATTTTTGACTTGTGCTTTTACTTGTCATCCGTCCTTAAGTGTTTACAGATATACCTAGACTTTGTACAGACACGAAGACTCTAAGCAGGAGTAAGCCGTCTTATGCAAGGAGCGCCGGTATCTGCTTCAGTCTTCGATGCAAAGGATGGTAGCACTTGAACGGAAAGAATTTATGTAGTAGAGCTTCTGAGAAGATATGAATCTGAAGACACAAAAAACTAAACTACGAAGATGCTGTTAATATATCAAAATAAATATGCCAACAATATATACATACAAATACATATGATACAATATATATATTTATATAACATACAAATATACACGTACATCGTATATATTAATATACACATAAACGTTATATTTATTAGACAATAAATAATATAACCAATAAAATAATAATATTAAATAACAATCACAATAAAATAATAATAATAACGAAATTTAATAAACCAATAATGGTATATATCATTTGTACAGTCTACTAGTCCCAAAATGTACAAGGGCAAATATCATTGAATATAACTAATAATGATATTTATAATATTTAAATAGGGTATGAAACCTGTAAATTCGGTTTTGTTATTTTCTAATTATTTAATTTTTTGTGTTTGCTAAATTAATATTTTGTCAGATTAGTATTAATAGCTAAATAGAAAATTACTAATTTTAAAATAAATAATCATGGATTTTTGTTTTGGTTAACCCAGACCTGAACTCGTTCCCAAGACTTCATTTTTTAGTTAATTAATTAAATAATTTAATTAGCTAATTATTATCGTAAATTATTATTAATTGTTAATTTAGAAAAATTATATTTTTGAAACATTATTAATCCTGGATTTAGATTGTTGGTTCTGACCCGTTCTGACCCAGCCCAAACTCATCTCGAACCCAAGTTTAATTTCTAAAATTTTCCTTAGTATAATTATATGCATAAACCCTATTTTATTAATATTAAAGAAAAGAAATTCTTTCCTTTTTTCTTAACTCTCATTACTCTCTTTTTCTCAAAACCACCAGAGGAAACCATTCCTCTTCCAAACGCCTCAGCCGATCCCTTCCCGTTCGTAACCTCCCGGCGACCTCTCTTCTCCCGAAACCCCCAATTTTTTCCTATAAAATCCTCTCCCTCTCCATCATTCTCCTCCACCACTCTCCCAAGCCCTAGTCCCAAGCCCTAACCTGAGCGACCGTCGACCCGTGCCCTTTCGGTACCCCGATCCGCGCCCTTCCGGCGAACCCAGGTTCGCGCCCCTCGGCCGACCCGAGCACCGAGCTCCCGCGGCAGACTCCCGGCCACCTGCGTCCGACGCCGGCGCCCCGAACCCCGATCCAGCGCGACCCTATGCGGCCCTCCCCGGCGCACCTCCGGGCCGACCCCATGCGGCGCGCCCCGACTCTCCAGCGCGCCCCTCCCCCGGCGCGCGACCTCCAGCGCCCTTGCCGAGCCCCTTTTCGCCGGCAGCCCCCTCCGCCCACGAGCCGCGCCCCACCGAGCTCCGTGCGGACCCCTTCGTCGGCGCCCTTCGCCGACAGCTCCCAGCATTCAGTGCTGGTTCTGTTTTCTCCTGGCTTTTCCGAGTCCAGGCGTGCCCTAGTCGGACTCCGAGTCTGTTCCTTGTTCCGGCAACCTGCTGTCCCGATGAATTCACCTACTGTCCATATTTATTTCTTTCTTTAAATCATCCGAGAGCTCTAACCGAGCAACCCGAGGTATAACCCCTGTCACGTTCTATTTTCATACAGTCTGTGATGAGAATGGTCCCCGATTCCCTTCCGGGAATTCGGTTTTTAGCGACGTCGTATTTTTCGGAACCTTCGGAAAGGTTCTGTTGATTGTTTGGATTTTTCCGGAACTTTTCGAAAAAATGGATTTTGATATATTTTGGGCTTTCCGGATTTCTCCGGTAGCGATCTGTGATGTTTTGGTTGGATTCGGATTTCCGAAATTATTTCGGGTCATGCCGAATTAATCTGTGGATTGGTTGTGGATTGTTTTTATATATTTGGGATTCCCTGGTTTGGGATTTGTAGGAAAATTATCGGCATATTTCCCAGTTTTTGGGTTGACCAAAAACAGAGGAGATGCTGTCGGATTTTTTCATAAATTTAATTGTATTTTAAAAATGATTTCAAAATGGATTTCGGAATTATATTAAATATTTGGATTTTGGACGACGACCGTATCGGTCAATGGGCCCCGGCTAAGTGCAAACGAAACCGGTTTTGCCCGGACGTTGAGGCATTAGCCTATATGACGATTGGACCAATATCTGAGACTCACTATTATATTATTTTAATTTAATTTATTAGATTATTTATATTTGTAGGAAGATTACAGAACTAACAAGTTTTCTTCTTATTTTAATTCATTGGCCTGTAAGGGCATAAGCCCATTTATTTTTCTGCAAATTTGTAATAATTAGTAACTGTAGATTTTGAATTTTCTGGTAATGGAGCGGACGCATAATTTAGGATTATTAATATAATTATAGCAATTTTAGAAGTTCACGTTTTTCTCATTTAAACGAAAAATGTATTTTATATATAAATATAAATACCAAGTTTTTCGAATAAATTAATAAATGCAAGTTTTTCCCAAAATTAAATATAAATTGATGTTTCATAATTACAACGCACTAATAATCGCATTTTGCTTGTGTTAGCTAATTAAAAAATTAAAATTGACTAGGGAACAGCTTAGAGATTACAACTAGCTTAGTTAGCATTGGCAATTCTTGGTTTCTGAGACAGCTTATCGAATGTAGGATTTCGAAGAGGAACCTGATTTTCCATCCCGACGTATCGACCCGTCCAGTCCAATCAATTTGAGGCAAGTACATTTTGTTTAGTTTACAATTATTTAGTAATCATTTTATTGCAAGTTTAAACCACGATGCAACACGAGCACTGATTGTAACTACTGTAACTATTGGGGACTGGGGGAATAGTGTAATGAGTATGACCATTACTGTAACAAATCTCATATCCTTTACTGTAACAAATCCCATATCCTTTACTGTAACAAACCCAAGTCGGTCATATTTTATTGCCTATTCACATCACAGAACTGTAACTGTTTTAAAACTGTAACTGCTTAAATTGTTGATTTCAAAACTGTTTAAAAGTACATAATTCTATTATTATTTCAATTGTTAATTAGCATGAATTGTACTTTGCTCCCTCCTGACTGGAGATCCAACATTTTAGGTATCACTGATGATGTCTTATTCCGCGGTATTTTTCCCGAGATCCCAACTAGAGGACGAAGATCTCGAGACTGATGAGCTGGTTGCCTAGATTTTCTTATTCTTTTTATTATTCATGATGTTTGTGGAAAATAGTGTATTTCAGATGTATCTTTCATTTTGTTGTAAAAAGTTTTAAACTATTCGAAATATTTAAGTTGTGGCAAATTATACTGTGTTGTTGAATTACCTGCAAGTGGAAACAGCTTACTGCCGCCGTCTCAACAACGGTGCAGGCTGGGCATGATCCGATTCGACCCAAGAAATTGGGACCGGGTCGTGACATAGGAATACTTAGAAATATTCACTATATCACTAAAATGGAATACGACACGATCATAGCAAAATACATCAACACGAATGTCTTTGGATGTATCGCATGACTACATGGGCTTGGGCTCGATTCGGGTCCGGCTTGACTAATTCGGTACGACCAGGTTTTATGCAAGTTAATAATTTAATTAATAAATAACTGAACATCTAGAAAGGTTAAGTCGCAACTCAGCTTGGTTTTCCTAGTTAGGACTCACTTATGGCTTTGCACTCCCCTACCATGGCTAAAAACTAGTCAAAGCACGCTACTGCACTATCCGTGCCATGATTCCTAGTTGTCTGGTACTTTAAAACTCAACCATGGCTAAAATTATCTACCGTGATAATTAACTAAATAATTATTTATAAAATCCTAAAGTCACCATTTAAATCAAAAAATATTTCGAAAAATTTCTCCGGGAAGGGAAGCTACACTTGCCTCCAACGTCGTCATTCTCGACATGTGCTTGGTAGGGAATAGCAAGGAGTTTCTGTGGAGAGGAGGAGGCCGGAGGGGGACAGAGGAGAGGGAGAAGGAGGTTGGAGAGGAAGTGGGAGGAGATGAGGAGGAGATGGGGGTAGATTGGGGAGGAGGACGAGGAGGAGAGGGGAAGGAGGGGTAGGTTTAGGAGGAGGAGGAGAGGAGGCCGGAGAGGGGAGTAGGAAGGGGAGAAAAGAAGGAGGAGGTGAGGGTGGACAGCCCTAGCAAATTTTGGACTAGTCTGAGTAAAAGTTCCTTCAAAGTGGACTAACACCTAGATTTAGGCTGTCCTGAGCAACATTTGGTGTGCCTTTAGCAATTGTCAAAAATAATTGTAGGAAAGGATTCCATAAAATCGTCCTTAGGAGAGTTTTCTTGTATTTACCCCAAAAAAATTATCTTCAAAGTGTACATTGTACAATAGTTTCATAGTAATAGTACTTGTTGTAGGGTGTTTGTGATTTCTCTGTTTACTTCTCCAAAATAAATAAATAAAAATTTGTGTTGCACCCTAGTTTATTTATCCAAATTTAATATGTACCCCACCTAATTACCATAATGTAAGAAACCTTCTTTTTTTGCCGAAGTCATCTATGAGCGATTGTCAACTCCTTTGACCAATATTTTATGACCAAAATATCCTCCTTCTTCTTCTTCTTCTTCTTCTTCTTCCTGTCATGACCCGTACCCTGATTAGGGGCACGAGCACGTGGGTACGTCCAGCCTACGCCGCAGAATCGGCGGTAGAACGCTGTATAGGTGTACTAGAAAGTATAGCATCTAGACACAATATATATGTACCTGTCATCTCCGTACGGAGGTATATAATCACAACTCAATAACAAGACATCTAAGGAAGATAGGCACGAATATCATAAAGATATAATGGAAATATATGAACTGAAAAAAATGCGAAGTCACAACACAGTTTAGGGTTAAAGATATAACACAAGAATCCCAAAATATAACATATAACATAAGTTTCAATACTAGCTGGAACGCAGTCCAGTCAAACCTATCTAACAGTCTAAGCAGGAGGTAAATCCTCTACTGGCACCAAGGGTAATGTCTCATCAAAATCTCTATCCTGGCTATACCCGTAAAAGGTAGATCAATCAGCCAACATGTCCTTTGTAAACATCAACGGTTATCATGTCAGGAAAATGAGCAAGTACACCTCCAACAACAGTTTTATAGTATTGACAAATGCTTTAAGAGACAATCATAATAGAATACAAGATGATATATCAAGACTGTAAGTAAAACATGATATATAAACTGGAAATCATGTCAGGGTGTAACGTACAGGAAAGTAGAACAGTACAGAAATATCTGATGTATAATGTAAACATAAAATATGTCTTGAGATATTATAGTATTATGTGATCGGCTTGGGTCAAGATCAGGCTGTTCCATTTGGCCCGACTATCACAGAAAAATCTCAAGAAGGGTCAAGCCGGCCAACATAGAAAGCAAGCACAAGAAATATAAGATCTCGCTACACCCTACGTGCAGTGAGGGTGACGCAAGCACAAAATAGTGACATGGGGGTATTGATCACATAACCTATAATAACTCCCCATCTTCGAATAGTATATAGATCCGGACATAGCACGTCATGACACGAGATTCTCCAAGAGGATAGCTAATCCCCCTCAGAAATTTGTTTCTATACAAGTACAAGAAACAAGATCGAACAATACCAATATACCAAGAAACTCCAGAAATAACATCTCATGCCAAGATCCAACGTATACTAGTCCGTGCACCATCGTGACAAGAATCAAGTAAAACACTATAATTGAATCGGATACAGAAGATATCAAGACAAGGAACTATCAGAGAATGTACTCGCCTGCGGTCTTGAGCTGTCAAATGGGGTCGATGCTCAAAGTGATGTCACAGACCTAAAGATGAGATATATATATATAGCTAATTAGGGTTCAACAGTGTTAGGCATGATTATATAGTATAAGCTATGTAATCTAAGTCAAACTCAATCAAATAAGTCAAATAGGTCACATAAAGTCAAACTAGGTTACACAAAGTCAAACTAGGTTCAAACTAGGCTAATGGTTGACTCACAGTTGACTTTTGGTCAACTGGTCAACTCTGGTCAAGTTCTAGTCAATTCTAGGCCAAGTGTTGACTTGTAGTTGACTTTTGGTCAAAACAGTCAAACTTGGTCAATTGAGGTCAAAACTAGTCTAAGTATCATATTTCTAACATTTACCTACCAAGATACCATATATCTTGGTCTACAGGATCAACTTTACTCTAAGAACTAAAATATCAAGTTATACCTCGTTATTCGTACATAGAAACCTACAACACGCAAATCAAGATAAGATAATCAACAGTAAGGTTAATAATCTTATCATAGTGATCCACATGGTCATCTTGTCAATTTCAGCAATGTGAGATCACTAGAATCGACTGATTTCAGTTCCGTTGCACTAATTACGAAATACGAACATAATAAGAATTAATTATAACTAAAGGTGATACATAGAGAAATATCTACAAACTTTGTCGGATAATGAAATAAACATCACCAATGTGTCTAGAATGGTCAAATCAGCTGGGATAGCCTATCCATAAGTCTAATTTGGATACAGGGGCAAAAAGGTAATTTTGGATCAAAACGGTGTCCGTGTCGGACCCACTTTGCACCAAAAAATATACAAGGATACTAGTCCACTAAACCTAACAAGTATGTCCACAAATCCAGAATGACGATACGAACCCAACGGTATATCCAGAATTGGATTCCGTTGACCCGATCTCAAATTGGACCGTTGACCAGGATATTAAAATTCTGATTTGCACGAAAAAGCGTGTCAGAGCCAATGTCCTCAAAACTCAGCAAATTATATGTCAATGAGTCCATAATGACGATACAAACTCAACGGTATATCCGAAATTGGATTCTGATGAGCCAATCTCAACCCGTTGACTCGAACTGTGGGGTCCACTTTGCACCGAAATACGTGTCAGGGCCCACGTCCTCCAAATCTAATAAACTTTATATGAATTCGTTCCAGAATGATGCCACAAATCTACTGGTGGTGTCGGAATTGAAATCCTGAGTCCCGGGTTCAAAAAATAGAATTTTACAAGTTGGAAATTACGAATTCGGACGGCCAACTTTGGCATCAAATTCAACCAATCAAATGTGCTCATAATGAAAAAAAAACTTAAGGGGTAGGAAGATGGTTATACCAGCTGTGCACCGGAACTGACGATGCATAAAACGGAGCTGCGATGGCGGAGATACAAGCCGATGAAGTTGGCTCCACAAAACTGTCCAAAAATAGTACAATTTAAACGGTCAAATTGGAGGCCAATTTTGATGTATCAAACGAAAAATTAACGAATAAAACTTAAGCGGGATGAAGCGGTATATACCGAGATTGAGATAGAAGAAACGGTTCGACGATCCAACGGTAGGATTGTCTAAAAAATGCGCGCAAAGTCGATGTCCCAAAACAAAATTCTGAGTTCGATCCCGCGCACGTCACGACGGAAACCCATGTAAAACGCACTAATCGCCTATGTGGCACATCGGAGAAGAGGGTGCACAGCACGGGGAGGCCGCCTGGGGTTCGCAGGAGTGGGGTAGCCGGCCACGCGGCACCACGATGACGCACGGCGGTGCGCGGTGGCCCGTACGCGTGCACGCGGCTGCTGCGCTACTACTGTTGTGCGCGCTGCTATTACAGTGCTCACTGCTGCTGCTGCTGGACAGGGCGGCGACGGCGTAACCAATGGCGGCGGGGCCCGGCCTGGCGGGGCCCAGCCTGGCGGGGCACGGCGACGGAGGCGGTTGGTCGCGGCGGTGGTGGTGTGGGTGATGAAGAGGATGGGAATGATGTGGATGAATAATGGTGAATGAAGAAGAAGGAGAGAGAGAATGATGCTGTGGAGGGGCTCGCCCACAAGGAAAGGGCTGTTGTCGGCCTACGAAGTCGAGGGAGAGAGGGGGATGTATATGAGAGAGGGTGGTGGCTGTGTTGTTTGAAAGGTGGAGAGAGAGATGTATGTGAGAAAGAGAAAGAAAAAGTAGAGAGAAAGGGAGGGATTCTCCATAAGTTAGGGCCGGCCATGTGTTGGGGGGGTTTGTGTGTGTTGTCATGAGGGAATATGGGGTTGAGATGGGATGGAGAGTAAATCAAAGACTAGGATTTAATGTAGCTAAAATAAGTCATTCTCTAATTATTTAATCAAATGGTTGTATGTACCGTCGTCTCTGCTGTTGCCACCACCGCTGCTACTGTCTCGTCGTTGCATGTACCATTGTTGCTGATGTCGCCACCATTGCTAATGTCGACGCCGCTACCGTTACAGACATTGCTGAGGGGGGCGCGAGAAGGCGCGCACGCGGCGAAGGGCATGCGCGGGACTGGGAGGGGCTGCCGGTGGGGAGCGCTAGTGGGGGCGTGCGAGGGGAGGGGGACGAGCGCGGCGCGGGGCCTGCGCATGGTTGTGAGGGGGCAGCCGGCGGGTGCACATGTATGGCTTGGAGGGGGCAGCCGGCGGGAGCACGTACGATGGAGAGAGGGCCAGCTGGGTAGCGTATGGGGAATTATACTGGGGGTGATATTTTGTCAAAAAGGTTTGGTCAAAGAAGTTGACCGTGATTTTCGTCAAAAGTGGATGATTTCTTACATTATAGTAATTAGCTAGGATGCACCTTAAACTTAGATAAATAAAATGGATTGCAACTCAAAAAATTTTAATAAGTAAATAAACAAAATTGTATGTTTCTTGTTGTCAATTCTCAAAACTGTATGTTTTTGTTGTCAATTCTCTGTTTTCGCTTACAATTACACTAATCAAACAACAAAGTACGACCCAGTTTTCTTACAATAAAAACTAATCAAGTTTTTTTCTTCTGAGTGAAAAATTCTAGCAGTTCCATAATTTTATTAGATCTTCTTTAACATTGACATCACTTAAATTGCATCAGTTTATGCTAGTCCCTACTCAAAAAACATAAGAATACATGGCCCTCTTTATGTCATCATAAAAAAACTAGTAGTTCTCATGTTCTAAATGAGCAAGCTAGTGACAGACTGCCTATAATTTCTTACACTTCTCCTCCTGCCACTGCCACTTCCATCTTCTCCCTTTCAGTCCTCCTCGAGGACGACGCGACAATGATAAGTCTCGGAGATATCTACAATATGCTAGGTGCGGTGATCCCCCTTTACGTGACAATGTTTCTGGCTTATGCCTCGGTCAAGTGGTGGAAGGTCTTCACCCCCGAGTAGTGCTCCGGCATCAACCGCTTCGTAGCCACCTTCGCTATCCCCCTCCTCTCCTTCGAGTTCATCTCCCGCATCAACCCTTTCGAGCTCAACCTCCCCTTCATTGCGGCTGACACCCTCTCCAAACTTCTCGTCCTCCTCGCCCTCTTCCTCTTTGCCACCAGGCTCTCCCCCTGTCCCTGGGGCGGCCTGGACTGGTCCATCACCCTCTTCTCCCTCTCCACCCTCGCCAACACGATTGTCGTCGGTATTCCCCTCGTCAAGTCCATGTACGATGTCGACCAGGAGGGGCTCATGGTGGAGGTGGTCGTGCTGCAGAGCATGGTATGGTACACTCTGCTGCTGTTCCTGTTTGAATACAAGCTGGTAAGGAGTTTGGTCGTAGAGAGAGCAGCTACCGGTCCAGTAGGCGCACTCGACAACGTAGTTGACGACGATGAAGCGGTACATGTCATAGTGGCGAGACCGCCGCCTCCAGAGAGCGAGCAGAGAGGGTGCAGCAGATGGGCAACAAGGTTGCGCCGGCTGACTCGGGAGGAGAGAAGAGGTCGGAGGAGGAGGAGTGTGGCAAGGAGCTTCATATGTTTGTTTGGAAGTGTGGGTGTTGCGTGTTCTGATGGTAAGTTAAAGTTGCTCTCTTTGAGCACCATTGCTACTGGTGCTAATGTTGCTGTTGCTTGCTGGTTGCAAGATGAGCTGTTCTTATTGTTATTAGCAGGTCTCTGTGAGAAGTCGGTTATGTTAGTCCCGGGGCTTGATCAAAGATGAAAAACTGATGCAATCGAGATCTGAGAGTCACACAAAACTTTGTAGTGATCAAACTCAAGATCTACGAAGATAAAAAAAACCAAATAGCCAGATTACAATATGAAGGAGGGAAATAGAGAAGAGAAGATCTCTCGTTCTTCCTTGCAAACGTGTTGCAATTGGGACAGAACGAGTTACAATAATCTAGAGAAAGATGAGATTAAGAAAAGTTGCTGGGGTGTCAAAACACCGTTGCTCAAAGCAAGATTCGCCCCATACGAATTGCTTCCAGGAACCAGCAAGTTGAAGAACTTGTGGAACGCTTGAAGTCACCTCTGTTCTGACTCCTCGGATGGACTTACAATGGCGACATCAGCTCCCTCTCTCTCTCTCTCTTCTGACTTATAAAATTCGTAGTCCCCCACAAAAGAGACCAGAAGAGAGTATATATAGAGAGAGGGTGGAAACCCTAGCCGCCACTTCAGTTATGAAATATTGAATCAAGTCTCACAAAGATAGCAAGGAACTTAATTCAAATCCCACAAAGATGGAAACGAAATTAATTCAAATCCTACAAAGATGGAAACTAAATTAATTCAAATCCCACAAAGATGGAAACAAAATTAATTCAAATCCCACAAAGATGGAAACGAAATTAATTCAAACCTCACAAAAAGTGGATCTGAATTAATCGCATTGAATCAGTCTTTCCATAACTGACTTGTAGCCTGCACAGTCAGCGGAGTCCTCCATGCGGCAACAGCAGATGTAGCCTGGTCGCATGAGCCATATGGCCTCATGAGCCCATGAGCCCGAGCCCAAGTCCGAGCCCGAGTCCGAGTCCGAGTCATTTGGGGCTTAGCTCCAAATAGAATTAATACAAGAGAATGACAAAAGCATTAATGCTTAATCCTTGGAGCCTTATTCTTACCTCCTAGTAAAATCACCCACATGGTTCCCTCCTTAGGGTCACCACCCCATGTGCATCTCTCAACAACACAACCAAGTATATATGTTGAGATAACTCATGGTGCATTTCCGATGTGGGACTAAACTTTTACAATGCATGTTGAGAGCAAGCTCTCTCCATGTAAAGAAAGCACCAACAATCTCCTACATATCACAACATATATATGTGTCCAGGGTTGAGCGTTCCCCACAGTAACTGTCCATTTTGCATTAGGATAGATGTCGCTGACGACTTGAATCTTCCCGCATGGGTTAAATAACAATGTGATAAAGAATGGACTACGCCTTGAATTTTGCACCACAATTGTAATTCTTTCCATGCATAAAGTATAGTTACGTGTGCTGCTGGCTGCAGATTAAAGGCCCTGTGCCAGCCTGGTTTCAGTGTATAATTTTGGGCGTCTACAAGTTTACCCTCAAGAGACGGCCTGATATCTCTTTCCATATACTATAGATGGGTTCTTTATTAAAGAGACATGGCATGAAGCCTTGCGCTTCCATGCGGTGCTACGCCGCTATGACACGGCCTGAAGCCGAGGCATTACCCCTACCTGGGAACCTCATCGTAGTGTCATACCACTGTAGCATGAGGTCTCAGCCTCTTTGTAGTGTCAATCTAATCAGCATGAAGCCTAAGGCTTCCTTGCGGTGTTACGCCGCGACGACATGGCTTGCAAGGCCGAGGCTTTACCCCTACTTGGGTACCTCATCGTGGTGTCGTGCCACTGTAACATGGGGCCATCCTTCCCTTTATAGTATTGTCTACAACTCTTTAATTACGTTATACAGCATTAGGCTACCTGCCTATTTGCAGTGCTACGCCGCTATGACTTGGCTTGCAAAGCCGAGGCATTACCCCAGACCTGGGAACCTCATGGTGGAGTCACCCCACTGTAGCATAGAGTTTCACTCCTTGTAGTGCTGCTCTACCGTGCTTCCTGTAAAGCACACCAGGCATTCACTCTGCCTGAGAACTCATTAAGGCGTTTAAGCCAACCTTCCACAGGATCTATTTTTTTTCGCAGAAAATACATAGTAGACAACAGTGGTTATGGGTCCGTATCCCTTCCATGTTCCAGAGAACAAGTACCACTGTTACCTGATAGTTTCCCAGTCAGTGATCCTCCTTTGAACCAAAAGTTAGATGTCTAGTAGATTTCTCTTTGAACTAATAGCATAAAACTTATGGTAGGATTACAAAGACACACTATCAGAATGCCTTCAAGCCCATTTTACAAGCTGTGTCATCGACCAACTGGCGCTTGAGGCCCTTTGTGAACGGATCTGCCAGGTTCTCCTGACTCCGAACATCAATTACTGCAATTATACCTCTTTTGATAAGATCGTGTACTGCCCTGTGCTTCAACCGCACAGTCCTCTTCTTTTCGTTGAAGAGGTCATTTGATGCCACCGTCGTAGTCGTCGGGTTGTCACAGTATATCGGTATCGCCGGTATCTGAGCCCCAACCACTGGAAGATCATATATGAGCTCCCGAAGCCATTCAGCTTCATCTGCTGCAGTTTCAAGTGCATAGAATTTAGATTCCATGGAGGAACAAGAGAGTATAGTCTGCTTCTTCGACTTCCACGATATATCAGCTCCACCCAAGGAAAAGACATATCCACCTGTGGATCTCTCGCTTTCCACCTCTGAACACCAGCTAGCATCACTGAAGCCTTCCACTACTGTCGGATACCAGTTGTAGTGCAGTGCATATGTCTGAGTTTTCTTGAGATATATCATGACCTGCTTCACAGCTTTCCAGTGCTCAATCCCTGGGTTGCTTGTGAACCGACTCAGCATTCCTGCGAAAGCTATGTCAGGACTTGTGGCAGTGGTTGCGTACAACAAACTTTCGATAATGTTAGAATACTCCAGCTGCCTGATGCTTTTTCTCGAGTTTGGCTTCAGCTTCTGATCACACCTGTATGGCGTATCGATCCTTGGAAGATCCTTATACCCATAGCATGTGAGCATCTTCTCAATATAGTGAGATTGTGACAGCGCTACTCCAGTGTCTGTCCGGATGATCTTTATGCCCAAGATGACATCTGCATCCCCCAAGTCCTTCATACTGAACTTGGTTGAGAGCAACTTCTTTGTCTCCGTGACACGACCTATATTCGTCCCTAGGATTAGCATGTCATCCACGTATAGACAAACGATAACTCCTCTTCCATCAGCGAACTTTGTGTAAACACATTTGTCCGTCTCGCTGACTCTGTAGCCGCTTGACCTAATAACTTTGTCGAACTTCTCATGCCACATCTTGGGAGCTTGCTTCAAACCATACAATGATTTCACCAACTTGTAGACTTTGTCTTCAAGACCTTTGACGACAAATCCATCTGGCTGTTGCATGTAAATCTCTTCGGTCAGCTCCTCATTTAGGAATGCTGTCTTTACATCCATCTGATGTATCACTAACTTATGTATAGCTGCTAGAGCGATTAACATCCTGATGGTGGTCATCCGAGCTACTGGAGCGTACGTGTCAAAGTAGTCTATTCCCTGTTTCTGAGAAAATCCCTTGGCTACCAGCCTGGCCTTGAACTTGTCAATAGTTCCATCCGTCTTTATCTTCTTCTTTGAGATCCATTTACATCCGATGGGCTTTTCTCCTTCAGGTAGATCTACCAACACCCATGTGTTATTGGAGGTGATAGAGTCAAACTCGTCATTCACTGCCTCCTTCCAGAAGATAGCATCTCTAGTATTCATCGCCTCATCATAAGTAAGCGGATCTGCTTCCACATGATAGGTGACAAAGTCATCTCTGAAGTCTTTAGGTCTCCTCGCTAGCTTTGCTGACGGCTCTGCGAGTTCTGGTACAAGAGTTGTTTCATCAACAACAGCTTCTTCTTGGACTACTGGACCATATGAGATTTCAGTCTCATTTGCCCCTATATCATTTTTCGGAATGTCCGAAAGAACAATGTTTTTGTCTTTTGCAAACTTGTCTTCAAAGTATTCAGCATCGCGAGATTCGATGATATGATTTGACTCAATATCAAGAAATTTCTGAGCATCACTCTTCTCGGCATACCCCAAGAAGATCGCCTTCGTAGTCCTTGTCCCCAGCTTCTGAATCTTCAGATCTGGGAGCTTCACATACGCCAGACACCCCCACACTCGAATGACATTCAAGTTTGGTCTGACTTTGAACCAGAGTTTATGAGGAGTTATGTCCGAAGTTGCATACGGCACTCTATTTAGAATAAAAGTGGCTGTCAATGCAGCTTCTCCCTAGTAGCATTTAGGAAGACCCGCGGTTAGCAGCATTGAGTTCATCATTTCTGTCAACGTTCTGTTCTTCCTCTCTGCTACTCCGTTAGATTGAGGAGAATACGGAGCAGTAGTCTCGTTTATGATTCCATGTTCTTTGCAGAACAATGTGAATTCATGAGACCGATACTCTCCGCCTCGATCACTTCTTAGCCTCTTGAGTTGTTGTCCAGTTTGTCGTTCAGCCTCGGCCCTGAACTCCTTGAACTTCTCGAACGCTTCGTCTTTAGACTTGAGCAAGTAGACGAACGCGTATTTTGAGAAGTCATCGATGAAGGTTATAAAATACTTTATCCCGGCTTTTATAGAGAATTGCTTGAAGTCACAGATATCAGAGTGCACCAACTCCAGAAGATCTGTGCTTCGATTGACCCAATAAAAGGGTTTCCTTGTGATCTTTATCTGAGCACATACTTCACACTTCTCTACCTTACCCCTACATTTGGAGATAAGTCCTAAACTGGACATTTTGTTAATTCTTTTACAATGAACATGTCCTAGTCTATTATGCCACAACTTATGAGAATAATCAGAAAATGCAACTACATTAATGTCATTAAACTGGTTGACAAGCTGAATTTTAAACATTCCTTCGGTTTGATAAGCCTTCCCGAAGTATGTTCCCTTCTTGGACATCACTATCTGACCAGCATTGATGTCCATCCTCAAGCCTGCCTTACAGAGCAGGCTCCCAGAGATCAGGTTCTTGGCAATCATCGGCTTCACACCTTGAAGCGTCAGAGTGTTCCCAGAAGTGAGTTTCAGCTCCACAGTCTCGATCCCCAGAACTTCAGCTTGGGCCTGGTTCGTCATGACAACCTTCTCAGATATCGGCTGGTACGTGACGAACCATTTCTTGCCAGAACAGACATGGCAAGTCGCACCAGTGTCTATCCACCAGTCAGAGTCAACCCCCACAGTTGTAACCTGTGCGATCATAGAAAAAATGTTAGAAACCAATGAAACCTTACTAGGCTCACCTTTCTCTGATTGTTTAGGCTTGGATCTGCATTCACTCTTGTAGTGGCCTTTCCTGCCACAATTGTAACAAGTCACGTGGGACTTGGTCTTCTGTTGCTTGAATGAAGGACCCTTCACTTTTAGATTAGTGAAGTCATTCTTCTTGTGATGAGAAGCCGCCTGCTTCCCCTTGGGATCTCTCGTCTGCACTAGATTAGCCTTAGCCAACTGTTTGGACAGAGTGTCCATCTTTTGTTAGGAACGCATCTCGTCTTCAACATGGATCTCTTGAAGTAGATCTCCCAAGCTAATGTCTAGCTTCTTTCTGAGTATCCTTGCATAGAAGGTACTCCATCCAGCAGGAAGTTTTGAGACGATCCCTCCAACGACAAACTTTTCGGGAAGGGGCATCTCTTCGTCTTCCAGTTTCTGACGCAGCTTCAGAAATTCCTTCACCTGTGGCAACATGGACTTCTCGTCCTCAAAGAGAAATTTGTAATATTTTTCAACCACAAACATCTTGCTCATGTTCCTGTCTTCTTCATATAGTTTTTTTACAGACTCACATATGTCTCTGGCAAATTCCTTCTTCGAGTAGGATTCTGCCAGGGAATCCTCCATAGTATTCAGGATGAGAAGCCTGCAGATGCTATTTTCCCTTCTCCATTTGGCCTGGAGTTTGGTAGCCGCATTTATTGCGGCAGTAGACCCAGTGTCTGGAACAGAAGGTTCTTCCTCCAACAGTACATGATCAACGTCTTTGAGTTGAAGAGTTAGATAAACCTTTCTCTTCCAGACTTGATAATGCTCTCTATCGAACTTTTCCAACTTGCAGTAGTCTGATTGGACGAGCGAAGCATTAATGTTTTCCATCTACAAGGATCTTGCTTTGAGATTGTTAGTCCCGGGGCTTGATCAAAGATGAAAAACTGATGCAATCGAGATCTAAGAGTCATACAAAACTTTATAGTGATCAAACTCAAGATCTACGAAGATACAAAAACCAAATAGCCAGATTACAATATGAAGGAGGAAAATAGAGAAGAGAAGATCTCTCGTTCTTCCTTGCAAACGTGTTGCAATTGGGAAGAATGAGTTACAATAATCTAGAGAAATATGAGATGAAGAAAAGTTGCTGGGGTGTCAAAACACCGTTGCTTAAAGCAAGATTCGCCCCACACGAATTGCTTCCAGGAACCAGCAAGTTGAAGAATTTGTGGAACGCTTGAAGTCACCTCTGTTCTGACTCATCGGATGGACTTGCAATGGCGGCAGCAGCTCCCTCTCTCTCTCTCTCTCTCTCTCTCTCTCTCTCTCTTTTCTGACTTATAAAATTCGTAGTCCCCCATAAAGGAGGCCAGAAGAGAGTATATATAGAGAGAGGGTAGAAACCCTAGCCGCCTCTTCAGTTATGGAAAGAAGTCCCACAAAGATAGCAACGAACTTAATTCAAATCCCACAAAGATGGAAACGAAATTAATTCAAATCCCACAAAGATGGAAACGAAATTAATTCAAATCCCATAAAGATGGAAACTAAATTAATTCAAATCCCACAAAGATGGAAACGAAATTAATTCAAATCCCACAAAGATGGAAACGAAATTAATTCAAATCCCACAAAAAGTGGATCTGAATTAATCGCATTGAATCAGTCTTTCCATAACTGACTTGTAGCCTGCACAGTCAGCGGAGCCCTCCATGCGGCAGCAGCAGCTGTAGCCTGGCCGCATGAGCCATATGGCCTCATGAGCCCGAGTCCGAGTCGCTAAGCCCCTTTGATGCTTAGCTCCAAATGGAATTATTCCAAGAGAATGACAAAAGCATTAATGCTTAATCCTTGGAGCCTTATTCTTACCTCCTAGTAAAATCACCCACATGGTTCCCTCCTTAGGGTCACCACCCCATGTGCATCCCTCAACAACACAACCAAGTATATATGTTGAGATAACTCGTGGTGCTTTTCCGATGTGGGACTAAACTTTTACAAGGCATGTTGAGAGCAAGCTCTCTCCATGTAAAGAAAGCACCAACAGGTTATGGTTTGCAGCAAAGAAGAGGACAGAGGGAGAGCAGAGGAGAAACAGAGCGAGTGCTCAGGTGGTGTTGGCTTCATCTTGATCATGAAGATGGTCTGCTTGAAGCTTGTCAGGAATCCGAATTCATATGCAAGCCTTCTGGGTCTGGCCTGGGCTCTAGTTTCTTGCAGGTAAACTACTCTTCATTCCAAATCTTTGGGGTCGGCTCTTTGAATCATTTCCTTCCATTCAGCTTAAGAATCATGGACGCTCCAAAATTCTACGTCCGTCCATGTCACATCGTGTTGGACACACCATGAAAACTACAAAATACATCAGAACATGCAAAAATAGATGTCGAGCCATTGTTGCATGTCCTAAACATGTAGTATCCTTATCCGTGCTACATAGCTAGGCATTCAGCTGTGTTAAAAGTTATGTCCTTTGTAACACTAACAAAAATAGTATCCTTTTTTAAAAACTTCAATCCATGTTTGTTTAAACATATCTATTAGTCCTAGTGGCTCTCTCTAAATTTAAAAAAAAAATGTGAATGTTAATGCAGATGGGGTATAAAGAAACCTAGGATCCTGGAGAACTCAGTCACAATGCTATCAAATGCTGGTTTGGGAATGGCTATGTTCAGTTTAGGTGAGATCTCTATTCTATTGATGATGAGTTTAGGCCTACATTTTCAATTGCATTGAAATGGTGAGGGGACCTTTTTCTTTTTCTTTTTCTCTTTCTTTCTTTCTTTTTTTCAGGATTGTTTATGGCTTTGCAGCCAAGGTTAATAGCATGTGGGAATAAACAGGCAGCAGCTGGAATGCTGATGAGGTTTGTGGTTGGGCCTGCTGTGATGGCTCTTGCTTCTCTTGCAGTTGGCATCAGTGGAACAATACTCAAAGTCTCCATAGTCCAGGTGGGTTCAGACTTCAGAAGCACAGAATATATATATATATATATATATATATATATATATGGTGCAAAATTCATCAATTCACATGCATTCCACATTGTCGATCCATGAATCATGATCAGGCTGCTCTGCCGTAAGGGATCGTGCCGTTTGTGTTCGCGGGGGAGTACAATCTGCACCCGGAGGTCTTGAGCACGGCGTAAGTCTCTGATTGAACCTTAACAATTAATTCTACTAAGGTCTGGCAATCAAGTTGGCTTCATTTCCTTCAGCACTCTTCTGATCACATTTGCTGGTACTTGGCAGGCTCATCTTCGGAATGATCGTTTCTTTGCCGGTCACAATTATGTACTATGTCCTACTGGGTCTGTAATGGAATGAAAGTGCTAATTCTCACACAAATCAATGTAAAACCTCGAGGGCTTATAATCATATCTTCTTCTTGAGCCTTTTCCCCTTTTTTACGTACGTTTATGACATTCTAGGACCTTGCACAAAGACTAAAAAAAAAAAAATTAACCCACTCTAAATAAACAGAGTATTTTTCTGACATTAATCTGATGGCCCTTATTGTTGCAATTTCTAAAAATATGAAGTCTTAAATCTAAAGATAAAATTTTTATATTAATAATATATACATATATTAAAATTTTTGGAACATTTTGATTTTTTGGACCATGTACAATTAACTTGTACATACGGTCCTGCCTACTACATTCAAAAGTGATTGCTACAAGTTTGACTTCCAATTGTCCCACATTGTTCAAATGGTACAAGAAAGTATTTGTAGTGCACGATTGGGTAACCCTACACTAGTAGAAGCGAGAAAGGAACCCCAAAGAGATAATTAGTACCACGAAAATTGTTGGGAACGAAGCGCGGAAATCGTTCCCTCAAACCAGAAAGTCCTGCGAGAGAACCGAGCAAAAGTACACAAACCAAAAACGCCAAACACAATCGCAGACACAAAGATTTTTGACGTGGAAAATCCTTGCGGGAAAAACCACGGGACGATCGGAGTCCAACCCTGAAGAACCTCCACTAATGGAATAAAGAGAATACACCCTCTACAAGCTCCTCCCGATCCAACACGGATCACCACAACTCACTTGAAAGGAAAAAAATTTGATTGCGGACTCCGAAGAACAAGAGATGCCGAAAAATTATTCGAAGCAATCTCTCCTTCACAATAGTCCTTAATCCTCTCTCTCTCAAAGATTGTAAAGCACTCTTTGTTTTTTTTTTTGAGATGATTTTACAACTAGCATGCATCACCCTTTTATAAGCACTTGATAACCCATACATGGAAGGCCAATATATATGAAAACTTCCAATATAAATCAATCATATATTTAATGGAAATCCAATCATAATTAGCTTACCATAATTGGAAACCTAATAATATGGAAAGCTACTATATGAAGGGTCCAATCATAAATATATAATCAAAGTAAATATGGAAATTCAATCATATATTTTCTTACCATATATGTACCAAAATAAAATCCATGCACTCCCCAAGCTTCTCCGACACACGGATGGCGCTCGTCGCTCTCCGGGTAATTCTCCACATAGGTGGGAACCCCACCCACTCCAACAAATCTCCCCCTTCACAACTATGTGGAGGAGATCGTCATCCCAACGATCTGCCTGCATTACTCAAACTTTCCCCTCGGAAGAACCATCGTGAGCATGTCCGCTCCATTTTTATCAGTATGAACCTTCTCAAGCGCCGCATCCTTCTTCTCAACCACATCCCGTATCCAATGATACCGAGTCTCGATGTGCTTGGACCGACTATGAAATGTCTGGTTCTTCACAAGGTGAATAGCACTCTGACTGTCGCAAAGCAAAGTATACTGCTCTTGCTTCAGCCCTATTTCCTGCAGCAGCTTCTTCATCCACAGCAACTCCTTGCAAGCCTCCGTCGCCGCAATGTACTCTGCCTCTGTCGTCGACAAGGCAACACACTTCTGCAACCGCGACTGCCACGATACCGCTTCTCCAGCAAACATCATCAGATAGCCCGAAGTCGATCGCCTCGTGTCTACATCTCCAACCATATCAGCGTCAGTATACCCAACCAGCTTCGGCTCGTCACCAGCAAAAGAAAGTCTCCAATCGGCAGTGCCCTGAAGGTATCGTAGAATCCACTTGACCGCACTCCAATGTACCCTTCCAGGATTTGAAAGGTACCTGCTAACTGTGCCAACTGCATGAGCGATGTCTGGCCTCGTACACACCATAGCATACATAAGACTTTCCACAGCTGAGGCATATGGAACCCGCTCCATATCTTCCTTTTCGTCCTCGGTAGATGGACACTGCTCCTCAGTGAGCTTAAAATGAGCCGCAAGGGGGCAACTCACTTTCTTCGACCCGTCCATACCGAAACGCTGAAGTACCCGGTGAATGTACTTCTTTTGGGACAAATGTAGTAGCTTGGACTCTCTCTCTCGGCTGATCTCCATTCCAAGAATAGTCTTCGTTGCGCCCAAATCCTTCAAAGAGAAGACCGCGCCCAGTTGGCGCTTCAACTCCGCTATCCTAGTGGCATTCCGGCCCACTAATACCATATCATCTACATAGAGCAATAAAATAATAAAATCATCATCGGCAAAATACCTCACAAATGTACAATGGTTCGACGTCGTCCGTGCATAACCATGCTCCCCCATAAATGACTCGAACTTCCTATACCACTGCCTCGGAGCCTGCTTCAGACCATACAAGCTCTTTCTCAACCGGCAGACCAAATGTGACTTGTCCTTCTCACAGAATCCCTCTGGCTGCTCCATGTACAACTCCTCCTCAAGATCACCGTGGAGGAATGCCGTCTTCACGTCCATTTGCTCGACCTTCAAGTCGAGACTGGCCGCTAATGCTAGCACCACCCGAATAGACGAATGCTTGACGACAGGCGAAAAGATCTCATCATAATCCACGCCTTTCCGCTGACCGTAGCCTTTGACTACCAGCCTCGCTTTGTATCGAGGGCGAGTAGCATCATCCGTCTGCTTCACTCTAAACATCCATCGATTCTTCAAAGCCTTCTTGCCCTTTGGTAACCGCACCAGCTCATTAGTGGAATTAGTGTGCAAGGAACTCATCTCCTCCTGCATGGCCTCCATCCACTCCTGCCTATGTTCGTCTTCCATAGCCTCTACAAAACTTTCGGGCTCTCCACCGTCAGTCAATAGCACATACTCACCCGGTGAGTATCTCGTAGATGGTCGACGCTCTCTGTCGCTCCTTCTCAGTGGAGCCACTAGTGCTGGATGTATACTATCAGCCTCCTCCTCTTCAGGAACCGCCTCCCCGGCATGCTCATCCTCCTGAGGGACACCCTGACCACCATCAGCAGGTTGATGATCAAGGTTGGGAGCAACTCCATGTACTGGCTCCCCCATAATTGGATCCTCTGCGATGTCCTCTGGAAATTGCTCGAAGCAAAATGACTCTAACTCAGGCAATTTCTCAGCCTCAGAAGGCGTCTCGGAATCCTGAGTGTTGGTCATGGTCTGATCCTCGATGAATACCACGTCCCTTCTTCTGTAGAGCTTTCTTCCCACCGGGTCGTAGAGTCTATAGCCAAACTCATCCCGACCGTAGCCGACAAAGACGCATCGCCTCGTCTTCGGCTCAAGTTTGGTCCTCTCGTCCTTCGGTACATGCACGAAGGCCTTACAGCCAAACACTCGCAGGTGATTGTATGATGGCTCTTTGCCGTACTAAATTTTGTCAGGCACATCACCCTGCAAAGGAACACTAGGAGATAAATTAATAACATAAACAGCTGTGAGAAGAGCCTCACCCCAATAACTGTCCGACAAGTTTGCTTCTGACAGCAAACACCACAACCTCTCCATCAGTGTCCTGTTCTTGCGCTCCGCTACACCATTGAGCTGAGGTGTCTTGGGTGGAGTCTTCTGGTGTCGTATCCCCTGCTCTCTGCAATAATCATCAAAGGGACCAATGCATTCGCCGCCGTTGTCGGACCGAACACACAATAACTTCTTGCCCGTCTCTCTTTCAACAGAGGCTTGAAACTCTTTGAAAGTAGGCAGCACCTGATCCTTGGTCTTTAAGGCATAGACCCAAACCTTCCTGGAATAGTCATCAATAAAAGTTATAAAGTAAGAAGCACCACCAATAGATTTTACCTTCATAGGACCGCAGACATCCGAGTGAATCAACTCGAGCAACGCTGGCTTCCTTGAATTTGGATGACTTTGGAAAGACACCATATTTTGCTTTCCAGCTAAGCAGTGCATGCACTTCTCCAACTTTGTAGACTTGAGCCCTGGAATCACCTTCCTTTTCACCAAGTAGCTCATCCCCTTCTTGCTGATATGGCCGAGCCGCTTGTGCCACAACTCGGTAGATGCATCACTGACTGCGTTCACCTCCTGTGCCCCCTATGCGCTCCCCTCCATATAGTAGAGACCGGATTTCTTGCTTCCTCTGACAATCACCATCGAACCTCTGGAAAGCTTCCACTGACTATTTCCGAAGAGACTGAAGAATCCCTCATCATCCAACCTTCCAACCGACACCAGGTTGAAACGGATATCAGGAACATAACGAACATCTTTGAGAACAAGAACTGCACCCGTCTTCGTCCTCAAATGCACATCTCCAATGGCAACCGCCTTTGACACATCTTCATTGCCCATCTTCAAAACTCCACAGTCGTCTGTCGTGTAAGTGGCAAATAGTGTCCTGTTGTGAGATACATGCGCTGAAGTCCCTGAGTCCACCAGCCAAGAATTGTCATCGCAGGCGAGGTTTGTGATAACCTCATCACCTACGACGATCACATCGCCTCCATGTATCGAAGCCGCCGCTGTAGTGTTCTCATCTTGCTTCCCCTTGTCGCCCTTCTTCTCTCTCTTCCAAGCGAAACAGTTCCGCTTGATGTGGCCCTTCTTGCCACAATGGTAACACTCCGAGTCCTCGTACCGACCCTTGGACTTCCCCCTGCTCTTGTCTCTGCCACCACCTGGACCCTTGCTTTTGCCCCTTCTACGGCTCTCCGAAACTAGTGCCTCTGAGTGATGGGATGTGGATGAAGTGCCCTGAGAACGTCTCCGTATCTCTTCATTCAGTACCCCGCTCTTGGCAAAATCCAGACTGACCACGCCTTCTGGAGCAGAAGCGATCATAGATACTCGTACGGTCTCCCACGATTCTAGCAATGTACATAGCAACCAAAGTCCTTGAACTTCGTCGTCGAACTTGAATCCCATCGAGGATAGCTGGTCCACCACGCCCTGGAACTCACTGAAGTGATCCGTAATGGATGCACCATCTTTGTACCGCAGACCCATCATCGTTCGGATCAGGAACAATTTATTTACCCCGGTCTTTTTCGCGTACAAAGATTCCAGCTTCTCCCACAACGTCTTCGCATGCTCAATATTGGCAACGTGGTTGTACACGTTCTCGTCAACGAACTGCCGCATGTACCCACACACCTGTATATGCTCGAAGTTCCAGTCCTCATCGGATTTGTCACTGGACTTCTCGGATGCAAATACTGGAAGATGCAGCTTCTTGACGAACATCAAATCCTTCATCTTGCTCCGCCAATAATGGTAGTTGGTACCGTTCAGGTTCACCATGCGCACCGGCTTCGTGTCCATCTCTGCTTCCTGGTTTGACTGTCAACTCCTGACACTTCTTTCAACCCAAAGCTCTGATACCACTCTGTTGGGAACGAAGCGCGGAAACCGTTCCCCCAAACCAGAAAGTCCTGCGAGAGAACCGAGCAAAAGCACACAAACCAAAAACGCCAAACACAATCGCAGACACAAAAATTTTTGACGTGGAAAACCCTTGCGGGAAAAACCACGGGACGATCGGAGTCCAACCCTGAAGAACCTCCACTAATGGAATAAAGAGAATACACCCTCTACAAGCTCCTTCCGATCCAACACGGATCACCACAACTCACTTGAAAGAAGAAATTTTTGATTGCGGACTCCGAAGAACAAGAGATGCCGAAAAATTATTCGAAGCAATCTCTCCTTCACAATAGTCCTTAATCCTCTCTCTCTCAAAGATTGTAAAGCACTCTTTGTTTTTTTTTTGAGATGATTTAACAACTAGCATGCATCACCCTTTTATAAGCCCTTGGTAACCCATACATGGAAGGCCAATATATATGGAAACTTCAAATATAAATCAATCATATATTTAATGGAAATCCAATCATAATTAGCTTACCATAATTGGAAACCCAATAATATGGAAAGCTACTATATGATGGGTCCAATCATAAATATATAATCAAAGTAAATATGGAAATCCAATCATATATTTTCTTACCATATATGTACCAAAATAAAATTCATGCACTCCCCAAGCTTCTCCGACACACGGATGGCGCTCGTCGCTCTCCGGGGTATTCTCCACATAGGTGGGAACCCCACCTACTCCAACAAAATGTCTAACTTAGGCTTCGTTCATATCCACAAGGAGTAGGGTGAGCATTATTCAATTTTGGGCTGAAAAATTAAAAAGAGATTCAATTCGGTTTTAAAAAAAAATTCGTTCCGTTTCGGTTTTAAAAATAATAATTTTTTTTATTGGGTTTCTGTTTCTATTCTAGTTCAAATCGGAAACTGAATAAGACTTATGCAATTATCTAAATACTCTCAATTTTATACATATTTGTGATTAAAAATGTGTATATTTTGAAAACAACGATTCTATGTATATATTTTAGAGTCCAAATTTGATAATTTAACAACTAGTCCAACTTTGGGTACAACTTTGAAATATAATAAATGTGTGTATAAAAATTACATTGCTTAATATAATTTAACCACAATCCTAACTTTGGATCCGACCCATTATACAATATAAATATTCCAACCAAAGAATTGAATAAACTGAACTGATTATTCGATTCGGTTCGGTTTCGATTTTGGCTAATTTCGGTTCAACTTCGATTTTGAAGTTTTAGAATTTCAGTTTATACGGTTTTGACTATTTTGACTATGTTGAAGCCGAATATACGCAATTAATATTATTCCAAATCCACATGGTTCTACAAACTATCATGGAATCCACCAAGAAAAGGGAATATTCTCACAGAGTTGTATTATATTAAATTGTGTACAAAAATTTTATGTCCCTAAGGCACTAGTCTAGTGGTAGTGCGGGGGGCCGCCCAAGCACAGAACTTCGGTTCGAATTTCCCTCAAACGGGATATGAGCAATGGGCTTATACTTGTATATGAGACACCCTACGTGGCTTGACTTAGAAGATAAAATTTAAATAGATAGAAATAAAAGATCTCATAAAAGATTTGATAAATAATAACTTATCATATCTTTTGCCTAGGAACTTGCAAACATATTTGGTAATTTTCTAAGCAAAGAGTAATTAATTGCTGGAATCGCTCTTACTGGGATTCGACTCCGCCCACAAAGACCACATGCCTCCACACTAACCTATGGATTCTTGCGGGATGGGATGGGATGGGTTGGACGTGGTGAAGCTGAGTAGGGGTGAGCATTCGGTTTATTCGGTTTAAACAGAACCGAATAACCCAAAACCGAATTGGACCGAAACCGAATAAGCAAAACCGAAACCGAACCGAATTGGCCCAAAACCGAATCAAACCGAACCGAATTAAATCGGTTCGGTTTTCGGTTTATTCATATTTTTTAATTTTTTTGAGCTTTTTTTGTTAATATATATAGTAACTAAATATACATAGACATATTTAGTATATACCTATATATATTTAGTATATACCTATATATATTAATACTTATATATATAGTACATACACACACACACACACACACACACATATATATATATATATATATATATATATATATATATATATATATATATATATATATATATATAAATTAATTGATAAAATTTTCTTATTCGGTTTTCGGTTTTGGACCGAAACCGAAACCCAAAACCGAAACCGAAACCGAATAAGAAAATTTAGTATTTTCAAAACCGAAACCGAACCAATTATTTTTAAACCGAACCGAACCTCTTATTCGGTTCGGTTCGGTTTTCGGTCCAAAATCGAATAATGCTCACCCCTAAAGCTGAGTACTCCTTCCTCTCCTAGATCTGGACTGCGATGGAGTTAATATTGTGGTTATATTTGGCTATCCGATTGAGCAACAGGCGAGATATTCGATCGGCTGATTGATTTGTGGATCTCATAAGTACTCTGCTACTAGCACCATATCCTCACGCAAGATTTGCACACGACGTATACTATCCTTTGATATTAAAGTTATGGCCTTAGAGATCTTTGCTGGTCTCACATTGATTTACTATGACCACCTTTTGCTTGCTTTCGATTGAGTTGTAGCACTGGAGGGATGTTGCAAGCAAGTGGGTCATGTGCACTTAATACATAATTTGTTGCATCCTCCAACAGAAAATATATAATTGATTCTCTTTTTTTTAAATCCAATTTACACCAATTCAAACATCAACTGCTGTAAATATCTACCAATTCAAACATCTAATATTTCCATCTTCACTCACTTGACGTTTGGATAAAAGTTTTATATTCCAAGAAATCCATTTCTCATTTTTTTTTTCATGAAAAATGAATTCGATATTTTCATACCCATATTTAGCTAGATTTGAAATATGTAGTCCAAAAAAACTAAAAAATTTCATTCTCATGCTTAGTTCAGATATGAATATGAACCTTAATTTGTTTACTTTTCTATAAATAACCTTTCATTAATTTCATGATACTACTACACTTAAATTCAGTTGGTGTCATTGAGGAGATTACCGTCCAATAAAATTGTAACTAATGTACCCCACCAATATAAAAGCAAAAACATTTTGGGGGGAGGGGCTTAAGTTTTACTTTCTCAAGTATTTGAGAATCTAAAGCCTCCTATATTTTCTTTCAATTTTCAATTCTGTAATTATCAAACATGGATAGAAAATCCAAAATATTTAAGCCTCTAAAACTTGAACCAAGCATCCTAAGGTATAGGTGTTAGAAATTGATTGTACTTCACTAACGAGTTCTGCGAAGTTAAAAATGTCGTCGAGGCTTGAATCGTGCATTTAGCAGCACTTTTCTTAAAGTGTTTCGGGCACTCCGGTAACGTCATGGAGTGAGCTCGCCAGAACACCCAGGATAAGACAGTCTTCTGCCGGAGGTTCACCAGACGTTGTGAGACACCGGCGTAGGGAAGAACACCTTTCTGGAAAACTTTGGAAGAGAGGAGGAAGAGAGAATGAATACTCAGATTTTGTGTGTTTTAGCCTCAGAGATTTGTAGTATATATAGATGAATTCGTGTTGTTTTGTGAAGTCGCGACCCTTCCGAAACAACATTCATTCACCTATTCGCAGGTTCATTCACCCTTTCGTTTGTCTGGGCCGCTGCAAAAATAGGAATTCTCGGGGCGAGAATCGCCGCGAGGAGCTCGAGGCCCGAGCCTACGCTGTAACACCCAATTTTTCAGATGAGGGTATTTTTGAAATTTTGTAATTATAATTATAATTTATTGATAATTATTTCATATTATGATTTTTGGTGATTTTTAATTATTTTTAAACTATTTAAAATTATGACTTGTGATTTTGACATTTTACTATTGTTTGGTTTTAATTTCGAGGAATTTGTCATCCCCAGTTTTCAGGAACAGGGGTATTTTGTCATTTTGTATTTTTGAAATATTTTTGAAATTTATTTTATTATTTAATTTATAGGCCACCCCTGTAGAGCTCCAACGAAGATGCTGGTGAGAAGGGTGTCGTCCTTTGGCAGGAGTCCTGTTACTGAGACAAAGTACCTCAAGTATCGTCTGGGTGACTCCTTAGTATCATAAGGGATGATAGTCAGTGGTTTATATTTGGGAGGATAATCCACATCGTCCCACTCAGCAGGATAAGGCTGCCGGATGCCCATCTTTCGGAGTGTGGATCGCTTTTCTTTGGCATCGTGGTGAGTGTACAACTCCTCGAGTGCTTGCTGTATTTCGTTGGATACTATTGGACTGATGGTCGACGGAGTGGCCGACGACAGCGCGATATGGTTTATGAAAGGCAGGGTACCAGACCCATCATGAACCGTCGGAGCCATAAGTGTAGAGGAAGTAGGAACCAATCTATCCTTGATCTCCAGCACGACAGAGGCTAAATTCTGCATGGATATGTTCAATACGTTAAGACTTCCTTCGAGAGCCTCAATACGTTTCTGCTAATCAGCACTTCTGCTTGATTCTTTGTTGTCATCAGCCGCCATGTACACAGATGCTATGTGCGTGTAAGTAGAAGGGGTGGTAGATCATTTGCTTTCTGGTTCGGAGTGCTGGTGCTCATCGTCTTGTGGGAAGACTAGCAAGTTGCGATCATCCTCTGACTCAATATTGTTCCTACCCATGGTCTTCTGACTGCTTATGCCGGCAGAAGTGTTGGTGTCATACGTCTCTTTGTCATACTGAAACGAAGGGTTGTTATACACCATAACAGGATGGCTACCCCAGCTGGTGCAGCGGTCGATGAACCGTCTTCTTACGACGATGATCCATCCTTGGAGCGTGTGTTTGAACACGCCTTCCTTGGGCACATGCTTCTTGCTATGCCCAGGTCGGTATTTGGACTTGCCAACCGAGGAAAGGGGTTTCTTGGATAGCTTCTTCTGGAACGAAGAGTCCCAAACAACATTGCATGAAGCAACGCGGGGCTCTTCTTTTACTTTATCTGTTCTCGATCGTAGCCTTTGAAAGACAGACCTCCTCTTTGGCGGTGATGGATCTGCTTGACAACAACAGCAGTTGATGGTAATCTGAGTACAGTTGGGTCTTGATTTAGACGCCAAATGCGTCTTAAATTCTTCTCTCGTCCTACGTTCGCAGGGAGAAGACGAAGTCTTCATGCCTCTACATTCTTCGTGTACACAGGAGCGCTGTGTACAGCCAAAGAGATATGGAGAAGGCATTCTTCCTTCGAATTCCTGTGGGTGAGGTCTGAGTATGCCTCGATCAGAGAGTCGATGATGACGTACCTCCGGCCTTGAGTAGTGCGAGTGGGTGCTCAAGGGATGACGGGGTTCTACCGAATGAGGCTTCGATGATTCTGGGATGGTCTTATATAGTTTTCCATCGGCTATGCGTGTTACTGTCAACGCAGGCCTCTGGTCTGCCATAGGCGTAACACTTTGATCGCATAGGGCGAGTGCTGCCTTGGATCTCCTCCTACCACGATTAAATGATGCGTAGTATTCAAAATCTAACATGGCCATACCTGATGGACCGGTTACCCTGTCGAAGACAGAAGTTCTCACCAGTGTAGCATCATTCACGAGCAGACGAGCCGTCATCTGCTCCTTTCGGCGTTGCGCCTTTGTCACTCTTTCCATAGGATAGCCGCGAACTTTCTCTACGTTTCCTGAGCATGGGATGAGAGAGAGATGGCCTGGCATCAGCGATCGAAGGGATCTTCGGGGCTTCATCGATGAGGGGGTTTGAGTTGCAGTCCCCTCCTTCGTGCTGCTCGTCGCAGCCGCCTTAGGCACCCAGGTCCGTCGCATTTTCTTTGATTTTACGAACCGCTTCGAAGGGCTCGACTTCTCTTCAGAAAGGAGAACTTCAAAAGCTTGCTGGTCGAAGTATACGACTAACATCTTCTGAGAGGATCCCAGCAAGTCATCATCAAATTGTGTCACCACCTTCTAGTTGGAGGAGAAGGTAGTCCCCAGCAAAGTCTCCATCTTGTTCGATATGACAAAGGTTGAACGAACTTTTTGTATTATGAACGTAAAAAATAATACAATCAATTCTTATGCGAAGAAATCTAAGTACAAAAGTTTCTGGAAAAGTGTGAAGGTGGAGATCGAGCACTGCAGTGGCTCCTTTACTCCGTTGACGATCCGATGATGATATGAGACTTGCTATGACTTTCTGGTTCCTTCGATGGAACTCTAGGGTTGTCGATCAGGAGGATGCCAAAGTTGAAGATTTTGATAATTCTGTGGATCTTCTACTCCTTGTCGATCCTGTTGTTGGAGGAAAACCTCTCCTATTTATAGGGGAGAGGGGCACATATGCGATATGCATTAGGGTTTCAAGATATGACGAAATCTGTGGTCCTTGCACGGTACGGGCTTCTGTGGCGCTGACACATGGCGGGTGCTGAGAATCCCCTCAAACGAGATCTCTGGTGGTTATCAAAATAACCGAAGGAGGTGACACATGTCGCGTGCCGATTTGCTTGTTCGGATGTAGCCGAGTAAATCTTGGGATTTTATCTCAATTTGGATTCTGTGTAATTTTTGTCCGAGATTTAAATCAATCTGCATTTATCAACTTGATTAATCTCAATCCTATCTTTGAGAGAGGCGGTTTAAGCAACCCGATTGGATCGGACCATGCCATTTGTGCTTTAGGCAAGGCTGGCTGCACTTCTGGGGCGATGAGTAGACTGTGCTTCTGGAGATGACGTAACCTCTGTGCTTTAGGGCGACAAGTGGACTATGTTTTGAAGATAACAGGGCTTCTATGCTTTTAGGGGCAACGAGTAGGCTGTGTTTCGGGTAAATTCACTGTGTTTTAGGGCGACGAGTAGGTTGTGCCTTCAGATACACCATTTTACTGTGCTTTTGAGTAGCAGTCGGGCTTGTACTGTAGGCAAATGGTGTCTCCCAAGTCTCTGACGAAAGGTAGTTAAGCTTCTGGGTCAGAACATAGTGCTGTACCGTTAGAGTTGAGGTGGGGTGAAAACATCACCAGTATGCGCCTAAGGTTGGCACAGGAATGTAGCTGCACCTCCGGATTGAAGGCATTGACTTTGAAGTCTTCTTTTAAAGAGCAATGAATGACCGCTCCTTAAAGAACGACTCCCTCTTATTTGCCACCGTTACTTAGGGAATTTCAAGGGGTCCTAGGAGAGTCTAGGACTTAGTCGAATGAACTTTATTTGATGAGGTTCATCGTGCTGAGTCATAGGTTTATCCCATTAATGTAGGAATTTTGACCATCGGCCCTGTGGCCTGTATTTTGGACCACTTCCGCCCTATATAAGGGGGATTTTCTTCTGAAGAGTCACGTCTTCTTCCTGGCACCCTTCACCACCATGTTTGATCCAGACTTAGCTACAGACGGTCGCTGGCCTTGCATAAGTCGGCTTTTGGTTGAGGATTCCTTCGTTCAAAGCAGCTATGCCTTCGTAGAAGAACTGTTGATGAGCCATGGAACGTGCTAGAACGCTTCTCATGAGAAGTTCGAACCTGGGCGATGCCTTGGAGGTCTTTGAGGTCCTGACGACCTAGCTTTATGGTGGATAGCCAGCCCGAAGAGCCACAGGTTGTGCTCTGCCCTGCCAATTCAGGGCTTTTGAGACCTTCTACGCTTTCTGGAAACCCAGGCCAATCGCTGCTTCAGGAAGTTGCTCGCTTCAGTTAAGTAGCTGATGCACTTTTGGAGGGTTACGCCCACAAGAAAGTCACAATACGCTTCAATGGGGATCAATCTTCAAGTATGTGTACCGAAAAGAAGGGGGACTGCACTTTGACGAAGACTAAACCCCTTGTAGACTCCTCTAGGCTTTACTGCATCTGTAATCGATCCTTTATAGAAGAAGTAGGATTAGTCTTTTACGTATAGCCTTAATGAATCTGTACTAGATCTTTGTAGGCATAATAATAACAGAACTTCTTTCCGTATCTTCTGTTGTCTTTTTAATACTCGGTCTGCGTCTTTGTATCATCTGTGATGTGGTGGAGGTATGTTATCAGCTGAGATTTTTCATGCCTCTACAAGTACAAGGGAATCAAACTCGGTCTCCTTGACCCAGTTCCCTTGATATCAGGTCTACCTGAAGAACAGGAACCCAACGTTCCATTTTTGAACATTAGGGAAATTAAGTCTGCCCGAAATCGGTCTCCCAGAACTCTGGAAATATAAGTGATTTCTAATTCATTTTTACTCAGTCTATTATTTTCTCTTCTATCCCTTTAAGAGTTCTCATAGCTTTTCAATGTTCCTAATCAAAACCTTACGACTCATAGCCAAGAAAGTGTCAGTTCAGTTCGATCTAGAAGTTTGGTTCGAGTTGTAAGAGAGCTTGAAAATAATTTTATTTTTATACCAGTTTTGAAGTCGGTGAGTCCTTTGTATCAAAGGCTTGCTTTATGAAGTTGCTCGTGTCTTAGGATCAAAGGACGAGGTGTTTGTAAGAAGTTGCAAGTGCTTCGGATCAAAGCTTGTGTTTTACTACATGGTGGATTAAACATCGAGCTAGAGGTATCGAGATTGGACTAGCCCTCTCAGAAGAAAACCAGCATAAACATCGGTGTTTGTGTTTGCTTTTCTGAACTTCTTACTTTAAGTAATTTACTCTCTTAATACTTGGACATTTCTTGCCTATATCTATTTTCTTACTGCCATAATTTTTAAACAAGTAATTATTATTTTTGCTGCACACACGCACTCTATTCACCCCCACTAGAGGTGCTAAGCGATCCTACAGTTTCAGTCGATACTTACACTTTTAAACAGGAATGAGGAATCAAATCTTCAGCGATGCTTCAGGCAAGGGCTTGGGATGTGTGCTCAGGCAGCAAGATAAGGTGATATACTTTGCTTCAAGACAGTTAAAGCCGCACAAGAAGAACTGTCTCACACACGACTTGGAATTAGCGATAACTGTGTTCATGTTAAAATTATGGTGACACTACCTTTATGATGTAGCATGCATGATCTACACAGATCATAAGGGCCTCGAGTATCTCTTCACTCAAAAAGAGCTGAAATTACGGTAAATGCGTTGGTTGGAGCTAATTAAAGACTACAAATTAACGATCGACTATACGTCGGGCAAAGGAAATGTTGTAGCAAACATGCTGAGTCAGAAGTACATGGCCTATCCATCAACGGTAGTCTACTGTGCGACTTTGATAAAATGGATATCAAACATCAGGTGAGATTCGTGGTGGTGTAACTAGCTCAATTTTATGTGGAGCCAAGTTTGTTGGAAAAGATTGAGTCTATACAGAAGGACGGCCTATACCTGAAGAATATGTGAGAGCTAATCTTAATGGGCAAGATAACCGATTCGAAGACAAGACCGAGCATTGCGAGTGAACGGTCGGCTATGCACTCCAGAAGACTCATAGCTCATGAAAGAGATTATGTAGGAGATACACTACACGAAATATTCTCTACATCCAGGAAGTATCAAGGTGTATAAGTACCCCTTCGTACAATATTATGGTGGCACAAGATGAAGAAAGATGTGGTACTCTTTGTATCACAACGTATGACCTGTCAGCACATGAAAGCTGAACAGGGTCCGACAGGGAGATGCGAAACCTCGATATTTCATAATAGAAGTGGGAGCACATCAATATGGACTTCCTTGTTGGTCTGTTGAAGATGCCATGGGAGAACGATGTCCTCTAGGTCACGTTGGTCTATTAAACAAGTCAGCGTACTTTATTGCCATCAAAGTTACTTAGACGGTCGCCCGTCTAACTCAGATTACCTTGACAAGATAGTATGAATGCATGGAGTTCTAGTATCCATCGTTATTGATCGGGATGCACGATTCTTGTCATATTTGTCGAGTTGCCTTCAATCTGCTATGGGGACTAAGTTGAAGGTTAGCACAGCTTTTCATCTCTAAATCAAAAGTAAAACAGAGCAGGTGAATCAGATTCTATAAGACATTCTACGGCTCTGTACAATGTACTTGAAGTTGAGCTGGGATATTCATCTACCGCTAGCAAAATTTGTGTACAATAATAGCTACGATTCCAGCATTCAGATGGCATCATATGAAGCTTTGTATAGATGAAAGTACAAATTATCTATTTGTTGGAAGGAAGTCGAAAAGTGGTAGATTCTTGGCCCGGAGCTGGTGGAGCAGGCCGTGCAAAAAGTTAGGCTGATACGGAAGAGATTGAAGGTAGTCCAAAGTCGATAAAGGAGTTATGCTGAAACCCATCGGCGTTCTCTTGAGTTTATAGAAGGCGATCATGTATTTCTGAAGGTAACGCTGATGCGAGGAGTCACCATATTTGGACCAAAAGGCAAGCTGAGTTCAAGATTTGTGGATCCCTTCGAAATTCTCAAAAGAGTCATCCTAGTAGCTTAACAAATCGTATTATTGCTAGTATTATCAAATGTGCATGAAGATATCTTCTACTTCTCACAACTGCAAAAGTACGTGTACGATCCTAGCCATGTGGTAGATATTGGTCAACTATATCTGAAGGCAGATTTGTCGTACATGGAGGAAACTATTCAAGTCTTGGAGCGCAAAGATAAATTGCTTTGGAATCGTATGATCCCTCTTGTTCGTGTTCTCTAGAAGAACCACTTGGTTGAGGATTCGACGTAGGAACTTTAGTTTGAGATGAAGTAAAAGTTTTCTTCATTCTTTTCTTGGTCGTAGATTTTATTCTTAAGTTTCGAGGATTATATCTTTTCTTAGTTGGTCATAATGTAGTGCCCCGTCCCAACATTGTGCCTTGTTCCTCATCGTGAGGAGCACGGTTAAGAAATACTATCGGTATTGATTGATCGGGACCGATTGACTCAATATCCTTTCCTTGTTATGGATCAGTTTCTTGTGAATCAGGTTCCATATTCAGCGGGTTGTGTCTCAAGGAAGGACTCTATGGCTGAGTCGCGAGAGACCACTTCGTGCTTTGTTTTCGATGCCATACTTGCCCTTAGTTTTCTGAGTACATTTTTTTGAGAATGTTTTGATGAACTTTATTGCTTGCATTTTTTGAACTTCGCACTTCATATCTTCTTCACCTTTTATACTATGCTTGTGACCAATTCGGAACCCAATATTTGCCTCCTTCCTACATCACTCCAACAAACAGGAGACCAATACTTTCTATCATATAATGCTTCAAACAAAGAAATTTGGATGCTCGCTTGATAGCTATTGTAATAAAAAACTCCACAAGATGGAGGTGGTCTTCCTATGATCCGCCAAAGTCAAGCATACAAGCTCTCAACATAACTTATGGCATCTGAATAGTACGCTCTGATTGTCCAATGATTTGCGGGTATTAAGACGTGCTAAACTTCAGATGGGTGCCCAAGCTTTCTTGTATGCTTCTCCATAAGTGAGAGGTGAATCTCGAGTCCCGGTCCAACACGATCCTAACTGGAATACTGTGTAGCTTCACTATTTATTTCATATACATGTCAGCCAAGACCACTGTGAACTGGCCCACTTTAAAAGGCAAGAACTGGGCTGATTTATTAAGCCTATCCACTATCACCCATACAGCGTCTCGTCTACTAGGACTCCGAGAAAATCCTGTAACAAAATTAATGGTGATGTGCTCCCACTTCCACTCGGGAATGAGAAGCGGTTGCAACAATCCAGCTGACCTTTGGTGCTCTACCTTCACTTGTTGACATACCAAATACTTGGCCACAAAACGAGCTATCTCATGCTTTATTCCATAACACCAATAGTGCTGCCGTAAGTTTCGGTACATCTTGGTTCCTCTGGAGTGTATAGAGTAGATGGAGCTATGTGCTTCGGCCATCAATTATTGTTGAAGCTCTCCGTTTGGAACATATAGACTATCACCACCTCGTAATATCCCATCGGGATGAATCCTCAATCCTGTCTGCTCTCCTGTTTCGGTCCTCTCTCTAAGTCGTCGGAATCTAGCATCTGTGGGTAATATTGCCTTGATTCTCTCTACTAGCGTTGATTTCACTTGAAGGTTGGCTAGTACACCATCAGCTCTGGTCAATACGACTTCAATTCCAAGCTTCTATAAGTCTTCTAACAACTCCCTCTGAGTGGTCAAGAAATGAGCCATGGGCTTACGGCTTAATGCATCTGCTATAACATTAGCCTTGTCTGGATGGTAGTGGAGCTTGATCTCATAATCCTTCATCAATTCCAACCAACGACGTTGCCACATGTTGATCTTTTTTTGCGTGAAGACATACTTAAGGTTTTTATGATCGGTATAGATGTCAACCTTTTCGTCGTATAAATAATATCTCCAAAGTTTCAGAGTGAAGATGACTGCTGCGAGCTCTAGATCGTGGGTTGGACAATTCTTCTTGTGCACTCTCAACTCCCTCGATGCATATGCTACTACACGGCCATGCTGCATCAAGACGCATCCCAATCCCTTTTCGGATGCATCACTGTAAATCATGAATCCTCCTTGTCCTGATGGAACGACCAAAATGGGTGCAGTGGTCAAGCGCTTCTTCAACTTATCAAAAGCGGCTTGACACTCGTCCGTCCATATGAACTCTTGGTCTTTGCAAGTCAACCGAGTCATAGGTCCAGCGATCTGTGAGAAATATTCCACGAACCTTCGGTAATAATCCGCAAGCCCAAGGAAACTTCTCACCTCGAAGGCTGATGTGGGAGCGGACCATGCCTTGACTACTAAATTTTTTTCCAAATCTACCGATATGCCGTCTACCGTAACGATATGCCCAAGAAACGAAACTTTTTCAAGAAAGAAGTTACATTTGCTAAGCTTCACATAAAGTTGCTCATTCTTTAAGCTTCCCAAGACTATCCGCAAATGTTGCTCGTGCTCCTCATGGCTCTTAGAGTATATCAAGATATCGTCTATAAAGATGACCACAAATTTGTCCAAGTACTGATGGTAGATTTTGTTTATGAGATTCACGAAGACCACTGGAGCAATAGTCAAACCAAATGGCATGACCAAAAACTCATAGTGCCCATATCTTGATCTGAATGCAGTCTTCGAAATATCTTCCTTCCAGACCTTCAACTGGTGATAGCCCAAATGCAAGTCAATTTGGAAAATTCCTTTACTCCACTCAACTGATCAAATAGATCATCGATGCGTGGCAAGGGGTACTTGTTCTTCACCGTCACGACGTTCAAATTAAGCTCTATAATCTATGCACATATGCATTGTCCCATCCTTTTGTGGCACGAACAAGATGGGTGCTCCCCATAGTGATTTCTCTAGCAATTCGTCTATCTGCGTCTTCATCTCTACCAACTCCTTGGGTGCTAACCGGTACACTCAGGATGAGATAGGTTCACCTCCCGGAATAAGCTTTATACAAAACTCGATATCTCTGTCGGGTGGCAATCCTGGCAACTCCTCGAGGAATACATCTTGGAACTCTGTGATGATAGGATGCTAAGGGGCGTCATCCATCTCCATATGCGATCCTAGTGTAGGTGGATCGCTTCTATCTTCTGTCCCTCTAGCGAACTCGAATTTTGGCTCATTTGGTGGTCTAAAGACATTGCTACCCCTATGACAATCTAGGGATGCATAGTGCTGGTTCAACCATTCCATCCCAAGAACTACATCAAAATTTGGCATAGGGAAAACCAAAAATTGTGCCTTCATCTCTCTACCACAAATCACTACAGGACAAAGCCTACAAATGCTACTCACAGTACTATTCCTCCTTCAGTGAGGACTTTAATGTTTTTAGATAATAGTGTAGTAGGGAACACTAGCAAAGCTAGTAGCCATGAATGAGTGTGTGGCTCTAGTGTCAAATAACATAATAGCAGGAAATATAGCAGGCAAAACGATACCATCTATGATTTCCCCCTCCGCTTCTACATCCTCAAATGCTAGTGAGAAGGTATGCCCATACTTCTGTCCAAGGCCTTGAGCTCTAGTCTTGTCGAACTATACTGACTGGGGAGGTAATGGTAGACGAGGTGCTCCTGCTGTTAGTGTCATCAGTCTTGGAACCTGCTGAACTGGATGGGGTGCTAGAAGTGTTGGAGCTGTCGGCCTTGTGGTCTGCTGAGCATAAACTAAGGCCAGCTGCTTGGGACAATCCTTCACCTTGTGCTGTCCTGACCCGCATCTCAAGCATAATCCAAGCCGAGTTCGACAATCCTTCAATATGTGTCCCTAGTTCCCGCAGTAATTGCAGGTGGGCTTCTGATATTGTGTCGGCCTCTGTTGCTGCTGCCCTATGGGCCTCCTGATAGGTCCATTCTTAGTCACTATAGCTGGTACAACTGCTGGAGCAGGGCGTCTCTGTAATTGCTGTATCTTCTTGCAACTGAGCTCCTGGCTAGTGTTTCCTCTAGAACAGCTGCATAAGGGACTCAGAACTGTGTGGTAGTATAAGTCTTGAGCTCTGGTGCAAGCCCCTGGTGGAATCTCTTCGCTCTCTCCCGCTCTGTCGGAATTAATGTTGCACTAAATCTGCTTAGGCGGCTAAACTTTGTGTCATACTCATCCACCAATTTGTTCCCTTGCTTCAGATGGAGGAACTGGTCGTAGAGGACGTCTCGAACATGAATAGGAATGAATCCCTCATATAAGAGGTCCTATAACTCCTTTCATATCTATTCAGTGCCTAGTCGCCTTAGTTTTGCCTTCCACCAGTGGTGTGCATTGACCTCTAGGAGTAAGTCCACTGCTGTCATGCACAAGTTTGTTGGCAACTGGGATGCCTTTAGTAACTTCTCCGTGCCGATAAGCCATACGGAGACCACTAGTGGTTTTTTGACACCTTTGAAGGGCTTGGGGTTCATCTCCATGAAGTTCTTGATAGATCCCTCATAAGGTTGTGGAGCTGGTGCTGGTACCGGGGTCGAAGTTGAAGATTGGGGGTCTAATCAGTGTTGCTATCATGCTCTGTCTCATTAGCTCTGTATGCTGCCACTGAGCATACATTATAGCATACATGAACTAGGTAGTGGGGTTTCCATCAGCCGGTAGCGGAAGCATCTATGGCCCAGACTGAGGAGGAAACTACTGAGGAAATGGTGGTGTAGGTGGTGGTATATTCCCTCATATTGGCACTATAGTAGTCTACCCAATCTGGCTGACTGGTGGTACTTGGGTTTCGGTCTCCTGCTATACCGTTGATCGGGTCATGGTGGCATGCTGTTGTCCCAGCTGGTACGGAGTCATTGGTGGGACCTTCTCCTCTTGTGTGGCTGTATCACCAGATATGATAGCCAAGGTAGAAACATGTCCGCTTCGAAGGTGCATCGTGCTGGAAAGAAAGTAAGGATACGTTAGGATAGATTCAAGCAAGAGGTAATTCAAGCAATCAAAAGAGAGTTCAAAAGAGTTTGAAGTCAAAGGAGGTAATAAGTTGTCGATGAGATATTATTCCTACTCATATATGTAGGCTTGCTTGGTACAGTCATGTAACCAAATAAAATTTTCGTTGACCTGCATGGGCAACCACAAAAACATGTAACGCTTCAGTCCTAATATACGAGGACTAGGCATATGAAACATTCCAACTGAATGCATACGAATAATACTCTAATATATTGAATCCTTGTACACATATATAAGCTGTATATAATATAAATTACAGGCCAATAATAGAAAATCTACTTCTCATCCCGAACATAAGAGATGAGCAACAGTCCAGATAGAATATAATAAGTGAGTCAAAAGATATAGTCGGGTGGAAATAAATCCACTACCAAACAGCTATGAAAAATAGTTTGAGATAACTGGAGTCCGACCTCCTAATAAAAGAAAGTAAAAAAGATGTCCATTACAATGTCTCAAGTCATTACTAATAAACTAGATCTCGGAAGGCGAGACCTCATCAGCTGTAAAAGGTGGATCCAGTACAGAACTATACTCCTAGGGAAAGTCCTAGTCGTCTAATCCTTGAGAGATCACCAGGTCCTCAGAGAGACATAACAAGATACAAGAAAACAACTTGCCATATAATCTGGGAAATTAAATAAAGATGCATGGAATAGGAAGCCTAACCATTCTACTGTGAATATGTAGTTAAGAACAAACCTTCAACGCATGAGCACTCTGGCTATAGTAGGATTGGTATGGCCCCTCACGGGATATCAGGGACCTCAAAGCATGACGTTCCTCGAACATCAGAGGCCAGCAGGATTAGGAAACAGGGGGTACCATGACCGTATCTCTAGCGAAGCTTTCAGTAATAAAGGGTAGCGCATACCTGGACCATACCCTAAGGAACTGTTCTCCCCACCCAATGCCTATCTGTGTCATCTCTATAACATAAATGAACCTCTAATAACTGCCAAGTCCACTAATCATGCAATTTCTATTGGCATTTACTTTCTAACCGTCGTACGTATCATACGTATCGGTGGCCAGTCGACTACGTGAGTCTGTATCCGACATTTTACTCACAACTTGTGATAAAGCATGTGTCAAGTCCATATGAGATATACCAATACCTCACATCAATGGCTTGTCATCTAGTACTAGATCAATACAAAATAATAAGCAGAAACAATAAAACGACAAATGCAATCGCTTGCACCCAAATATGACTTGGACGCCTAGTATGATAGGAATAGCTAGTATATAAAAAAATGAAACAAAATAATAGAATAAAATAACAATAAATGACAGTATATAGTGGCAAGATATCTTGCCTGGAGCTGATGTGCAAACGATAATATCCAGCAACTCAGATCAATAACAATATAAGTTGACTCCCGTAAACGTCATCGGAGCTGAAACAAACATCATGAACATTTTTGGTATAAAAGAAATATCTAAAATCGCCGAACCATAAGTTTAATTCTAGAAACAGGGGCAAAATCGTCATTTCGAGTCAAAACGGTGTCCGTTGTTGGACCCGCTTTGTACCGAAAAGCATGCCAGTGGCGTAAGTTTCATCTCGAAATGACGAACGTGAATGAAGTTTTACGCTAGTTTACAAAGAGGCCAATATGGGGTATTTCGACCGATACGCCTCGATTTCGTCGTGCACGCACATCGAAATCAAGTTCCATCGAATCCAACATGTTTGCGAAGTTGATATGCGCCTTTTTATGCTTTCGGTTCACGACCACGTCGCCCGGGTTGTCGGGACGCACGTCGTATTGGTGAATTTTTCCAAAATTTGGTGTTCTCAAAAACTGCTTTTCCTAGTTTTTGAATCTGTTTATAGATCTAGATACTGGAAGATTTCTAAGACCAACAACATTGTTACAATTTCAGTCAAGTTGTCTTTAAGGCTTTTAAATTGGATTTTGAAATTTTTTGAAATCCTGACGGGAATTGGCCTTCCTATCGAGGGTCTGGGACTGTTTCTTTCTCTGTTTACGATAGAATTTTTGTCATTTTTTTAGAAGATTTCTCGGGGATTTGAACGCATTAGAAAATTTTCTAATTGAGAGGGTTTTAAGTTGGTTATGTTGTTTTTACACAGGAATTGATGGATCAGAAATTAGTCGAGCAAAATTGAAGAAATTGAACTCGAAAGAGGAGTACCTGTTGAGTTTTAGAAAAACAGTCTTCATTGTTCTTGTCGAATCCAGCGGTCGTGGCGGTGCTCCAACGAACTAGGGCTGGGTGCAAGCAGTCTTAGGTGTTCGCAGGAGGGTCGGGGTAGCTCTGGTGTCGATGGTTTGGGGTTTAAAGATGTTTTTCGATGGAAATTTTGAAGAACCCTACCGCACTCATACGTATATATATGGCTTGGAAAACTTTCTTGATTCGATTGAAATTCTGATTCGAACCAGATTTAGGGTTGCGTTTGCGTATGTTAGGGGAGAACAAGATAAGGTTGAATATGTAGAAAAGATTTGATCATTTTCCAGAGAGAATTTAGGAGTTTTTAAATCTGAAATCAGCCCCTGTTTCTCCACACAGGGTCGGGAAAAATTGAGTTTGGCATCTTGCAAGTTTGTGAAAAACTCGTGAGAAGTTCACCTTTTGTTTATTTTTATATATATACACATACATACATATATACACATACATACATACATATATATAATACTACTAAGTATTTATATATCATTATTACTAAACTATAAATAAATATTAAAATACCATAAAATATTAAAATAAAATAAAAATAAAAATTTATAAAAATAAGAGGGTTCACAACGTATAGTATAGAAGACCTATTTCTTTCATCCCATTAAATCAACGGTGAGTGGCTTGACCCCTCTCTTCTTTACCCTTTTGTTCTCCAATCAACCAATAATACTGACAAATGAATGTTAGATATAGAGGCATAGACACGATGTTGCACGCTTGTTTCCATGGAACTATAAATCATAGAACTATTATGTGTTTACTTACGTATACCTGCTGCTATAAGTTTACTTATGTATATCTGCTACAAATTTGTGTTAAGCAAAGCTTAAATCATTGAATAAATGTTGCCATGATAAGGCGGAACACGATAAAAATGGTTTTGTTTCTTATGAATTGTAGACCATACTTGAGTAACTAGTTTAGTCTCGCATGGACATAAACAACTTGTACCCAAGGTTTCGCTTCCTCGAACGACAATCCAGGGCCACAAGAACGATTCGACCGAGGAGGAAAGCAAGCTAGCTTTGCTGGATACTATCATGGGTTATTCAAAAACTTATAGCGGGGCTCGCTACCCATGCTAAAAGGTCGTCGTCTAAACTAAGTTATACGTCCAAGATTGCTTGAATTACCAGTGAACTCCACCAAGAAACTATTTTAGCTATTGATATAAATCTGACAAAAAAGAATATGGTAAGTTTTATACAGGCACGGAGACTATGTCGTGGGTAAGATTGAATGCAATTTCCATATGATATGCCTTTTCAAATACTTATATGCAATTAGCTCGGATGGTTAGAAAGATCACTAAATATATTGTGCATTCACATAACTTCTATAACAAATAAGATCGTAGGATTAATTAGTCATTCACCAGTACAAGCTAATGTACTACCCTCATCTCCACTGGTGTTGTGGACCAGAGAGGTGCGCCAAGGAACTGAAGGCGACGCTTAAAATATTTTAAAGCCTTGTTCGTGTGCAAAGGCAATTTTTCTCCATTTTGAATGACATCTCAAATCCTGCTGCAGTCCCTCAACTCTCCCCAATTACAGGTCTAAAAAATATTTTGGTTTTGTATAAAGAGATGTAATGTATGGAACAATTATGTCATCTAAGTCAGCTTGTAAGCCCGTGTGGCACCCTTTATAATCGAGACATGAAAATGATGTTCAATATCAACAAGGCAAAGTTTCCTTTTGTGCAAATGTTCAATTTCTTTGTGTACGTTATTTTGTTATTATATTTTAGATAACTCTGTGACCTTGCCTTGTGTGAGGATAACTTAGGCTCACACGGCATCACGTCTGGGGGACGACTATTGATTCTATGGAATTAGGGCATGACAGTCATCAGTAGGCTCGCTCGATATCACGTTCGGGAGATGACTATCGATTCTATTAAATCAGGACTTGACATATATCAGCCTGTTGATGGTGATCGGTGACTTTTAAGAAGATGGGCATGTCGAGGCGATAGTTACTAAGGGTGATAAGGTAGTCAGGGAACAGTTAGCACCATAGGTTTTGTTGAGAAGAAGCATGAGAGAGCGTCGACCATCTACGAGGTATACTAGCTTGAGAAGTGTCTGTTACTGACTGACGGGGAAGGGCCCAAATTTTTTGCATAAGTGATAAAACATGAACATATGAGGCATGCATGAGGAATAAGATCTTTGCAGGACAATTTACCTTATGAGTTGGTGCGATTGTCAAAGGGCAAGAAATCCTTGACAATGGTTGTTCAAAGGGAAGCAAATTGAAGATGCTACTCGTCCTCGATACAAGACAAGGCTAGTATTTAAGGGCTAAATTTAGTGAAAGGTAACTGATTTTGATAAGATTGTTTTGCATGTCATTGAGTTGTTATCTACCCGGATGGTATTAGGCTTAGGAGCTAGCTTCGATTTGAATATTAAAAATATGAATGTCAAGATGGAATTCCTCTATTGTGATTTAGAGTAAAATTTGTTGTCACGATCCGCACCCGAAAGATTTGGGCATGAGTCGTGGGTATGTCTAGCCTATGTTGCAGTATCGATGGTAGAATGCTGTCTAGACCTCCAATACCAATATTAGTCCAACAACTACCAAAATATACTCAATCACAGCATGCTAAAGGTAAACATGAATAATAATATCTAAATACATGGTCACCTCTTTGTTGGCCCATTCAGTCTCAGTCAACTTGATTTTGATAATTCATTAAACTATGTCTCGATATGATATAATATGACTCACATAGTGATTCAATAATGCCGCAGTTCTTGAAAGTTGTACTTGTGGTCAATCATATAATTTTTTATTTTATTGAATCTAGGACATGTGTACATCGAGTCATACTTGATACCAGAAGTCCACTCATATATATCCAACAAGTCCACTCAAATAGGCTACAAGCCCATCTACAAAATGCCTAACCCATTCAAACCAAAATCATTCCAAAATTGCCAAAAGATCCATTCCTATTCTGGAATCGAACTCGGGCTGAGCTCGCCCCGAACTCAGACCGAACTCGGTCTATCTAATTTTGGATACTCCAGACAGCTATGCAATCCCTGGTATTATGGTTTCCAACATTCAAAAGAAAATCAAATATACACCCGAATTCTGTCCAAACTCTGTCCACAAAAATCCTATAAATAGGTATAAATTTCCAAATTCGTACTAACTCATCTCTTTTCATCTTTCATAACCTATAGAGTGATCGCTGAGTTTATCCTTCCCATCTCCAAGATTAACTCCCTTAGCCTTTTAGTTCCAAGTGCAATCTCGGTTAGAAGTCTGAAAAGAGTTGTAAAAGCTTGGTCTATAAAAGCTTCTCTTTTGTTCTGAAGTCAACAAGCCCTTCGAATAAAATCTCGTGGTTGAAGTCGTTGTGACTTCGGATAAAAGCACAACGTGTAAGGAGCTACAAGCGCTTCGGATTCTAAGCTAGTGTTTCACTATTGTGACTATAGTGTATTCAACTCCGAGCAAGAGTTCTCAAGCCAGGACTAGTCCTCTCAGAGAAAATCAGGATAATATCTTAGTGTTTGTATTTTCTCTCTAAACTTTGTTGCTTTTAATATTTGTTTTACACATACAAAATATAATTCTGTTGGTTGCACTCCGCCTTCACTTAGAATAATTTTTATTGGATAGATATTTCTGCTGCACTCTATTCATCCCCTTCTAGAGTTGCCAAAACGGTCCTACAATTGGTATTAGAGCTAGATTTCTTACTATTGGACTAACATCCTAGAGTTATAGCAACTATTGGATCTATCCACACCAACAATGGTAAAGAAAAATCGACAAATAGGCCACTCCTATTTGACGGTACCAACTACACTTACTGGAAGACATGTATGAGCTTTTACTTGAAGTCTTTTGATTTTAATATGTGGTCTGTAGTTATAGATGGATATCACAAGCTACCTAGAATAGTCATAGATAGCAACCTTAATAAGAAACCCCATATAAATACACAAACACAGAAAAGAAACACGCCAGTCTTGATGCCAAAGCTATTAACGTATTATATATTTTATGCTTTAGACAGAACTGAATTTAATAGGGTCTCTACTTGCACCACTTCACGCGAAAAATGAAAGCTTCTTGAGGTCACTATTGAAGGAACCACGCAAGTAAAAAAAATCAAAGATCAGTCGTCTAACACAAGAATATGAAGCATTCAAAATGAAGCAGAATGAGACGGTGACTCAGATATTCACATAGTTCCTAAACATCGTCAACCCTCTATCCTCTCTTGGCAAGGAGTACAGAAATCACGAAAAGATTCAAAAAGTACTCAGAGGACTTACCAAGAATTGGAATCCCAAGGCCACAACAATCATCGAAGGGAATGATTTGACAATAATGATGACGACACATGAGCTGGATCTCAAGGATTTTGAATAACTCGCACCAAAGGAAAAGATGATTGCACTCAAGGCACATCATCACAAGAAAACCTCCAATGAATTCGACAACGATGACTCTCAAGACGACGATGTTGCCCTAATCACCAGAAACTTTAAAAAAATTCTAAAATTTGAGAGGTCAAAGAAGAAAGAGTCTAACGACAACAGTGATTAAGAGCCAATGTGCTACAACTGCAAGAAGCCTGGCCACATAAAGAGAGAATGCCCGATGATAAAGAAAGAAAGCCGAAGTGATCGTCCATCCAAAAGAACCTCATTAAGAAAACATGCCAATACAAGCATCTGACATGAGAGAGAAACAAGTGAGTCTGAAGAAGAAGAAAAGATTCGAGATTCTGTAAACCTGTGCTTCATGGCATTAACTGATCAGGTATCAAATAAAACCAATTATGATGATTTTACTTTTGTTGAATTAGGTGATGCCTTTAGTGATCTGTTAAAGGAATAAAAAAGCTTAGTAGTAAGTTTAAAAAGAAATATATTCATTCTTATCAGACTAAGATTGAAAAACTTACCACTCTACTAGGAGAAGTTAAGGATACGTCTTCTTGTAATAATCAAGACGAGATATCCAAACTTATGCATAGTCTTCGTGAGGCTCTTGATCGCACTAACAAGAGATCTCAAGAGAATACTAAACTAAAGAAGGAACTCAAATCCAAAAATAAGAAGTATCATATAGCTACTCTTAGAATAGATGCTATGACTACTAAGTATGATGAAATGTGCGCTACCTTTAAAATATTAGAGACTATATTGGGTGAAATGGTTAAACAACCTACTATTCAACCTAACACGAGACACGTAGCCAAGCAAGTGAGCACGCACAATAAGACTTATACAATAAAGGATAATAGATCTTATCATCATGCATACAAAATACACCAATCCAAATCTCACAACTATGCATGTAAATCACAATACACCGTACCATATAATCATGAATTCTACTATAGATATCCTTGCAAGTCACAAAGCACAACTTCATAAAAGCAAACCTAGCATCCTGCACCTAGCACCAATAACCTTGCCATATGTCACTACTGTAAAAGAAAAGGACATATAGATTATGTAGAACTAGAAAATTGGTAGATACAAATGTTTACGCATGGGTACCAAAAACTAACACATCATAACCCACAAGAAAATGGGTAACAAAGGTTACATCTACAACTTGTTTTGTAGGTGGAATCTCCTTCTCATGCTAGGAACAAGTGGATTCTCTATAGCGGCTGCTCACGACATATGACCGGTGATGCCAACTTAATTGTAATGATATCGACGAAGACGGAAGGATATGTTTCCTTTGGTAACAACCTTAAAGGCTATCTCATTGGTAACGGTAATGTAGATATTTCTCCCTATCATGTCATCAAGGATGTCCGTCTAGTTATGGAATTAAAACATAATCTACTCAGCATAAGTCATCTTGTCGATCACGGTTATGACATTAACTTCATAAAAGACAAATGTTCCATATATGAAAGGACTACCAACAATATCATTTTTGAAGGTATAAGAGAAGATAATATTTATATCTTTTATCTATCAAAAGATACTAACCATGCAGGAAGGTGTCTATATGCCAATAAAAATGACAGCTAGCTATGGCACATGCGACTAGGACAAGCGAATATGGACACCATCTCTAAACTATCCATAAAGAAACTGGTAAGAGGCCTACCGGATATTTTCTTTAAAAAGATTATGGTATGTTCTGACTGTGAGAAGAACAAGGCTACGAAATCCTTCTTTAAGTCAATAAACGTCGTAAGTACCTATAGACCCCTTCAACTTCTGCACATGGACTTATTTGGACATAACAGGGTCACAAGTCTTGACGGTAAGCTTTATGCAAATGTCTTATGGATGATTTTTCTAGATACACATGGATTTTCTTTCTTGCAAACAAAATGAAGCATTTTCTGAGTTTGTCTTATTTTTTAATTAAAAAGGTATAAAACGAAAAAGGTTTCATGATTACTCATATCCGAAGTGATCATGGAGGCAAATTTGAAAAAAGTGATTTTAAAACTTTTACAAAGAAAATAGTTTTTTGCATGAACTTTCCTATCCTATAACACCTCAGCAAAAATATTTGGGAAAATTTATGAAATGCCCAAAAACCGCTAAATTTTTATGAAAAATCCACCATAAAATAATATTTTATCGCGTGCCCAGAATTAGCAAAAAATATATAAAAGGGTTTGGAATAACCTTTTTGCCCTTCTGATTTATTGAAAACACTCCCGAAACCTACTCTTCAAAAAAATATTTTATACGCTGCTCACTTTCGAATCTAGGTTTTCTCCTCCAAAATCATCAAACTTTACTTCAAAAACTCGTCAGTGACTCTTCATTCGCAATTTTCACACCATGTCGTCATCATCAGTTCCTACTTCATCATCATCAGCAGCATCAACTGGACATTCCCCGTGTTATAATACAGAAGAATGGCCATTTTGCGACAAAACCGGAGAATGGTCATTCCCCGTATTGAAATAGAGGTCCAAACATTATTTTTTTATAATTCTAAAATTTTGAAAGCCCGTCAAACGGTGAAACGGTTTATCTCAGGCTCCTCGAAAATAAGCTACTTTTACGACAAATCGGGCCTCGTTTCGACCTTCCAGTCAAAAGTTATGGCCCTCCAAAGTTTCACTAGCCTTTCTTCGTGCTAAAATACAGGAGAATAGTCATTCTCCGTGTTAAAATATAGGAGAATAACCATTCTCCATGGTAATATCACAGAGAATGGTAATTCTCCGTGTTAATATCACGGAGAATGCCATTCTCCTTGTTAAATTGACGGAGAATTACCAATTGCCATTCTTCGTGTTAAAATGATGGAGAATGGTCATTATCCGTGTTAAAATGCAGGAGAATGGTCATTCTCCGTGTTAAAATCATGAAGAATTACTATTCTCCGTGTTAAAATGACGGAGAATGGCCACTTTCCATGTTAAAATACAGGAGAATGGTCATTCTCCGTGTTAAAATCACGGAGATTAACGATTCTCCGTTGTTAAAATCACGGAAAATGACCATTCCCTATGTTACAATTACGAAGAATGACCATTCTCCGTGTTCAAATCACGGAGAACGGTCATTCTTCGTGTTAAAATGACAGAGAATGACCACTTTTCGTGTTAAAATACAAGAGAATGGTCATTCTATGTATTAAAATCACGGAGAATGATCAAAATCCGTTGTTAAAATCATGGAGAATGGTCATTCTCCGTGTTAAAATCACGGAGAATTATCATTCTCCGTGTTAAAATGGCAGAGAATGGTCTTTCCCCGTGTTAAAATACAGGAGAATGGTCATTCTCCATGTTAAAATCACGAAGAATGACCATTCTCCGTTGTTAAAATCACGGAGAATGACCATTCCTCGTGTTAAAATACAAGAGAACGGTCATTTTTTGTGTTGAAATCATGGGGAATAGCCATTCTCCGTGTTAAAATGACGGCGAACAGTTAATAGAAACCTTTTTTTTTGTAGAAATTTTTTTAGCAGTAATAAAGATTCAAGAGTTTTTCGTTCTTCTTTTAAAACGATGCCAACTTTTATGGAGAAGAGGAAAAAGAAGATCTTCTCTCCATAATTGACCTAATCGCCAGAAAACTTCAAATCTCTCCACGAAGATGATGATGATGATGATGAGCGATGATCGGAGTTCGACTGAATAAAAGCACAGTGAACTACGAACGATCTTTGCGATCTCTGCTGAAGATGAGAGCAATGGAATTCAGATCTCTCGTGAAGAAGAAGAAGATGAAAATCGTAATCCAAATCTGAGTTTGTGAATTCAAATACATATATATGACCAAATTTGTGCGAAGGGGGTAGTTATGGTATTATCAAAATGGCAATTTTGTAAATACAGAGCATCTAAAGGGAATCTTGGAATATTTAACATGGAAATATATAATTTTGGGTATTTCATAAAACCTACCCTGCGGATGGATTTTCATAAACTCCCACCCCATAATTGGGTATTTCAGCAATTTCCAGAAAAGATTTTTTGGAGAAGAAGAATAGAAATCTTGGCGGTATGGCTATAGTCATGTTAAATCAGTACAATCTTCCGAAATACTTTTAGGCTGAAGTTGTAAATATAGCATGTCATGTTTTGAATAGGGTTCTTATTCGACCTATATCGAAGAAGACACCCTTATAACCTTTGGTTTGATAGAATTCCAAATATAAGTTATTTTAAATTTTTTGGCTGCAAGTGCTTTAATCTTAATACTAAAGACAATCTAGAAAATTTTGACTCTAAGGCAGATGAAGGTATTTTTCTAGGTTATGCCACCAAAAACAAAGGCTATCGGATTTTTAATAAGCAATCGCTAACCATTGAAGAATCAATCAACGTAACATTTGATGAGCTCAGCCAGTAACTGCCACACGAAAGTGATGATGATGATGTAGTTCAAGCAAATGACAGACCTAAGGATACAAGCACAACTTATCCGGACGGTCTGTCCAAGAGTCTGAGATTTTCTTCAGATCATCCAAAGGAATTGGTAATAAGTGATATATCCAAAGGTGTAAGTACACGCTCTTCTAATAAAGATAATATTGCTATTGTTGCTTTCATCTCTAAGATAGAACCTAAGAATGTAAGAGAGGCTTTTAATGATAAATTTTGGATTTCTGCTATACAAGAGGAACTCAACCCATTTGATAATAATCAAGTCTAGGAACTTTTCCTAAACTAAATTATTATCCGATCATTGGTACCAAATGGATTTTCCGAAATAAATTAGATGAGAATGGTTCAGTCACACGTAACAAGGCACAGTCTCGTATCTCAATGCTATAACTAGGAGGAAGGTATTGACTACTATGAGACATATGCTCCAGTTGCTAGACTAGAGTCCATTCGAATACGTTGCGCTTTTGCTAGATTCTATAATTTTAAATTATTTCAAATGGATGTGAAAAGTGTTTTTCAAAATAGATTTATCAAAGAAGAAGTTTTTGTCAAACAACCCCCTGGTTTTGAAGATTTTAAACATCCTGACCATGTATTCAAACTAAGAAAGGCACTATATGGACTCAAACAAGCTCCATGTGCTTGGTACGAGTGCCTAAGTTCTTTTTTACTTGAAAATGATTTTTCAAAAGGAAAGTTAATACTACCCTTTTATAAAAACTTCTACTAATTCTATGCTTTTAGTATGTTGATGATATCATATTTGGATCTACTAATGTGATGTATGTAACGAGTTTGCTAAGTGTATTCAACAAGAATTTGAAATAAGTATGATGGAGAACTCAACTTTTTTTCGGCTTATAAATAAAGCAAATGTCACAAGGAACATTCATTAATCAAGCTAAGTACACAAAGGAGTTACTTAAGAAGTTTGACATGGATAATGCCAAACCAATCGGAACTCTGATTGCTACATCAACAAAGCTTGACTTGGACGAAAGTGGCAAACCTAAAGATATACATAAGTATTGAGGTATGATTGATAGTTGATTATACCTAACTTCTAGTCGTCCAGATATTATATTTTATGTATATTTATGTGCTAGATATCTGGCTAATCCTACGGAATCACATCTATGGGCAGTTAAGCGTATCCTTCAATACCTTAAAGATACTTTAACGATAGGTCTATGGTATCCCAAAACCACATCCTTTGATCTAATTGGTTTTTCGGATGCTAATTTTGCTGGATACAAGGTCGATCAGAAAAGTACTAGTTGCACATGTCATTTCCTAGGAAAGTCTCTAGTCTCTTGGTTTAGTAAGAAGCAAAATTATGTCGTACTTTCAACAATAGACGTTGAATACATTGCTGCAGCACGTTGTTGTGCACAAATTTTGTGGATGAATAAACCCTAAAAGAGTTTGATCTGCACTACAAGAATATTCCTATATTTTGTGATAACACTAGCACTATTAATCTCATAAAGAATCCAATATGCCACTCACGTACTAAGCACATAGAAATTAGGCATCATTTCTTAAGGGATCATCAACAACACGGGAACATATGTTTATGATTTGTTGACACAGACTATCAGTTAGCAGACATTTTTACTAAACCTACGGCTGAAGATCGTTTTAACTTTATCCGTCGAGAATTACGCCTTCTTGATTCAGATACAATGTAAGACTATAAAGTGCTTTAAATTCTTAGATCAATCTAAGTTGCTAAAAGTTATGACTATTTTGGATACAAGCCGAAAGAGCCCTTCAATCACAAAGGCATAACAACCTAAGCGACACGGCGTCATGTGTCTTCGGACTACCGCTAGCTGGAATCTGCCCCCTACTCCTACTCTAAAATTATCTGAACTCACAGTACCTTATGACTCGATAAAGCCCATTTGGTACTTATAGCTCATATATTTGTCTAAACCTAGAAAACTAGTGCATCGAATAAAGTTGACATTAGAACTTATTCTTCATATACCAACGAACCTCGTGCCGAACTCAGTTCATAGCCTATCTCGGACTGAACTTGGTTGTGCATATTACTACATCTTTTGAGATATGGTCGACTCCACACAATCTTAGGGTTTTTGCTGCTATATATTCATGTATTTTCGTGAATCTCGAACAGATCCACGAAAATCCTCCAACCTATCTTTCAAAAATCCAAGTTTTTGTCAAAGCCCTAATTTGGTGGTGTGCCTACTTTAAAGAAATCTCTATTCTCTTCCATCTTCTTCCATCTCAAGGTAACCCAAATGGCTTCCAAGGGAAAACTATCTTTTGATCATCTTTTCTCTCCTATGATACCCAACATCAATGAATTTGATGGATTTTTATTTCGATCTCTTGAGTATTCTAATGAATGGTTCAATGACTTCTCTCATGAACAAATTTACTCCGACCACCACATTGATTTTCTAAAATGCAATGCTTTCTTATCTCTCTTTCAAAATCTTCAACTTGAATAACTAGTTGCAACTCACACTCATATTTTCATCAATGTTTTACACATGTTTTAGTGCAACTTGTTTTTTTGAAAATGGCAAAATTTCCTCAAGGATACGTGGCATTACTATTAAATTTGATGCAACTGACTTGGGCGACATCCTATGCATTCCTGCTGAAGTTGAACGCTTAGTTAGTATTACACAAGTTCAATTTACCGACAATATAACATTGGAATCTTTTAAAAACGTCCTTTGTGCCCCCAAACAATTGTCCACCTGGAATGTTTCATGATTGTTATCTTAATTCCTATTTGTATGAAGTGCATCGTATCATATTTTCTACCTTTCTACCTAAGAGATCTGACTTTGATGACATCTCTTATCTAGAAATGTCAGCTTTATATCACTTGTATTACTCCATACCATTCAATCTTCCACAAACAATCATGTCTCAAATGGTAACTTATCACAAAAAAGGGCATTCACTACTCTACGTCATGTATTTACCGCTCATATTTAATTTTTTACGTACCTTATGATAGTTGTCCATTCACTGATCAACATATCACTCTAAATCGCATTCGACGAAATAAGCCAACCTTACTTCTACCTTATAATTCATCCTCCAACTCTAATACTCATGCTGCTAGATCTCCACCCTCTTCTTCTGAAGCACCTCTGACTGTGGACTCCATCCTTAGCCTACTGCATGATTACTTTGATAAGATGATCGTTTCAAAGCTTTTGACTTTCGTCAGACTCTCCAGACACAAGCTATTGGCAACACTTTGGTTGACATTCAGTACACTATCTCAGCATCATGTCGGACCATTTGTAATTGTCAATGATCCGAATCGTCCTAGCTATCGCATTGATGATGACTACGTCCAACAATATATGGATTCCATTAATGCTTTCTATGATCCTAATCGAGTTATTAATCTTGCTGATGAAGATGATGACTGATCGATCTTACTGCTCGATAAGAATTGTCTAGATGGCTCCACTTCTCCTTATTTCACTAAACTTTTTATTATTGTATTTTGGCTTTTGAACTTAGTAGATGGATAAATAAAAACAATGTCATTTATTTCTTTTGCGCTTACTGTCATTTTTATTTGTGTTATTTCACTCTCTTGTTTACTTGTCAAACATATGACTCCACACCTTAGGGGGGGAGCGCGCCATTTCCGTCAAATGACAAAGGGGAGAAAATGTATGCAAATTTGACCGCTCATCACATTGTTATCACTCCACAAATTACGGGAAGCTTTTCTAGTCATATTATTCAAAGAAGAATTTCATATCATTCATAGTTTGTCAATTATCAAAATATGGAAGATTGTTGGCCCTTTCGGTCTCAGTCAACTTGATTTTGATAATTCATTAAATCATGTCTCGATATAATGCAATATGACTCACATAGAGATTCAACAATGCTGCGTTGCTTAAGAGTTATACTTATGGTCAATCATGTAATTTTTTATTTTATTCAGTGTAGGACCTATGTACATCGAGTCGCACTTGATACCAGAAGTCCACTCATACATATCCAACAAGTCCTCTCAAACAGCCTACAAGCCCATGTACAAAAATCCCAACCCATTCAAACCAAAATTATTCCAAAATAGCCAAAAGATCCATTCCTATTCTGGAACCGAATTCGGATCCAGCTCGCCCCGAACTCGGTCTGTCCAATTTTGGATACTCCAGACAGCTATGCAATCCATGATATTGTGGTTTCTAACTTTTGAAAAAAATTCAAATATACACAAGAATTTTGTCTGAACTCTGCCCACAAAAATCCTATAAATAGACATGGATTTTCCCATTCTTACTCACTCATCTCTTCTCGTCTTTCATATCCTATAGAGTGATCTCTGAGCTTTAACCTTCCCATCTCCAAGATCAACTCCCTCAGCCTTCTAGTTCCAAGTGCGATATTGGTTACCAGTCTGAAAAGAATTATAAAAGCTTGGTCAGCTTCTATTTTGTTCTGAAGCCGTACGAGCCTTCGGATACATGCTCGTGGTTGAAGTCATTGTGCCTTCGAATAAAAGCACAAATGTAAGGAGATGCAAGCAGTTCGGATTCAAAGCTTGTGTTTCACTATTGTGACTATAGTAGATTCAACTCTGAGCAAGAGTTCTAGGGCTTGGACTAGTCCTCTTAGAGGAAAACCAGGATAAAATCTCGGCGTTCGTGTTTGCTCTCTAAACTCTGCTGATTTTAATATTTGTCTTACACGCACACAATATAATTCTGTTGGTTGTACTCTGCCTTCACTTAGAATATTTTTATTGGATAGATATTTCTGCTACACTCTATTCACCCCCCTCTAGAGTTGCCTAAACGGTACTACCCTCTTGGTCTAAAGTGTAAGAGTAGTCTCAGCTATAGAACCCATCTGAAGTCTAAGCACGTGAGAATAATGTCTCCTAAAAATGTGGTTATCACGTCAGAATTGGAGCAAAGTACAATCAATGGAAGCAATTCCATATGGTAGAGACTATAAACATGAATATAGTGAATGTAATACATGATAACTAACATGGAACTAAAATCATGGCAGGGTGAGTAGTATAAACAGTAGTCATGGTAACAATAAATATGTATAATGTAAATTGGAACAAAATGGATTTAAAACTAGGGCTGGGCACGGGTCGGGCTGGGACCAATTTTTGTGGACCCGAACCGGATCCGTTCTTTGGCGGGACGGGACGGGATGGGTCAATTTTTTTTGGAACCGGACCCAACCCGACCTGTTTGAAACAGATCCAATCCACCAAAACCCGTGGGTCCAAACGGGTCTTATACCGTACAAAATTCAAAAATTATAGAAAAAAGACAAAGAACTGTATAAAAAACCACATGTATCTGTAGACTGTAGTGTTATATGAATTTTAAGTAAATTTTGGGTTTGTTAGCAGTAACTTTGTTAGGTTTTTACTTTTGAGTTTAGGAATTTTAAGTAAATTTTCTAATTTATCCCTACAAACATGCCGGGCCGAGGCCCCGTTTGTTTTTAGATTTGACCTGCCCCGAACCGTTTATATGACCCGACCCGTCCCGTCCCGTCCCGTTTTAATTACAAAATTTAGGACCCGACCCATTTGACCAATATACGGTTCGGGCTGGGTTGGAACCGCGGGTCCTGGAACCGTATGCCCAGCCCTACAACTTAAGTGATTTGAAGTACTAATTATGATATGTGAACGGCTTTGGAAAACTACCACAAGGTCTAAATAAGATAATGGTAGAATCATACGTGAAGTGTATGATTGACCATTCATAAGGTCTAATAGGGTATGTTCATATATCTAATTAGCACTTTTCCTCCCCGACTAATTCAAAGGGTTCAAGTCACGACATATTGACACATGAATCACGATACAAGGTCTAATAGGAGCACAATGAACAAGGAATATATAATAACATGAAAACAATATCCCACGACTAGGAATCGATATGATACTAATCTGTGTAATAAATCATGTCAAAAACAAGTAAAACATCACTATCATGCATTATAGAAACTATCGATACTGAAAAACTAACAAACAATGTATTCGCTTGTGATCCTGAGCTGAAAATAACAATCAAGTCTGTATCGTATCCAAGACCTATATTATGAATACACATCATCAATCTATGAAAACTAAACTATACAATCATGCTATGTAACCCATATAACATTAAGGTCAAGTTGGTATGTGCAGAGGGTACACATTCCTATAATTTCTAGTTTGACTTTTACCCAAAGAGAAGTTTTCAGAACATCACTTTATCTTGACTTGGCTAGTGAACGAGTGGTCATAAATAACAATGAACGAGTCAAACTTAAGAATTCAGAAGCATAAAGTTGTGTCTAATAGTAGAAAAAAAACATAGACCAATCCAACGGTTGGATTTTCCAGAAGCGAAGCACAAAGTTGCAAGAAAAACTGATTTCAGACTTAGAAATAATTTGAGTGCATAATTTATAATTTCTACAGTTTTGGAGGCAACATCTGAGTAAACAAACAATGTTATTTATGATTTAAATTCCAGGATCTGATATAGATTTAATTAAAGTTACTAAGGAAAAACAACACAAAAATCCAACGGTTTGATTTTCGAAAAACTGAGCTCAAAGTGACCTCCAAAAACAGTTTCAGACTTAAATGCTAAAATATTATTTTTGGAGCTCACTTTTCCTTCAATTTACATAACCTAAAACATGTTATGTCATGAAACCTATATTAAATGATTCATAACTTAACCAAGAATACATGCATAGCACTAGATTATATGAATATGGTATACAAAGAAAACAATGCACATCCAAAGTTGGTTAAGAATAATTCTAGACTGAATTATTTCAGTGTGCAGAAAACTGCTCATGATGCCAACTTTGATCTCATTTTACACTAGTGAAACTAATTATTCTTGACATGACTTAATTACAAAGTTGATAGACAAATATTATAGATGTCAATCCAACAATTGGATCTGGAAAATAATCACTACACAGAAAGTGATGCATGCTCAAAGTTGGAAGGAAACCACAATTTCATAATTCTGTGTTCATGAGGTCAATTTTGAGTCTTATTTGAACCAATTAAATAAAGTATTTTGGACATGTCCCAACATGAGATTTGTAGAACAAATAACCAAGATTTTATATAAGCTTTTGGAGTTGAAAAATATAACATATATGAAAAGTTACACTACTTCAAAGTTGGAGGAAAAAAATATAGTTTCATGATTCATAGTTCATGGGGTCAAGTTTGAGCCTAATTTACACCAATCAAATGAAATATTTTGAACATGACTCCAACATAAAATTTGTAGAAAACATAACCAATATTGCATACAAACTTTTGGAATTTCAAAATATTACATATACAAAAAAGTATACTAGTTTAAAGTTGGAGGAAAATAGTTTACCTTTGAAAGTAAATCACCCAAATCTCAATTGTACACAACCCCAAGCTTCTTGAGATTTTTGGCCAAGAGAGATTGAGCAGGGAAACAATAGAATGATGGAAAAAGAAGTTTGTTGCTGAAGTTTGGTTGAGAAAATGAGAGGAAAGATCGTGGGTTTGAACGCCTAAAGAAAGGGTAAGTGGGTGATTTCAATAAATACCCACATTTGCACTTTTTTTCCCCTACTAGGTTGGCTCTAAGGGTTGTACAAGCTGCTGAAATCCCCTAGTTTAGGTGATAAATACATGTCTCTCACTTAATTTAAGTTCACATACACCCAAGTATATAAGGTTCAAGTTTGTGTTCAATTGGGATTGATTTAAATAGGTTTTGCTAACCTAAACTAACCCACTAGCTCTTTACACTAGGTTGACCTTAACTCAACATGTCATCACCTATTCCAAGCCTAACATAGGTCACACAACATATATATATATATATATATATATATATATATATATATATATATATATATATATATATATATATATACATATAACACAAATTTATGTTCTTGTTACACTAACCACTAACTAGATAAAATGATTTGATTTATTGAAAAACGAATGTTACAAATCCATCCCCCTTAAAAAAATTTGTCCTCGAAATTTAAGAATGGCAGGGATAGACAGACTAGGTTCGTCAAGTGAAAAGACAGGAATAACTTGTAACATTCATAGATTTGACATTGCATTCTTTACAAAATTCAAGGTAGGAACGGCACTAGAAGGTGAAGAAATAAATAGGATATTGCACGTTATGTCACGACCCGCACCCTAGAGTAAGGGCACGAGACGTGGGTACGTCCAGCCTGCACCGCAGTATCGACGGTAGAACGCTGTCCTACGTCTCATGCATCTAACAGTATAAGGCTAAGCAGTTTATACTCCCCGAATGGGGGTGACATAACAGAATGTAAACTCAATCACATCTAAGGTAGAGCATAATGGAAGATAGATAAAACATAAAATCCAAAAGAGATACAGCAGATAGAAGTCTAAGTGTCTAAGATACACCAACCCAGAAATACATCTCAAAGCTCAAATACAGTAATCCATAAAATAAATACAACTCAAGACAACTAAAAATAAGCTATAAGCAAACCCTAGCTATCTATACAACCTCTACTATGTCTCCTCTAGGCTAGCAGGCAACCTCCAGGCTATCTGTAAAATTTATCAACAGGTCCAGTCAGGACATGAGCGAGCACAGTACATCTCAACAAATCATAGCAGGTCAGAATATATAATCATGCTAGAGAGTAAGATACAAGATACTGAAGGAATAACATGATAAAAAGAGAGAGACTGTAAATAAATAGCTACAGTATATAGAGAACTAACAGTGCTAGTGATTCAGAGCACAAGACGGTTATGTAGACGGCACGATGTTGTACACGAGTAATCTATAGAGGTTGTACACGAGTAATCTACTGGATTGAATACATAACCACTTCTACTCCTCCGACCCAATCAATACACAAGGATCTAGTTAAGTTATGTTATTGTACACGAAGGTCATGTGAATACATGATTATACACGATTTCACACGTTTCATACACGAATGTCACAAATACAAGGAGTACACGATGTTCACGATAAAGTACACGACCACGAATACCCGATATATCTGCTAAGGGGATAACATCGTACAACAAGATCCATATAGTACTAATCCGTGTTTCTAACGTGTTAGCATCATGTAAAGTAATCTAAAGCAGGAAAATACTCCTAATGCAGGATATGAAATGATCAGAGAATGTACTCGCCTGATAACCTGAACAGCTGATAGGTATAGAGGTCCAAACTGAAGCCACAGAGTCCTATTTAGAGCAACACAGGTCAAGATGTATACGAGAGATGATACATGAAATGTACAATGCATCTGCATGCTGTCTAGGTCAAACTAGACTAAAGTCAACACTTGGTCAACTCTAGTCAACCACACTAGTCAAATTAGGTCAACTAGGTTAAGTCCAAGCCCAACAAGTCTAACAAGTCTCACTAGGCCTAACCAAGCCTAGGCTAGCACTCACACAATCACAAAACAATTTGAACCACAACAATGCATAATATAAAATAGATAATATATATAAATACATACCTTCATACATACATGCATATCCACATTACATACATATTTATTTATATAGGCATATGTTACATCATGCATATTTACATAGTTACATAGATATATACATTCATGCACATTTACATACATACTTTTATAAATTATATATGTTAACATTCATTACAATGCATTATATTTTACTTATACCTTTGATTGATTGATTCATTCATATATGGCATTCATTCATGCATATTACATACTTACATGCATCTATACATTATATACGTTGTATATAACATGTAAAAATAGAAGAGGAAAAAGGGGGAAAAAACTGAAATGGAAAGGGAAGGGAAGGAAAATGTAAGGAAAAAGGAAAACAGTGGACATATACATGCTTGCATCATATATTCTACATTACCATACATGCTATCATTATATATTGTATTACAATATTTATACATTATGCATTCATATCTATCATTACATATATACCTTGCATTCATATCTAGCATTCGTTATATACTTTATATTAATTGCATTTCTACATGCTTGCATTCAACCATATATATACATTAATGTAAAGATAATATATATCATATATATATCATTTTATTCATCTAATATATCATGCATTACATACTCTATATTCATTTAATATCCATACTACATAGGCTCATAGGTTACACAAAATACATATATCGTATAGTCACTCTTCTACTTAAAACCAATACTGTACCAATTGGGCATTCACTAAATTCTAGGATTAAAGTATGTTGTAGACCTTCGTGTTAGCTTTCTGAAACTTCAAACGGATCGCATTTTCGTGTCCGGAAGCTCCCGAAATTGCGAAAATACCGAAATACATTCGTCTTTCGTACAGCTGACACTCAAATAATTCTACAAAAAGTTACAGAAAGAATTTGGCTTATTAAAATATATATATTTGGAAAGATAACTTCGATACGGTTCTTTTAAAAAAACGAGAGATAAATCGGAGCTCTAAGCTAAAAGTTATGAAATTTCTAAGTTGTTTTGGTTAATAAAAACGTGAATGAAAATTATGACGGATTTGACAAAAGAACACATATAGGCCAAGATACTTGGATACAAACATAGGTATCCAAATGAAACTCATTCTAACCATCCTAACTAAGATCAATCCACTCTCTAAGCATTATAAAACTGAATTGAAATATCTATTTAAACTATTATCATACATACATACACATGGGGTGTCCTAATTTGGGATCTATCAAGTAGAACAAAAAGAAAATAAAAGAGGCAAGATTGTAATGAATGAAATGAATCATTCTCTCCTAAAGGTAGCTACCATAAAGGCTCAATTAGGGCTAAGAGGAAATGTCCTAATTGCCCCTCTCTAGTCTCATATGGTTAAGTCTAGACTAGGTTCAAGTTTGGGGTCAAAATGATCTAGTTTTGAGTCTCTAACTTAACCATTCTAACATGATAAAAATTAGTTTAATTAACTAACTTAATGTTGGGTCTTGTGAGCCATGCTTAACTTAATATTGGGTCCCATCTAGAGTTCAAGCTACCCGGGTCACAATACAAGTCGAAACGAGACGAAACTCAAACCCGACTAAACAAATCCAATAAAAACAATATTAAAAATATAAAATTTTCCCAAAATATTAAAATATAAAAAATGACCAAAATCATAATACATCAATTTAATTATTATTAAAAATAATCTAAAATTCACCAATTAATCAAAATCCTAAATAATTCAAAAGTCACAAAATGACCAAAATACCCTTAGCCTAAAAAGTTATAAATAGTCATTCTAATCACATGGTTAGGTCCCCATGGTTAGTCTCTAAGCTTAGTGTAGGTCCTAAAAAATCAAGTTGCATCAATCAACAATGTCAAAAGAATCAATATATACATCATTTTGATGAATTGCGCAGGAAACAGATTGTGCAGCAATCCGATTGCGCACACTTCCAATTGCGCAGGCTGACGTGGCAAAAGTCATCATTACCTGAATCAAATCAAATCTTTCTGACAACTGACAGCACGGATAACGAGGAGAATGTTCGTTTTTGGTGCCGCACAGTGCTCGAAGGCGGCTGACAGATGACAGCGCAATCCAAGATTGCGCAAACCAATCATGCGCAAACTGAGTCTGCGCAAACCATTCCTGCGCAGTCTGAGTCTGCGCAAACCAAACTCTGCGCAGTTCAGGTTGCGCATTCCACCAACATAACTGAAATAGTACATGTGGCATTCATGCCATCAATTGCTCATTACGTAGCAACTGTCCATGCACGATCATGCGTATTTCAATCAAATGATGCCATGTGTCCCAGATAGTTGGCCCACGATCCAGTAACTGCCTGCGCAGTCCAAGGCTCGCAAACCAGTTGTTGCGTAAATCATCTTGCGCAGTCCAGAATAACTGAAAGTTAGTTATTTTTAGAACTCTATAAATAGAGTTTCAAGTCTTCATTTCAAGGGGATCAAGATCAGACATAAAGTTCAGAAATCAGAGAGTTCAGGAGTTCTTGCCGAAGTGCTGCTGCATTCTTCCGAGTCTTTTGCCTTCAACTTCCGAGGCTTTTGCCTTCAGTTTCCAGAGTTGTTCTCAACTTCAGAGGCTTCGTCTTCAAAAGTTCACATCGTCCAAGGGATAAAGCAATCGTCATCTAGATTGGATTCCTATAGTTGTAATTTTCCCAGAATTCTTGTAATCTTTATTACACAGTTTGTATCAATAAAGTTTTATACTTTTGTTTTTGCAAACAAAATGGCGACTCTGCTGGGGACAACTTTCTCCTCCGACGAGGAAGTAGCAATTCAATGTGACGTAGCGTCTATCGGAAAGACGCAGAAGACGCTGGTTGTTAAGGTCAACCAGACAGCCTACGAGGCGATGCTCAACTCTAAGACCACTCCCCGTACTGCAGCCACTTCTGCCAAGAGCAAAGTGCGCTCAGTATGGATCTCCAAGACTGCTGCACAATCTGGCAGTTTTGCCACCAAAGATGCTGTACACTCTGTTGCACAATCTACTAGTCAGAATGCTGCACAATCTGCTGTGCCAACTACTGCACAGCCTATCTCAACAACTGCTGTACAATCTGTTGCAGTCAATGCTGCGCAATCTGTTGCAACTGTTGCACAGGCTACTTCATATGCTGCCTTGTCAAAACACAAGACTCCTATGACTCTGGCACAATTGGCAGTGGCTTTTTCTGCCAAACCAACACTCCAGCCAACAAAGTACATTCCAAGCACTCTAAAGCAAGGACTCCTGATGCGCAAACTATAGCTTCTGTGGTTAGAACCAATACACTTTCTGCCAAAGCTTCTAATGCACAAGTGGCCAGTGCGCAATCCACCCATGCGCAAACCAGGCATGCGCAATCCAAGAGTAACAGCCCTTTGGCTAAACTCTTATCTTCTAATAACAAAAGGAAAACTTCTGTTCCTCCCCTTAAACACTCTGCTGTTCCTACACAATCTACTAGGGGTAGTCCTTTGGCTATTCCTCTTCCTCCTCAAAATAAAGGAAAAGGCCCATTGGTCTTTTCTCAGACTTCCTTGTCACATGACTTGGAAGACAACAGAGGGAAACGCTCTTTAGCTAACCCTTCTTCTCAAAATAAAGGAAAAGGCCCTTTGGTCTTTTCTCAGTCTTCCTTGGTCTTTACCGAAGAAGATCAAATTGAACGTGTTTCGGCACCTATCAATACAAGAACTCCTACAAACAAGGATTCTTCTTTCCTTCATGACAAGGGAACTTATACTGATCAAAGAGGTATTCTGCCTACCCCAGTAGCAGAATTCTAAGACCTTCCGACATTCAAAATATCCTGTTCCAAACAGGGAAAACTGTTGGTGTCTCAAACAGAAACCCCTGGGGGTGAATTTGTAGATCTAAGAACATATCTTAACAGGCCAACTTCGGCAAAACATAAACAACTTATGCCGAAGGTCAAGCCTCAAAGACAAGCCTCCAGGAATAAAAATCCTGATACCTATGCCAATGAGGTGAGCACTTCCTTGTACACACAGGGGACAAAACGTTTGAAGAATCGGAACCATGTTCCGAATGTTGTTAAAGAACATATTCCTCGAACCTTTCCTCATCCTGGCATGGTTTCTGATCTCCGAGAACATCTCAAACAGAAACGAGATAATGCTTCAACTCCTTCAGTTCAATCATCTGATCATCATTGCAATCATAAAGTCATCATCCAATGTTGTTGTCAAACAACAAAACGATCTGTCTTCGATCGTTTGACTTTTGCTAAAACTGAACCAATGTCAGAGGATGAAGATGAAGTCCTATATGCTTCTGTTAACATAACTTTTCGAGACACTGGGGGTAGAAGATGCTCTAAGCACGACAAACCTCGGAAACCAAGTCAATGGTATCTGGATTTACTTCAAGAATCTTCTGAGGGAGTATTCCAACATACCCGTTCTCGAAGCCGAGATACAATCGGTCAAAGGAATCTTCTTCAAGATCCTTCTGGTCATTTCCCTCTTTTTCAGTCAGGAGATGACTCTTTCTCCGATTATGATGCATACAGCGAAAGTTCTGAACAGACAGTGTCTTCCACTGTACCACGAGAAGTGACATCTTATATTGTCACTGATGATCAAGATGCTTTAACGTCTACAAATCAAGAACAGCGAATCGCTGCACTTGAAGACAAGCTAAAAACCATGGCTGAAATGGTCGCTAGCATGCATTCTATCATTGTGGCCCAACATGCCACACCACCAACTATACCTACCGCAAGTCTGGAGATCATAGCATCTTCAGTACCTGTCAATGCTGGGTTGGGAGTAATGCCTTCTCAAATGCCTCATGTACAAGTGCAAGTTCAAACTACACCTAGTCAGTCCGCTGGGGGTAGTGCTACAATGTTGTTCCTCCTCCTACTACTCTGACTCCGCCGGTTCCTTCTTCATCATCTGAAGACACCAATGAAGCTGTTAAACTCTTGCGAACTCAGTTCGAAGCCTTCAAAGAGAAGGATAATTTACAAAGGTTGGGAATCAAGCAGCCATACCCAGTTGAATGGAAGGAAGTTCCATTTCCTCCCAAATACAAGATTCTAACAATCTCTCTTTTCGACGGCAGTACCTCACCAAGCCAGTTCATCAATCATTTCGAGGTAATGACTGTTCAACTCCAACCAAATGATGCTCTTCTTACCAGGGTGTTCGTCGGTTGTTTAGCCGGCGTAGCATACGACTGGTACAGAAGTTTGCCCGATGGTTGTATTATTTCTTTTTCAGGACTTAAGCAGATCTTTCTGGAAAGATTCTATGAGGGATTCAATGACATGACTATGTCTGCCCTCAATAAAATCAAACAGAAACATAATGAAACTGCTGAGAGTTTTATCAAACGTTTCCGTCGAGAAGCCTTGAAGATGCCTCCGGGGACTCCTGCTGCTATTACCATAGACACTTGCAAGGCAAATCTTTTGCCTATCATCAGTATGTGGACAGGCTCAACTCAGTTCCAAGACTGGCCATCCTTTATTGTCAATGCCAAAGCAGCTGAAGTGAGTGCTGAGAAATTCAAACAGCTGGGGGTACAGATGTCTAACCCTGATCGGGATGAACATCAATCATCAGGTGGCGGTAATCGTCAGAACAACCGCAAGAACAAAGAAACTCTGAACATTAACCTGAAAAGCAAAGAGTCCTTGGCTGTCAATGTAGCTCCGCCTATATCCACTTCTACTCCTGCTGCACCTCAACCGAGGGAACCTCGCCCTAAGGTAGAGTATTCGTTTGATGAAAATGATACAGCAAGCATCTTTGAGTATTTACTCAAAAGCAATAAGATCTAGCTTCCAGACCCAAAGAAGCCTGATGAAGTCGGTAAGACCGATCATCCTAAGTATTGTGTCTACCACCGATTCATTGGACATCCTACTCGAGCATGTTATGTGCTTAAGGGGTAAGATTCAAGAGCTTGTCAATGATGGAGTTGTTACTCTGCAACAAGATGAGAAGACTGTTACTGCCAATATGGTTTCAGTCCAGTTTGGTGACTTTCTCCCGCAGATGATACAGCATGGTGTCATTCCTATTCCGAAGGCTACTCTCGAGATTGAAAATCTTCCTTCTCCACCAAATGAAGGCCTCGTTCCTTTGTCTCTTGACAATGGCGAGGTTATGTGGATCCATCCCGATCTTACTTCAGAGTTCGAGGATTCTTCTACTTTAAGAAGAAAGGTCGCTCTAAAGGTAAGATAAAGATTTGTAACATGGTGTCTTTTGACCCCATAGTTGATGAAGAAATTCTGTTGGGCACCAGATCAGGGAAAACTTATCTGAAAGATTACTCTGAATCTCAAGAGAATCCGAACATTACTTTCACACAAGATGACATGCTGATGGAAGATAATAGGCATGATCGTCCTCTCTACTATACAGGATATGTTGATTCGATGAAAGTCGATCGTATCCTGATAGATCCAAGATCTGCTCTCAGCATCATGCCGAAAACAATGCTCGATGCTCTGAAAATTCCTGTACATAGTCTCTCCACCACAATCACCACCATCCTTGGATTCAATCAGGGAAGGAGTGAACCTTTGGGCAAGATTCGCTTAAAACTCCAAATAGGCAATCTTCGCACAAAAGTTACCTTCTATATCATTGACAATCATAGTTGTTCTTATAATGCTCTATTGGGGAGACCATTCTTACATGAGCATAATATTGTTCCATCAACCCTTCATCAATGTTTTAAATATGTTGATGATAAGGGAGAGGTCCATAAGGAAGTTGCAGATCTTTATCCCTTCAAAGGCGTTGAAGCATACTGCAACGACGCTCGGATGTACAAGGATGAATTCATAAAGATTGTGTTAGCTTTAGACACTGAAGAAGAACAAGAAGCAGTGCCTAAAGATACCCTTATCATACCTGTCAAAGGGCGAGTTTCACATCCTCAGTCTTCTAAACCACTGGCTATTCACTTGCCAATTCAAAAGAAATCAGTTGATGCTGATCAAGATCAAAGGGAGCTCACCTCTTCTGAGCCACTTGTTATCGACCTACGTCGTAGCAAGGACAAAAAGAAGCTCACCTCTTCTGAGCCACTTGTTATCGACCTACGTCGTAACAAGGACAAAAAGCAGCTCACTCCTTCTGAGCCACTTGTTGTTGATCTTACTCGCAACAAGGAAAAAAGGGAGCTCACCTCCTCTGAGCCACTTGTTATCGACCTCCGTCGTAACCAACCTCCCCCACGTTCTTCTTCTTCCCCTCTTGTAATTAATCTGACCAAGCCTGCTAAGGCTAAAGGTCCTGTTGTAAATACTGATGTACAAATGAATAAAAAAGCACCTACTTTCCAGTATACTGATGTTATTTATTATACTAAATGCTATTTAGATATGATAGATAGCTTCCAATCAATTACAATGGGAGTTGTACAATCTCTTCAGACAGAAGTCTCACTTGAAGATCCAGATGATTCTTACCGTATTCACCCTTCTCTAAAGAAAGGTGAAAGTCCAAAACTTTTTAGTAAAGGACCAGAAAAACAATTCAGTTATACGGATGATAGCAAACTTAACGATACGGGATGTCTCTAGTTCCATCGTTATAGTCAACAATCAAAAGATATCATCCAAAAAATAGGCTATGACTTTAAAAGTGGCCTCAATTACGGTAAAGGTAGACGAACTCCTATCCGCACGACTGTTCCGGAAGGAAAGTCAGAAATGTACTACAACAGGACTAAGAAAGGTCTCGGATATACTTCTCCTCCACTGTTATCCCCAGTAGTCTCTGACTCAGACAGTGAAAAACGCTCTAATTCATCTGATTCTAGATCTTGGGATTCTGATACTAGCATTGGTGAAGTTCACAGGCTGATCGTATCATCTAACATGGTCTCCGCTGAACTACCAGAAGGCTATGATGAAGACGTTGAAGAAAATCCTGAAACAGATCCTTGGGCTCAACATATGGATAGCCAATGGGTACTTCGCTTTGAACAACATGAACCTCCTACTGAAGATCAATTAGTTCAAGTTGATGTAGGGGAAAGCGAGTTGCCTCGTCCAATCTTTATCAGCAAGAATCTTCCAGAAGCAGACAAACAGGAGTTAATTCTTCTTATTAAAGAATACATCGACGTCTTTACCTGGAGTTATGAAGACATGCCAGGTTTAGATCCCAAAATTGCTACACATAAACTGAATATTTTGCCTAATGCAAAACCAGTTAAGCAGCAACAACGGCATTTTAAACCAAAAATGATGGACGTAATCGATGATGAAGTCAAAAAGCTCATTACTTGTGGTTTTATTCGAGAAGAACAACATCCTGACTAGGTGGCCAACGTCGTTCCAGTTCTAAAGAAAATCGGCAAAGTTTGAGTCTGCATCGACTTCCGGGATCTTAACGAAGCATGTCCTAAAGATGAATTTCCTCTCCCTATCACGGATGTCATGATTGACAATACCTGTGGGTTTGAGCGAATTTCTTTCATGGATGGATTCTCTGGATACAATCAAATCAAGATGCATCCTGAAGATGAAAAGCATACCTCTTTTCGCACTCCTCGTGGTGTCTATTGCTACACGGTGATGCCATTTGGTCTCAAGAATGCTGGTGCAACTTACCAACGGGCTATGAGCACTATCTTCAAAGACCATCTTTGCAAAACTGTGGAATGCTATGTTGACGATATTGCTAACAAAAGTCGTCTAAAAGAAGATCACATCCAAGATTTGAGAACAATCTTCAATCTCATGCGCCAACATCAACTCAAGATAAATCCCACCAAGTCATTCTTGGGTATCTCTAGTGGCAAGTTTCTCGGCTTCGTCATTACCTCTAAGGGTATACACGTAGATCCCGAGAAGATTAAAGCCATTCAAGAGATGCATCCTCCACGCAACCTAAAAGAGCTACGAGGATTTCAAGGCTGACTTGCGTACATCAGGCGATTCATTTCGAACTTGTCTGGACGCTGCAGACCATTCACTCAATTAATGAAGAAGGGTGTATCTTTCGTTTGGACTGAAGAGTGTCAACGAGCATTCGATGATATCAAGCGATATCTCATGAACCCACCAATTTTGGTGCCACCTATCTCTGGAATTCCATTCTTGATGTACGTCCGTGCTATGGACCATTCATTGGGTGCTTTACTTGCCCAAAAGAATAAAGAAGGTCATGAACAGGCCATCTATTATCTTAGCCGTACTATGATTGGTGCTGAACACCGTTATAGTCCGGTCGAAAAAGAATGCCTGGCTCTCATGTTTGCTGTGCAGAAGACAAGGCATTACATCATTGGCCAAACTATTCATGTCATATCCCGAGTTAATCCTCTTCGGGTACTCATGAAGAAGTCCAGCACACTCAATTCTCGGCTGGCTACGTGGGCAATCCTGCTAGCTCAGTATGACATGGTGTATGTTCCACAAAAGTCTGTTAAAGGTCAAGCACTGGCGGACTTCTTAGCAGCTCATCCTGTGCCTGAGACATCTAAGCTCTATGACGAAATTCCATACGAGACATTGGAAGCCAACATGATCTCTGAAGAATTTCCAACATGGCGTTTATTCTTTGATGGTGCATCGAGAATTGGACCAAATGGTACTATTGTAGCAGGAGTTGGAGTGGTCCTCATTTCTCCAGACGGATCAACTATCCAAAGAGCCTACTCTCTTGATGAACCTTGCTCCAATAATGTAGCAGAGTATAATACTCTACTCATCGGCCTTCAGTTAGCCAAACAACTGAATGTTGAATATCTCGAAGTCTACGGTAATTCTAAGCTGGTTGTTAATCAGGTTAGAGGAACTTATGAAGTTCGTCATCAAGACCTAGTGCCTTATCACGAAGCAGCGATCAACATAGCTATATCACTCAAAGCTTTCTTCATAGACTATGTTCGGCGAGCTTGCAATACCGAAGCAGATGCTTTGGCCAATCTTGCAGCTGTCTTAGCCATCCCTATCAAAAGACAGCAGGTCGTGGTTATCTCCAACCGAGAACTGTTCTGCATTGAAAACAATCGTAATATTGAATTCAGCAACTTTGCTGAAGTCAATGTTATCGATGAAGATTGGAGAACTCCTTTCATTGACTTCGTGGTTCATGACATACTCTCCGAAGATCCTAAGGAGGCTACAAGCGTTCGTCGACGATCTCTCCGATTCTATTACAATCAAACTACCAAGACCCTCTATCGACGAACTTATGATGGTCTTCTTCTACGCTGTCTCGCTGGTGATGAAGCTAAACAAATTTTGCGTGAAGCTCACGATGGTAGTTGTGGAGCACATCAACCTGGTCCTAAACTATAGGACCGTATTAGACGCATGGGTTATTACTGGCCTTCTATGGTGTCAGATGCAATTGAATATGCAAGAAAATATCATGCTTGTCAAATCCATGCAGACTTCATTCATCAACCATCAAAATTCCTATACCCGACTGCTGCTTCCTGGCCTTTTGAAGCTTGGGATATGGACATCATAGGTCCTATTAATCCTCCTTCTTCTAGAGGACATCGGTTCATATTAGCGATAACCGACTACTTCTCCAAGTGGGCTGAAGCTATACCTCTGGCTGAAGTCAAGACTAGCAGTGTCATCAACTTCGTTAAACACCACGTCATCTATAGATTTGGTGTACCTCGAAGAATCATTCATGACAATGGACCTCAATTCATCAGCCAGAAGTTCACCAGATTCTGCGATGATCATCGGATTGACAATGTCGCTTCAACAACATACAATCCTGCTGCTAATGGTTTAGCTGAAGCTTTTAATAAAACCATCATTAAACTCCTCAAGAAGTTTGTATCCACTAACAAACAGAACTGGAGCGAGAAACTTGGTGAATGTATTTGGGCCTACCGAACTACGGTCCGCAATCCTACGGGTTTTATACCTTTCTCTTTGGTGTATGGCTGTGAAGCTGTTCTTCCTTTAGAATTGCAAATTCCTTCTTTAAGGATTGCCATTGCTAACGAGATTACTACAGAGAACAACGACCTTCTTCGACTTCAAGAGTTGGAAGCACTTGATGAGAAGCGATTAATGGCTCAACAACATATTGAGTTATACCAAGCCCGCATCTCGAAGACTTTCAACCGCAAAGTTAAAGTCAGAACGTTTCAGCAAGGAGAACTTGTTCTAGCGGTCAGACGTCCTATGACTATGACTCATATGAGCAAAGGGAAATTCGATGCTAAATGGGAAGGTCCCTATGTTATAAGCAAAGTCTTCTCAAATGGAGCTTATCAGCTCTCAGAACTTGATGGTCGAGTTGCTATGATGCCTATCAATGGCAAGTTCCTTAAGAAGTATTATGTATAAATGTAAATGCTTGTAAAATCATCAAACAGAATCAAGTTCATAAATAAAATTCAAATTTTATTTCATTATATGATAGTACATGATATTAAAGGTCACTATCATCTTTTTCTATATTGGGACGCGGGCCACTGCCGTCCTTCTCGAAAACGTGATCAGTAAAAGAACCGAGAACCTCCTTGCTGGAACCCACGAGGAACTTGCAGGCGGCCATCCTCATGGCTTCTTCTTCTTCAGTCCTTCCCGGTTCGAGCAGGAAGTCCAGAATGTCCCGTGGTGGCTGGGGTGCAGACGGACCTTCGCCTGTTTCTGTCTCTTTCGGCTGAACTGGATTGGCAGGGCGTTCTTCAGTGCCATTTTCAACCTGCGAGGCGATCTCAGCCTTCTTAGATGTTTCTCCGGACGACATTTTTATGTTAAAAGAGCAGAAGTGTTCGTTCCTGTCAGATTTCTGCTATATTTATAGGCAGAAGTTCCTCAACTAACGAAGCGATACATTCATCCGACGGTTCATCCGTTCATTAACTCTTGACGGTTCATCCGTTCATTTATTTACATTCATTCGACGGTTCATCCGTTCATTTATTTACATTCATTCGACGGTTCATCCGTTCATTAACTACTGACGGTTCATCCGTTCATTTATTACATTCATCCTAACGGTTCACCCGTTCGTTCATTCACCACTAGACGGTTCACCCGTTCGTTCATCATCATTTGACGGTTTATCCGTTTATTCATCATCACTTGACGGTCTATCCGTTTATTCATTGACGATTCATCATCGTTCATTTTCCACATCAGTAACTCGTCATTTTCGACTAAGTTGTCAAATCGAAATAATAGTATTCAATATATTCTGCCACGTCCATATTACCTCTGAGCAGATATAATGAATATAATTATTTTCTACAAGAAATATATCATGTCTTGCACCTCTGAATATATTTTCTATCTCTATTATTTATATCTGAATAAGATATACAATAAATAATGGAGCCACAACAAAATGTCTTTTATTTATCCAAATATGAGGCATTACAGAAAATGCATCAATAGTGACAAACACAAAAATACAAAAAGTCCTAATCAAGAAGGAGGGATAATCAGATTGTCAATTTGCTGCTTCAGTGTCTGCAGCTCTTCTTCGTGAGTTGATGCTACTATCTTTCTCGCTTCCTCCATCCCGCTTTCTTCATCAAAAATGGGCATATCCACTGTCCGACGGGTGATTTTTGCACCATGGGTTGTCTCATATTCATCCCTCTCTTCAATTAAAGCATTGAATTGTTCAATCACCAGTTGGTGATTAACAGTTTCTTCTTCAAACTCTTGTTGGAGGCGAGTAATTTCTGCTTTCAGCTCAGCAAGTCGCCGTCCTTTGCTTTCAGCCATTAAAGTAACTGATTCTATCTTAGAACTGTATTCAGCTGATTTTGCAGAATGAGCCTCTAACAGATTTTGAAGGGTTAACCTTTCCATATCAGCAGCTTGAGCCAGTCGCTCAAATTCAGCCTGTATTAAAGAATCTATATCCTTCTTCTTGAGCTCCTTGTACTTCTTGATGGAGACTTCTAATTCGTTCAAAATGTGTTCAAGGAGAGTGGCCTGAGCTTCGTCTCCTTGGTCTCTTATGGCTCTTATTAAGAAAGAAGTTGGCTTCCTAACCATAATGAAGTCAGCCCCTTCTTTCTCTATCATTTTATGGACAAGAGATCCCAGCGACTCGAAGAAGCATCTGGTAAAAGACTGGACAACTTGTTGATTGATGGCCAAAGTTTCAGGAGTCGCTGCTACACCTATTGAGGATGGGGTAGCAGGTTGCTCGATTCTTTGTGGTTGGACAACAGGTTCTTTAAATAAAGGAGCCAGAGTAGAACTAGTCGCTCCTCCTGTTTGATCCGCTGCAATAGTAAAATTGTTATTTTACTAATTGTTTGCTGATGAACAAGAAGATCAAAAAAGAACAAATCTTACCTTGGTTTGGTCTAACAACAAGTGCATCCCTTGCTGGAATGGACTCTCTTTGAACAGAAGTAGCCTCAGCTGCAACAGCCTGGCTACTGCCCGCTTCCAAACTACAAGATAAGTGATGACTACTACTGACCACCACAGTTGGTATGGGCACCATAGCCAGGTCCGTTGGAGGTGTTGGCAGAGTCTCAAGATCTGCAAGAATTACAAATGAAGATATTAATCATCAGTCTATTTTTAAAGAAGATTGCTAGATCTCATTTTATACCTTGAGGGTCGGTGGCGGGATTTTCTTTCAGCACGCCTTCATCGGCTGCTTCTTCATGAGATATTTCTATCTCAACATTTTCAACAGGATTTTCAGCAACATTTTCTACAGATGCCTCCACTTCAATATCCTTTTTAGGATCTGAAATATCATCGGCAGTATCAAAAGATATATGTTCTTCGTTATCCTTTTCAGGATCTTGTATATACTCATCAACATTTTCAGTCGAAGAACTCTCTTCGTCTTTTTCTTCTTCTGCTGCTGCATTCCCACTGTTAGTGGCGGTCTGATCTTCCTACAGGCTATAACTGCAATCCTCCAAAGCTGCAATCATTTCACGGTCTTCTTCTTCACGAAGAGTCTTGGGAGTAAGAGAAGGTTGAGTAGTCTCCACGACAGGTGAATGAGGTTGTACAATATTTTGTCCTTCCTCTAAGATATTTTCTCCAGGCTTTTCAACCTCAGTTCTTGGGATAAGATCTCCCCTTTGTTCATTCTCCTCAAGAGTTTTGCTCCCAGATTCAGAAACAGGTGTGGGAGATGCCATTAGAATTCCTGCTGCAGCATCTACTGAAGTCAAGAGTTGTCTAGAAGAAGATTCTTCCAAAACTCTTCTGGTGACTACTCTCTTCTTTTTGTGTAGAGGTCTGACAGGACTCTCTACATTTATTGGCTCTGCTTGTTTCTGCACAGAAGTTGGTGTAGTGGCAGCTTCTTGATGTGTTTCAGCCAATTGCCGAGATTGGGATCTTGTAGTGACCTTTTCGGAAGATCTAGTATCAATTTCTTCTTTGCTGCGGGAGCAGGAAGCTCCTCTCTTCTCCTTTTCTTCGCTGGAGATCTACCCACTCTCAGAGAAATACGCATTGCTGCGTTTACTTCTTGAGGGAACAACATATCCCTCGAAACTTCCAAAGGAGCATCGACCGGCTCGTGTACCTCTTCATTTACAGGGATCGATGGAGCAATCCTCCCTCTCCTCAATCTTGTTGCAGTAGCGAAACTATCTGCGAGATTAAAATTCTCGATAAAAGTATTCGCGGATGTGTAAAATACAGAATATGTGAAGAGCATCCGAGGACCCTGGGGAGTACTCCTTGCTGGCATTGAAAATGTGGCTTTTGTATCACGGGCATTGTAATAAGCCCAAGCTCTAGCCCCGTCTATCAAATAACCTTTGCCTTGGAGGCAGGTAATTGCGTTCCCTACATGGAACTGATCATACCCAAACTGCCGAGCAAATCGGCTGGAAAGATATGGTTCTAGATAGCACTCTTCTTCGAACCGATAAACCAGATGTGATGGTCGAATCGTCTTCAACCATTCAAAGGCTGTACGGGTCAGAGGCTGCACCTTCGAATCCACCATATTTGTGGGCATCTGATCATACCCAGCAGGGAAAGGAGCACAACAGAAGTTCCATCCTCTATTCAGATTCAAAACGAATCTACACTCACTCAAAGAAGTATATTTCCATTTTCCTTCAAAATTTCTTCGGAGAAAACTGCCATCAACTGGTCCCATGCCGGGGTCCATTAAGGTTGGATAGTGAAGAAGCAACCATCCAAATAAATATGTATATGGCAATTCCAAGCGAGGTAACTCTTTCTCTCCCTTCGCCTTCAGCATTAAGTCGACGTATAAACGAAGACTGGCGTTTAGCTTGCAGGTCATTGCTGATAACAAGTCCATCTTATAACCGAAGACTAACTTGACAGCAGCAAACTGAACACCGCGGTGAAAACGATCCACGGCACTGGATCCGGGAACCACAAACCTCCGAAGCCAGTATGTTAGAAATCCTGCTAGTTGTGCTTCTTCGGTCATGGGTCTATAGCCCATTCTTAAATAACTCTCCAAATTGTCCCCTCTCTTCAAAGGAGGATACTCATGGTCAACTTTCACTTCTTTATCAAAGTGACCACTCTGTTCCATCAGTTTTATAACCTCTGCATTGCTCAAAGGTTTAAAGAAGGTAGGGTAGCATTTGTCGGTCTCCTTGGTCTTCTTCTCTTCTATATGATTGAGAAACAGATATGGTAACCATTTTGAAGAGTAATAAGTGTTGGCGGTAGCACTCTTGTAATATAGAGAACAAATTTTGTAATGGCATAATAGTTCTTTGAATACTGCCACCATCTCTGCATTCTCTTTTCGGAGCTTGTTCAGCTCATCATTTATCGGTACAAACTCCTCATACGGAGCATCTGCCATGGGAAGGTACGAGATATACTTCATCTCGTGGAGTGCAAACCCCATCTCTCCACCCGGAGTCATGAAGGTCCCCGTCCTATAGTTGTACCTCTCAGCCAAGGCTAAAAACATATGTGGGTTGGGAGCAAAGCCGTATACAGTGGCGTGCACTGCTTGATACAGGTTGATCTGTTGGAGTCTGTCTTGGAATGTTGTCAGAATCCAATTCGCAATATAGCTCCATCGTTTGTAGTCTAGATTCACCAATCCAGTCATTCTTATGTCTTGTTCGGGATATTTTCCTTCAGCCTTCGCAAATTCATTTGCGAATATTGGTGTTCTAACAGGCATCAGCATAGAGGAGTTCTCTGGTGGAATGCAGCCAGGTCTCAAGCCTCTCAATAAGCAGCTATATCTATCAGAGGAGCTATAAAACATATCCCTCTTGTTTGGCCCTTTCTTTACGAAGATTTTTCCTGTACGGGCATCCTGAAACAGAGTGATGTTCTACTCCATCTTCCTTGGGTAGCTCGCATGAGCGTACCGCGACAAAGGGAGGTAGCGAGCAATGTCTGGTATGAAGAATGATCTATCTTTCTGGTGAACTATTCTATCCTCCATTCTCGGCCTAGGCTAAGAGACTTTCTCAAAGGCGTCACCGAACAGAAACAAGGGTTTCTTATGAATTACAGCATCCGCTGACTCTAGGGGCTGTCCATTCATTAAATACATTAAAGTCTCATTATCCTGGAAGATCAGTATAGCCTGACGGGAGACCGACAGATCATACTGAGGATAGTGAACGTGAGACAGATCTTCTTTATATTCAGACTCTGAGAGGGTTCCCACAAAATATTCATAATCTGGGTCTTCATTGACCTCAACTGCATCAACAGACAGATAAAAATTAGTACAAAGTCAAAATCTCTGTTTTAAAACATAAAACATTAGAGTGCGCAACCTCAGATTGCGCTGACATGACTTGCACAACAACAGATTGTGCATCACAGAAGGATGCGCAAAGTGATAGTTTGCGCTGACAACCTGCACAAAGCAATCGATTGCGCTGAATTCCTGTCAGCACAATTCAACAAGTTGTACAGGAATACAGCCTTTATAAAAATGAGGACTGACAGATTGATGCAACCAAAAACCCTAAAAAGGGTGGCGCAATATGAACTGATCTCTAAAAAGAGATGAATTTCGAAGATCAAAGGAAGTCGAATCACCCTAAAAAGGGGTTTTCGATCGGTTCAACTACCTCTCAGAGCGGGGTGCGCGAATTCGTGTCGAGATGCCCGCCGTACAACTCTGTCAGATGACTCGGCCGGAGCTTTTCCTTTCGCGGCGACGGTGGCGGCAGCATTGGATCGTCGTGGTGCCATGACAATCGTCGGAGGAGTAGAACAGTAAGGGTTGGGAGATTTTCTTCTCAAAAGCTCGAAAGATTGCAAAGTAAAGAAATGAAAACGAAGAGATGGGTATTTATAGTTTTTGAAATACGAAACAGATGCCTCGGATTGCGCCTAAAATTGTGGTCTTTTCGCTTTGCGCAGACAGCTCAGCATCATGCGCAAAGTGATTCAACATTCAAAAATTCAAAGTATTTCGAAATTTTGAATAAAATCAACTTTCGAAAACTTTGAAGGGGGTCTTGTAGGTCCTAAAAAATCAAGTTGCATCAATCAACAATGTCAAAAGAATCAATATATACATCATTTTGACGAATTGTGCAGGAAACAGATTGTGCAGCAATCCGATTGCGCACACTAGTTTGCGCACACTTCCAATTGCGCAGGCTGACGTGGCAAAAGTCATCATTACCTGAATCAAATCAAATCTTTCTGACAACTGACAGCACGGATAACGAAGAGACTGTTCGTTTTTGGTGCCGCACAGTGCTCGAAGGTGGCTGACAGATGGCAGCGCAATCCAGGATTGCGCAAACCAATCCTGCACAAACTGAGTCTGCGCAAACCATTCTTGCGCAGTCTGAGTCTGCGCAAACCAAACTCTGCGTAGTTCAGGTTGCGCATTCCACCAACATAACTGTAGTACATGTGGCATTCATGCCATCAATTGCTCATTACGTGGCAACTGTCCATGCACGATCATGCGCATTTCAATCAAATGATGCCATGTGTCCCAGATAGTTAGCCCACGATCCAGTAACTGCCTGCGCAGTCCAAGGCTGCGCAAATCATCTTGCGTAGTCCAGAATAACTGAAAGTTAGTTATTTTTAGAACTCTATAAATAGAGTTTCAAGTCTTCATTTCAAGGGGATCAAGATCAGACATAAAGTTCAGAAATCAGAGAGTTCCGGAGTTCTTGCCGAAGTGCTGCTGCATTCTTCCGAGGCTTTTGCCTTCAACTTCCGAGGCTTTTGCTTTCAGTTTCCAGAGTTGTTCTCAACTTCAGAGGCTTCGTCTTCAAAAGTTCACATCGTCCAAGGGATAAAGCAATCGTCATATAGATTGGATTCCTATAGTTGTAATTTTCCCAGAATTCTTGTAATCTTTATTACACAGTTTGTATCAATAAAGTTTTATACTTTTGTTTTTGCAAACACTTAGCAAAACTAGGGATTAACTAGTTAACCATCAAAATCACAATTCAACATTTTAAATAGTTTTAAATTGATTAAAAAAATTACCAAAAATTACAACATGAGTTAAATCTTATTATCGTTTAATCAAAATTATAAAAGTTCAAAATTACCCTCATTTGAAAAACTGGGTGTTACACGTTACCTTTCCAATGTAATAAAATCAAGAAAATCCTTCATGCCATGAAGGGGAAAAATTATAGCTAAAAGAAAAATATGATCAAATGAGATAGTTTTAGAAGGAGTTTGACATGCATTTTCTCGGATACAAAAAGTATATAATCATCTCTATTTCAAGTCCTAGGAAGAAGAACACTAAGTACTACAATATATGGAGCCTTCTAGAATTATAAATTATTTACTATAAAAAGGGTAGAAAAAATTACCAGTGATACATGACAAGGACACGACTTTTGACAATCAGTCCTGGTACAAAAGGATAAGTTATGGATCAAAAGCACAACTATTAATATGCTCATTCAAATGGCCACAAGAAAAGGAGGAAAAGAAAGTAGAGAAAACTTGGATGATTATCGGAAAGGTTCAAAACTTGTTGTAATTCAAATACAGTTCGAACTTACTAAAGGCGTGCTAGTTTATAGAGAATTTGAAATAGTTCTTCTACAAAATCATGTTTTGACAAATATCGAAAATAAAAGAAATATCAAATGTTATAAGATTTGAAAAAGAGAATATGTACGTAAACCAACATTTGATATGTATGATGGGATATCCATCTCGTGAATACTTACGTAGCCTCAATCTCTGGATTACACTACCATATGAAGGCAATGCTTCCATACTATCTATTAATTATAAATATCATTCCATTTACTTTTCCTGATGTCGTGATATATTATTGAACTCAGTTACCAATAAAAGTTTTAATTTTCATAACCTTTGTTTTTAACTAGATCGAAATTCTTCGAGTCAAAATTTATTTCCATATAATCCTTGACCATAGTTTAAATTCAAGCTTCTTCATCTTAATCTTGAAGTATACTTCAATTTATTCCTCTTCAAATCTAATATCACCGTTAGGATCAAATTTTGTTTCCTCTGTTAGTAGTAAATGTTACTAAATTAAAAAAAATTAACCTCAACATAACCATCAAGCATTATATTTTTTTTTCCACAAACATGTATTTTTCCTTGATTTTTTTAAAAACTCCAAAATACATAATCTTGATTCTTAAATATGTACTCCCAAACCCAAAAATTTAGTGTTCTACCATCTCTTAGTCATTCATTGTTTACTATTACCAATTCTTTCTTCAATTATATATTATCATCGCATAATTTGATAACCTCCATTTCTTATATTCTAGTTAGTACCTTAATCTCGTTTTTTTAAATCATCATTCAAATACTTCCATCAATCCCAGGAATTTATAATCTCAAAACATTTATAATTTCTTAAACTCTTAATTTGCGATTACATCATTATTTTTCTCTAGGTCTTTCTTGAAATTCTCACATTTTCTTTCTTTATAAAAATAATTCATGCTCAAAACAATTCTTTAAATATAACCATTTTTAAAAATTCAATGACGTTACTATTTCCTTTATTATTCTTTCAACCTTCGTTCTTTTTTTCTTTCATCAAATTTATCTCAACGTCTAAGATTCCATTACAAAATTAAAGATATATCATCACCACTTGATAATCAATTCCTTATTCCAGAGACTCGACCATTTCAAAAGGTAAGAAGGATAACAAGATTCAACGAAACACAAAATTTTAGTTATTTGTTATGCTAGAGTAACAGATATCTATATATAAGCAAAATTGATGGATGTAAGTAAAACAAGGATATCAGAAAAAAGAAAAATGATTACAAAGAATATAAATCTTACACTTACTCACTTGATCGTAATGAAGTTGTTGTCTTACCATTTTCTTGCGTATGACAATAGTCGACAAAATCCTACAATTCTAACCACCGAGATGTTTACTTTTGTTTTGATATCCGATACTCTTATTCTTATATGTTTATCGATTGTCCACCTAATAAATTTCTACTCAATATGAGTTTTTTTAACTCCATTACTATCATACATGTATCCAACCATCTTGAATTGTGAGGTCCTTAGTACCAAAATTTTTCTATTTCACTTTAGATCTCTTATCCTCAAAAAACAAAAAAAAAATTAGATCGCAAGGCCATCAGTTTCAAAATCATCCTTTATTATTATTAAAAAAACTACAACCTTCAATATCATTCATTATTTAAACCACTTTGCTAGTATCCATCTAGAAATCACAATTTTATTTTTGATCCATCTGTAAAATCTCGAATGTCAACATTTGATCCTAATCTCCTATGATGCTATTAGTTTTACCAAATCCACAGACAAGCTGCAACCTCAAAGTATTTATAATCCAAAATTTAAGTCATCAATCATACTTCTTTATTCTTCTAATTCCTTCTACTACCTTTGTCTTAATTATTTTTTTTCTTTCGAAGTTCCATGTTCTTGTAAAATAATCATATCTCATATTGAGCTATCATTTTAGTTTTTTAAATAGCATAAAGTCGATTAACATTTTTCTCAAAAATCGTATAAATTTTTTTCTTTATTTTTTATTTCACAAGTCCACAATATCGTCCTCTTAATTTTTTCTTATGGGTCAAATTCATCATTTATACGTTCTATGATATCATCCTTAGACTGATTTATGAGACCTCTATTTTGTTTCTTCGAATTCATATGTTATTCTTCCATTTATTTCTTAAACTTATTTCATTAAACCCTCCAAATTCCGATGTAGTATCTTGGCCCAAATTCAGGTTTTCTTAATTGAAAATATAACCTAGGAATATTTTTCAACATTAGATTTTGAATAACCATTCTTCTATCCTCAATCTGAAATGCTTATGAGATCAACATCTATTCTATTTTTTTTTTCTTTCTATACTCCATAAGTCTCATCTTGGTGCAAGAATTAGGTTCAACAATGACATGTAGTCAAGTCTCATCTTTCATTCGGGAGTGACGAGCGAAAGCTGGTTGGTTAAACTAATTTTAATGTGGCTGGGGATTTGGATACCAGGAGATCGACTTCGAGCTATGTGATGATGTTTGTTGATGGGACAGTATCGTGGTAATCGAGGTTGCAATAGTGTATGACCTTGCCTACAATAGAGGTAGAATTCATTACAACGACAGAGTCTTGTAAGCAGTTGTTATGGATGAAGAACTTCTTACAAGAGATGGGGCTAAAGCAAGAGCATCACACTTTACTCAGTGATAGCAAAAGTGTGACTCACCTTGGAAAGAACCCAACATTTAATAGTCGGTCCACACACGTTGCAACTCGATATAATTGATATGAGATGTACTAGAGGCAAAGGATGTGGCGCGTAAAAAACTCCATACAAAGGATAATGGAGCGGATATGCTCACAAAGGTTCTACGAAAGGAATAATTTGAGTTTTGCAGGAGGATCATCGGAACAATGATCTCCTTGACCTAGTTGGGAAGGAGGATATTTGTTGGTATTGGGTGGGCTTCCTAACATATATGAAGAATACGCTGGAGTTCTACGAGAGTCATTTGTTTATCGAAGAAGCTTGGGGAGTCGATGGCGAAAAGGGTCGCTCGATTCAAGCTCGTATCAGAGCTTGTACATAGCAGTATTAGAGCTGGCGGACACCGCCGGTATGCAGCTAACTATTATTTCGTTCCAGAATATTTTTTCAGGATAATGAATTATATCATTGATATTGTTCTTGTTCTAGAATCATTCTGCGGTATACTAGTAGCATACTGCATTGGGGCTGAAGGCTCAAATTCAATGTTTTATTCAGAATATTGGCTTATAACTAATGGTTTAAATGATCTTCGAATTATGGTGAATTACATATGAGTTTTCTAACCCTATAATCAAAATAATTTAATAATAAAAAATGAGAAGAGTTTTCTTAAGGGTTCATACCCCAGTTATGGAATCTACCATTTAACGCAGATGCATATATCTTGGTTATGAGATTTGGCGAAAACGTAGAGACCTGACTTCTAATGTATATATCTTGGTTACGAGATTTGGAATTACTCGTAGCTATACTAGTCGGCATAGCGAGGATTCCAGACGGCATGATTATAGAGGTGCATATCCCAGTTATGGAACGTACCGATTATCGCAGCCTTGCTTACTGGCATGGCGAGGATCTTGAGTAACATAATTTTGGATAGACACGTATGATTATCAGGTCGTATCTTGAGAAGGTTCTTAAACATATCATCTCTATCATTCACTTCTGTTATTGTATAATTGTATTCCATCATCAATTAACTTAAGAGTAGGGATAATTTCAGTTATTTTAGTCTAGTTCTTTGTAAAGCTTACTTCGTATATAGTACCTTCATAGTGTGATGGCTTCTTGACTTGTAGAGTGTCAGTATCCTTGAGATGATAGTTAGCATTGGTATTAGAATAGTGACCCATTGTAGTTAATTCCTTTCTTATTTATAATATCTACCAGATTTCATAATATGTAGGATGATTACCGGCCTTACAGCCTTTGATGACTTCTTGTTTTCTATCTACCCTTCCAATATGGTACCCATGACCAGATCCCATCGTCTAAGAGCAGCTGCAGCTCCGAATATGACTGAGAGCGTGCTTCCACCTCCTATTGCTCAGGAGGTAGTGAACTCTCCGACTGACCAGATAGTAGTGGCACCTCCTGCCATTGAGGAGGTGGTAGCAGCCTCACCAGAGAGTTTTTTTCCATCACCTGTCATTCAGGAGAGAGCAGCAGTTTTATCTGAGACCGAGAGCCGTCGTCTGCCTCTTGGAATAGTACCCCATACCAAATTCTCGGGAGCTTTGATCCCTGATAGAGCTCAGATACTTGGACTTCTCCGGGATATGTTAGTGACACAGAGAGTTCAGACCGAGATCCTGAGGGAGCAGAGCCAGAGCATCCAACAGCTGTGGGACCTAGTGAATGCCCAAGTAGGAGAGCCTAGTTCCAAGAGAGTGAGGAGCAATATCCACCCAAAGCCTCAGGAGTAACCAGACCTTCACCCTAGGCCATCCTTTCCAGTTCAGATTCATGTCCAACAGAGGCCAGTTAAGTGAGTGCCTACCTGTGCTTACTGTAGGAAGCTTCGGCATGTATTGGACGACTGTATGAAGAGGAGAAAGTTGTGCCTATTCTGTGGGTCAGCTACCCATGTAATGCGAGATTGTCCTAATGCACCTGCCTTAGTCGAGACCCCACCTTGAGGAGAGAGTTCCAGCCACCAAACCTAGTCGAAGATAAGTATTTGACCTAGACCCTAGCATGTCTTTTGAGATGATTTGATGCACCCTACCCTTGCTTGTGTGTTTTGATACCTTATAAATTCCCTTGTGATATAGTATGGTTAGCGTAGCTAAATGAGACCTTCAACTGATATTGCATGTCATGACCCCGTATGTTATTCTTCAATATTGTATGATTTAGATAAAGTTTTCTTAGACCATGATTGTTGGGGGCATGACCTTAAGAAGAGTACGACCAACTTAAATTTCGAGGACAAAATTTTTCTAGGAGGAAGGATTGTAATTACCACTTTTCTAAAATGAGGGTATTTCTGAACTTTTCTAAAACAGATTATTTTGGTTATTATTTTTATTGACTAAATAATGTTAGTAATATAAATTAAGGAATTTTTGATTATTTTAATATTATTTTAATATTATTTTAATTAGTGCATTGTGTTAGTGTCATTAGTTAGTGAAACCTTAGAACAACTTTGACTAGAGGCTAACCATGATCATAGAGACCTAGCTAGTGGACTTAGACTTGTTAGCTAGGCTCTAATCATTCTAGAATATCATATAGAGACTATTATTTGACTTAGACATCAAGCCACCTTTGGTCCTTTCCTTAAAAGGCTTGAAATGATACATTAGAAGAGACCTTTAGCCATTGTAGCCAACCAAACCCTAGCCCAACCAAGATGGCCGACCATAGCAGCCTAGAGCAGGTCCCTCTTGCTATATATAGTCATCATTAGCCCCTTTCTTCCTCCTTTCATTGAAACCCTAACTCTAACTTTGGTGTTCTTCCCCAAATTCCTCCATCTCCCAAATTAAGTCCAAATTCCACCAAACCACTTGCATTCTCTTTCTCTTGAAGGAAAGAAGCCTCTATTGGCTAGCTAGGAAGGATTTGGAGCAATTTGACCACTGGATCTTGGTGGGAATCTAGATCTAGGAAGTTTTTATCGGGATTCCAACTCACAATTGGTAAGAGCCCTTTAAACCTTTTAATTTTAGATTTCTTTAATATATATGCATTCATTTAGGATTCCCTTTGCTCTAAGAATGATTTGAGTCTAGTTTAAGTCCATTTGAGGTGAGTATCATGGGCGTATCGCTTCGTATAGGATACACACATCAAGTGTTCGATGAAATGACTCATAGAGATTTTGAATATGTAATTTTAGTATTGAGTTGATGCTTACATTGGTTATAGGATGTGTTAGCATTGTAGGTTGTTGGCTGTGATTTGAGATTGTTTGGTTGACCAAATTAGTCAGGGGAAGCTCGGGTTCATGATGGTTTTTCTACTGTTTAAACCTTTCCTGTTCCTGTGTTGTTCTGACTATGAGCAAGGTTATGTGCATACTTTAGGATAGGTTAGTGTCAGTTCCTTCAGATCCTAAAACATCCTAGATACCATATCCTACCATATATTGCTTGCCATATTACTCCTATACTTTACATTGTTCAGTCGAGCCATCCATTTAACTACTGCACTCTTCATTAAACCACCATTGCATCCTAATTAACTTGTCCTGCATATTGCATATGAGGGTCTTGAGTTTCACCCTTGTCCAGTCCCATTCCCTATAGGATTAGCATTTGGTATCTGTCCCCCATACATTTGCTTCCCTTTGTGTATCAGCGATAATTAGGATTGAAGGGGGGATCGTGTATGGATAATAACAGATTGGTTATATTCTGCCCTGACTTTGGACTTCGAGTTTAACATCCTGCATTCATTCACATACACTGCATACATCACTTACATATGTCCTGCATCCTCATTCTACTGTTTTGTTCAGTCCCTCATCCTTCATGTTAGTTCAGACGTCCCATTTAGTGATCAAACTTGTGTCTCTTGATATCAGTCCTGACATTAACATCCTTTTGTCCTGTCCTTTTGTTCAGATATTATATTAGTTTAGTCCACCTTGAGGAGCCATTTTTGTTCAGACATAATTAGGCTTAGTATCAGATGTTGTTTCAACTCAATACGATCTATCCTTCTGTTTAACATACCAAGTATCCCTTCACATTAACTCCACATGTCAACCCACTTGCATGCCATGTACTTCGAGTAAATCATCATGTACCAATGCATTGCATGCCCTACAAATTTTTATTACTGTATTTCCCTACACCCTTTATCATTCACCACATACTTAACTATCCTGCACCCACCTGTATTCACTCCATGGCCTGCATATCCCAAATCAACTGCCTTTAGTATCAGAACATGTATGTTCTCTACAAACATTCACCTTCCATTGAAAAAACATTACCTAGCATTCACATACCACTGCCTTGCATGTTCTGAACTGCCATCACCTATATGCATTTACTGCTTGATAACCACTATAATGTATGGCTGCAACACCCCTACAAGCAAGTCCTGCACATTATTATTAGCCCACTGATCTTATATCCTGTACTAAATACATGTCCCGTACCTGTCTTGGTCAGTCTTTAGGTTGTTGTGTGTATGGTTGATTGGTTAATATCCTACGAAGGTTTCTGCATTTTGAATGACCCATCTAATCCTCATCTTTATATTCACTACATGTGCACTCACATCTATCATGTCCTATTCTGTGTCCTGCTCATCTTCTTGTTACCTGCATAGATGATGGCATTAGAGTATCAGATATATCCTGAGGAGACCACTGCAGTAGCTACATTTCCTTTCACTTTAGATGATGACTTGAGACCATATGTTTCCATGCAAATCTTGGTATCAGGTTTAGGTAGTGTTCTGTATAACCCTTGGTTCATTTCTGGTCCTGTGTAGTTAAGTGCCCGATCCTACTCTATCATGCACATAGGACCACATTGAGGTATCTGAGACTTAAACCAGTCTACGTACTGGAGTTTAAGTTCAGATACTGGTTTTATTAATTGACCCTTGCCTACTGATTCATATCTTAGTACCTATATATGCCGCCCTCCTTCCTTGGTTGCATTGTACTGACATTAGTTTCCAAACCTCTTTATTTACTTCAATCATCTAATACCTTGTCCGTACATGGGCAGTGTATAGCCACTAATTCTATAATCTCATTTAACCCACTGCATTTTCTGTATGGTACTCACTTGTGTAGAACGTGCCTAGCTTGTTCAGCCCTATGCTTTGGTCCAGTTTTCCTTTTGTTAGGTTCTCTTTGTGTTTGAGTATATATATATATATATATATATATATATATATATATATATATCTGTGTGTGTGTGTGTGTGTGTGTGTGTGTGTGTGTGTGTGTGTGTGTGTGTGTGTGAATGTAATGGTTAGCCTAATTTGTTCTTTTCCCCATTTGTTTGGTCAGCCATCATACATTGTGTATATGATGTGGATATGGGTTATAGGTTAGTGACTTTATTATGTTATATTATATAGATTGAGGATTTACCTTAGCTTAGTGTTCCCTTGGTGAAATTATAACCTATGACTATAGTGTATAGTTGTGAAATATTGTATATATATATATATCATGTAAGATATATTGTATATATATATATGATATATTTTATATGGGGATGTGTTTTGATATATTAGATATATAGGTATTATGGATAATTGACATAAGGTGGGGTTGTATATGATATAGGTATCTTAGAGTAGGTAATGGTTTTTGGTTATGAGATTAGCTTAGATGAAGAGTTGACTAGACTAGAGAGACCATATGGACCCAATAGCATAGTTGACCCTTAACCAAGATTGACCTCATAGTCTAAGTTTGACTTAGTTGACTAAAAGAGTTGACTAAGAGTTGACTTTGACCTAGAGAGACCTAGTATCATGTAGAATGCATTGTATAATTCAATTATTAAATATTGAACACATTTTAACCTGTATTGCTCTAAATAGGACTCTGTGACACCAGTTCAGACATCTATATACATCAGTTGCTCAGGGTATTAGGCGAGTACATTCTCTGTTAGTTTTTATTCATGATAGTATCTATATTGCCTGCTTTAGACTACTTTACTTGATGCTGACACATTGTTAACATGGATTGGTACTATATGGATCTTTTTATGAGATATTATTCCCTCATCGGGTGCATCGGGTATTTTATGTTCATGTACTTCATCATGTGCATCATGTACTCCTTGTACTCGTATTTCTTCATGTACGCACATGTCCTCTCATGTACTCTCATATACTCACATATGCTTCATGTATAACTAAGAATCATGTACGTAACGTAACTTGACCTTGACCAGATCCTTGTGTATTGATTGGGGTGGGGGGAGTAGAAGTGGTTATATGATTAAATTCCAGTATTGTAATCATGTACATGTCTGTTATACCCTCACGTATAATGGAGTTACCATAAAATAACTATGTGCAAACCCAAACCAATCACATAACCATCTTGTGCTCTGAAATACTTATATTTATTATAGTTCATATATTCTTTATTATATTTCATGATCTCAGTTTACTTATCCATATCTCATGTATTCATGTATTTCCTTACAGCACGTCATATATTTTATTTGTTAGCTCTATATTTTCTACCATGTTTTGGAACTGAGATATGTGCTCATTTTCATCCTGACTGGATAACGTTGAAAATTTTACAGAGAACTTAGAGGATCCAGCTGGCTTAAAGGAGACACCAGTAGTGCTTGGAGTAGACAGCTAGGACTCTTGGGTTTTGTCTTTAGTTTTGTGTTATGTATTTGAGTTGTACTATGCTTGGTGTTGATAACACTTAAAATCTTTCAATTCTGATTCTGTACTTAAACTTTGTGACCGTTTCTATCTACTTTATTTTCGTGATGCTATCCATCTTAGCTATTTTGTGATTGAGTTGTATTCTTCTGAGATTGTCCTCCGTTGGGAGAGCATATCTATAATAGACATGCTCATTATTTATTGTTAGATGTTTGTTGAGATCTAGGACAACGTTCTACCGCTGACACTACGGCATAGGCTGGACGTACCCACGGTCTCGTGCCCTTTCATTGGGTACGGGTCGTGACACATTTTTAGTAGTGGCCCATGCAGGTCGATATTCGCATTAGTGCGATGTCATGGTAGCACAACGACTTAGTTGTACTACTGCAAGCCTGCAATAGAATATAGGTAGTAAGGTGTTAGAATGAGAGGATACTCAATTACAGTTAGAATTTCTTGAGAGATTACTGGGACGACCCTTGAGAATCTTATTTTGAACTTCAATTTGAAATCCTTTCCTCTTGTTTCTATTCACCCTTGCTTCTTGATGTTGAATTTTATTTTGATGGATCGTTATTGAGTTTGATTTTCATATCGAGATGAATTTTATGACCTGAGTTATGGTATCTTCTGATAACATATATTTACGATGATCACAGGAAAGGTAAAAAGTCTACTTGGTTATGGAACCTGGAATTTATTATAGCCATATTAGCCGACGTGGAAGAAACGTAGAGACCTGACTTCGGATGTATTTATCTTGGTTACGAGATTTGGAATTACTTGCAGCCATACTAGTCGGCGTAGCGAAGATTCCAGACAACATGATTATAGAGATGCATATCCTAGTTATGGAACGTACCGATTATCGCAGCCTTGCTTACTGGCATGGCGAGGATCTTGAGTAACATGATTTTGGACAGATGCGTATGATTATCAGATCGTATCTTCAGAAGGTTCTTAAACATATCATCTCTATCATTCACTTCTGTTATTGTAGAATTGTATTCCATCATCAATTAACTTAGGAGTAGGGATAATTTCAGTTATTTTAGTCCAGGTCTTTGTAAAGCTTACATCATATATAGTACCTTAATAGTGTGATGGCTTCATGACTTGTAGAGTGTCAGTATCCTTGAGATGATAGTTAGCATTGGTATTAGAATAGTGACCCATTGTAGTTAATTCTTTTATATTTATAATATCTACCAGATTTCATAATATATAGGATGATTACCGGCCTTACAACCTTTGATGACTTCTTGTTTTCCATCTACCCTTCCAGTATGGCACCCATGACCAGAGCCTATCGTATGAGAGCAGCTGCAGCTCCGAATATGACTGAGAGCGTGCTTCCACCTCCTGTTGCTCAGGAGGTAGTGACCACTCTGACTGACCAGAGAGTAGTGGCACCTCCTTCCATTGAGGAGGTGGTGGTAGCCTCACCAGAGAGTTTTTCTCCATCTCCTATCATTCAGGAGAGAGAGACCCTTCCTCTGCCTCCTGGAGTGGTACCCCATACCATATCCTCAGGAGGTTTGATCCCTGATGGAGCTCAGATACTTGGACTTCTCTGGGATGTGTTAGTGACACACAGAGTTCAGACAGAGATCCTGAAGGAGCAGAGCCAGAGGATCCAACAGCTGTGGGACCTTGTGAATTCCCAAGTAGGAGAGACTAGTTCCAAGAGAGTGAGAAGCAATGTCCACCCAGAGCCTCAAGAGTACCTAGACCTTCAGCCTAGGCCATCCTTTCCAGTTCAGATTCCTGTCCAGCAGAGGCCAGTTAAGCGAGTTCCTACCTGTGCTTACTATAGGGAGCTTAGGCATGTATGGGACGACTGTAGAAAGAGGAGAAAGTTGTGCCTATTCTGTGGGTCAGCTGCACATGTGATGCGAGACTGTCCTACTGCACCTGCCCTAGTCGAGAACCCGCCTTCAGGAGGAAGTTCCAGCCACCAGACCTAGTGGGAGGTGAGTACTTGACCTAGACCCTAGCATGTCTTTTGAGATGATTTGATGCACCCTACGCTTGCTTGTGTGTTTTGATACCTTATGAATTCCCTTGTGATATAGTATGGTTAGCGTAGCTAGATGAGACCTTCAACTGATATTGCATGTCATGACCCTGTATGTTATTCTTCAATATTGTATGATTTAGATAAATTTTTCTTAGACCCTGATTGTTGGGGGCATAACCTTAAGAAGAATACGACCAACTTAAATTTCGAGGTCAAAATTTTTCTAAGGTGGAAGGATTGTAACTACCACTTTTCTAAAATGAGGGTATTTTTGAACTTTTCTAAAACAGATTATTTTGGTTAATATTTTTACTGACAAAATAACGTTAGTGATATAAATTGGAGAATTTTTTATTATTTTAATATTATTTCAATTAGTGCATTGTGTTAGTATCATTAGTTAGTGAAACCTTAGAACAAATTTGACTAGAGGCTAATCATGATCATAGAGACATAGCTTGTGGTATTAGACTTGTTAGCTAGGCTCTAATAATTCTAGAATATCATATAGAGACTATTATTCGACTTAGACATTAAGCCACCTTAGGGCCTTTCCTTGAAAGGCTTGAAATGACACATTAGAAGAGACCTTTAGCCATTGTAGCCATCCAAACCCTAGCCCAACCAAGGTGGCCGGCTATAGCAGCCTAGAGCATCCCCCTCTTGCTATATATAGTCATCATTAGCCCCCTTCTTCCCCCCTTCGTTCAAACCCTAACTCTAACTTTGGTGTTCTTTCCCAAATTCCTCCATCTCCCAAATTAAGTCCAAATTCCACCAAACCACTTGCAATCTCTTTCTCTTGAAGGGAGGAAGGCTCTATTCGCTAGCTAGGAAGAATTTGGAGCAATTTGACCATTAGAGCTTGGTAAGAATCTAGATCTAGGAAGTTTTCATTAGGATTCTAACTCCCAATTGGTAAAAGCCCTCTAAACCTTTTAATTTCATATTTCTTTAATGTAGATGCATTCATTTAGGATCCCCCTTGCTCTAGGAATGATTTGAATCTAGTTTGAGTCCATTTGAGGTGAGTATCATGGGCGTATCGCTCCGTATAGGATACGCACATCAAGTGTTCGATGAAATGACTCATAGAGCTTTTAAATATTTAATTTCAGTTTTGATTTGATGTTTACATTGGTTATAGGATGTGTTAGCATTGTAGGTTGTTGGCTGTGATTTGAGAATGTTTTGTTGACCAAATTAGTCATAGGGAGCTCGGGTTCATGATGGTTTTTCCACTGTTTGACCCTGTTCCATTCCTGTGTTGTTCTGACTATGAGCAAGGTCATGTGCAGACTTTAGGATGGGTTAGTATCAGTTCCTTCAGATCCTAAAACATCCTGGATACCATATCCTATCATATACTGCTTGCTACGTTACTCATATACTTTACATTGTTTAGTCGAGCCATCAATTTAACCACTGTACTCTCCATTAAACCACCACTGCATCCTAATTAACTTGTCCTGTATACTGCATATGAGGGTCTTGAGTTTCACCCTTGTCCAGTCCTATTCCCTATAGGATTAGCATTTCGTATCTGTCCCCTATATATTTGCTTCCCTTTGTGTATCAGAGAAAATGTGGATTGGAGGGGGGATCGAGTATGGATAATAACAGATAGGTTGTGTCACGCCCCAGAACCAGAATACTGGAGAGCGGGGGCAGACATAGCCAGCTACGTATATTGAAATAGAATACATCTCAACTATACGGTCACGGCTGTCTAGGTATGAGGGTTTACTACAAGCCAGCAGTCTCTTAAGGTCAAGCCTATTGTCTCAATCTCAAGCAATTAACAGAGTCACAAGATATTAGAGCATCAAATATATATAAGGCATCCCAAATATTACATATTGGATGATCATGAAGCTAGTCGTACAAAATGATAAGACTAGCAAGAGTTCAGTCATACATGATCAACCCTAGGATTTGTTAATCATGTTTTACAGTCCGTAGGCAGACAGTAAGTAAATGTGCATCGAGCTAACAGGTGCTCGTCGGCTAAACGTCTCAAAAGAATAAATTTACATATAAGTGGGTGAAACAAAAAGGGAGAACCCACTCGTAGCCCGGGTTCCTTCTAGTCGCCACCATCGGGCTGGAGGTTCGGTAGATCCTCGGGAGCTGCTCCGAAATCTGGCCACACAAAACCAGCTGGGTCAGACCCCAGAAAGAGCAAGTGCCACAAAGGAGGCCACAAATAAGAACAAAAGCCAGCATATCAGAACATAAGAATAAAAGAAGTACAAGTAGTAAAGTACACAGGGCGATAAACGACTAGGGACGTGGAACCATTCCGGGAGCCAGGTTACAATCCTTAAACCAGACAAGGACCGGGGTTGTAACCCTTCGCCTGAATAGCTCACTGTCTCTACTCATTTATCGTTAAGATAAGTAAAACAAACATGCTCAGGAGATAGCACGTACTGGAGCTAGACAAGACTTAGACAAGGCTGGACACCATTCATTCACAATCGGCCAGGCAAGTACTACGGCTTACTACTTTAACTAACTAGGGTTATCACAAGCCTAATTACTAACAAGATGCAAGTGAGAATTTCTAGTCCCAAGCCCTGCAGACCATCCAGTTATCCTTCCGCGGGTTGAGAGTTATAGGTGGGTACATTGCCCGGGAGACAAATGTACCCTTAGGTGACTTAGAGGGTGCAACACATGACAGTGTGCTGGAAATGTGCTCTACTCGTCGGCAAGCTACAAGTCCATTAAAGCGTCCAGATAACGAGATTGCCTGTGACTGGGAATTCTCCATATTCTAGTTTGATCTAATCATTAGCCTAATCCAATTTAGCGCGAGTCCCTGGCCGTGGTACCCAGGAAGTCACGTCCTAGACATGATGCAAGACAAGACAAGTGGATTGTACAAGCAAGCAGGCAGGAACACCCACGGTGTCAAGTTGATTATACGAGTCAAGTTACAAGTTACAAGTCAAGTCAAGTCAGGAGTGCGCCGCCACGGGCCACTATCAAGTTATCAAGATAATTCATGTCAGGGTACTGTCAGGAGTGCGCCACTACGGGTCACTGTCATGTCAGGTTGGTCAGGTCAGGAGTGCACCACTACGGGTCACTGTCGTGTTATGCTAGTTCCTTGTCATACCATTCCATGTACAATAGTCATTCCAAACATATTAAGTAAAATCAAGTTCATGACAAAAGGCGTAAGGATATAAAATGGACGTAAAATATCTAATAAAGTACCAATATATATAGAGCTATAGAAGAGCCGAGCTTAAAGAAATAAACAATTCATCATAGACAAGTGGATTGTGCAAGGGGGGTCAAGGGTTGGGCTGCACAGGGTATGTACTGCGCAAGAGTTGCCTTGCGCAAGGGTTACCTTGTGCAAGGGTAGACTGCGCAGGGGTGGATTGCGCAAGGATGGATTGCGCAGAGGTCGGCTTGTGCATGGATGGCTTGCGCCAGCGCAATCCAGCGCAACGCAAAGCACTGGCTGAGGTCATGCGCAATCGGCCCTGCGCTAAAAAGCACAGGTCGGGGGTGCGCAACCGGCCATGCGCTAAAGAGCGCAAGGCAGAGGGATGTTCTTCCTGGCCGAGAGCAGGTCCAAGAACACCAAGAACTTCAATTCTTCATAACTTTATCAAATCAAAACCAAATCTAGATTTTCAAAGTTCTAACTTGAGTAAAATCGAATTCTCTTCCACATGGAAGCATCAAAACATGCAAAAATCGAAGTTTAATAGATCAAAACCAAGGATTTTCAAAAATGGTTAAAACCTAGATCTAGAAGAATGAAAGCTCCAAATCACAAAATGTCAAGTTCTAAAGTTGTTCTCCATGGCCTAATCTAATTAATGGACAAATAAAAAGTGGTACTTATTTGATGGCAAGGTGCACTTGCCTATGGGTTGGGGAGTTGTGTGGAAGAAGGAAGAAGAAGAAGTTGAAAGAAATTAATGGAGTTATAGAGGAGAGAGAAAAGATTGGTAGGTTTTAATGAGGGTGGTTGTGATGGAATAGAGGTAGAGAATAGGCTAAGATGTTCCACTCATGATGAACCAAACCAAATCAAACCAACTCCACAAAATAAAACCAAGCCATGGTCCAAAACCCATTTACGAGAACCCGAATCCACAAGTCGAGAAAATAAAATACGTGCCGAAATCAAATCACGAGTACAAATACGAAATACAGGAAATGGGGGTGACAGGTTGTGTCATGCCCTAACTTTGGACTTTGAGTTTAACATCCTGCATTCATTCACATATATTGTATACATCACTTACATATGTCCTGCATCCTCATTCCACTGTTTGGTTCAGTCCATCATCCTTCATGTTAGTTCAGACATCCCATTTAATGATCAAACTTGTGTCTCATGATATCTGTCATGTCATTAACATCCTTCTTTCATGTCCTTTTGTTCAGATATTACATTAGATTAGTCCACCTTGATGAGCCATTTATGTTCAAACATAATTAGGCTTAGTATCATATGTTGTTTCAACTCAATAGCGTCTATCCCTCTGTTTAACATACCAAGTATTCCTTCACATTAACACCACATGTCAACCCACTTGCATGCCCTACACTTCGAGTAAATCATCATGTACCAATGTACTACATGCCCTACATATTTTCATTACTGCATTTTCCTACACCCTTTATCATTCACCACATACTTAACTGTCCTGCACCCACATGTATTCACTGCTTAGCCTGTATATCACAAATCTATTGCCTTTAGTATCAGAACATGTATATTCTCTGCAAACATTCACCTTCCATTGAAAACATATTACCTAGCATTCACAAACCATTGTCTTGCATGTTCTGAACTGCCATCACCTATATACATTCACTGCTTGATAACCACTGCAATGCATAACTGCAACACCGCTATAAGCAAGTCCTGCATATTATCATTAGCCCACTAATCTGATATCATGTACTTGATACATGTCATGCACTTGTCTTGGTCAATCTTTAGGTTGTTGTGTGTATGTGGTTGATTGGTTAATATCCTACGAAGGTTCCTATATTTTGAATGACCCATCTAATCCTCATATTTGTTTTCACTGCATGTGCACTCACATCTATCATGTCCTGTTCCGTGTCTTGTTCATCTTCTTGTTACCTGCATAGATGATGGCATTAGAGTATCTGATGTATCCTGAGGAGACCACTGCAGTAGCTGCACTTCCTCTCGCTTTAGATGATGACTTGAGACCATATGTGTCCAGGCAAATCTTGGTATCAGGTTTAGGTAGTGTTCTGTATAACCCTTGGTTCATATTTGGTCATGTGTAGTTAAGTGTCTGATCCTACTCTGTCCTGCACATAGGACCACATTGAGGTATCAGAGACAAACCAGTCCAGGTACTGGAGTTGAAGTTCAGATACTGGTTTCATTAATTGACCCTTGCCTAATGATTCATATCTTAGTACTTATATATGTTGCCCTTCTTCCTTGATTGCTTTGTACTGACATTAGTTTCTAAACCTCTTTATTCACTTCAATCGTCTAAAACCTTGTCCATATATAGGCAGTATATATGTCACCCTCGGTTTTTGTTATACATATTTTGGTATACGTGTACGTATCTTGGACCCGTATTTCGACTTGTCTTGGCTGGCCAGTCTTGGGTTTTGTATTGGTATGAGTTAGTTGGCATTTTTTGGCTCAGGTGGTCTATTTTGGCTTGGGGATGCATCGGGTTCGGTTGGGTTCGGTTTGGTTTGTGTTGGTATGAAAACCCCTACCTACCACCATCCTCCATTTATTAACCCAACAATCCCTTCTCACTCCTTATTCATTTTTTTACTACTCTCTTTTTCTCCTTTATTTCTCTACCGATCACCCCAGTCGGCAAGTGCAACTTGCTTTCACTTGAGAACCCATTTTGATGGTTCTAATGGCTTCTTAGCATAATTCTTAATCACTTTAGAACTTGATGATTCTTATTTTGATGCATAGATTTTCGTAGATCTAGATTTCTAGTATTTTGATCTTCATGGTTTTGATCTTCTTAACTGGGTTGTTTTCAAAAATTGAGAGTTCCATGTGGTAGGAATTTCAATTTTACGCAAGATTGGCTTTTGAATGGTTGATTTCACCAAGTCTTGGCCGAGATGGGGTTCCATGAGTTCTTGAGTCTCCATGGCTGCAAGTCTCGGCCTTGGGGAGAATATGAGCCTTTTACGCACACGTTTTAACGTGCCTGTGTTTCCCATTTTACGCACACGTTTTAACGTGCTAGCGTAGTAGTATTTTATTTTTACGTCCACGTATTGCGTGCCAGCATAATCCATTCTAAGCCGAGCTCATTCGAGCTCTACGCAGGGGCTACTCTCGCGTGCGTAGAGTCTCACGTGCGTAGAGTCTTGTTCGAGTGCTCGCGCGCATAGAGTTCTGCTCGCGTGGAATTCTCGCGTGCGTAGAGGTTCACTAGCGTAGAGTCTTGCTAGAGTGCTCGCTCGCGTAGAATGCTTGCTAGCGTAGAGTCTTGCTCACGTGCACTCCCGCTCGCGTAGAGCTGCCTTTCCCCGTGTCTTGCCCGCGTAAAGCCACTTTACGCTTGGGGCCCCCCTGGCCTAGCGTAGAGGTTCACTAGCGTAGAGTTTGAGCCCCTTTGGCAGACCGATTGTCTTTCTATGTTCTTACACTTTTTATGGACTTGATAATCACGAATTGATTGACGTGACTGAACAGATGGTTGTACATGGCATGGTATGACAAGTAACTGATATGACATGGCATGACATGATAAGACATGACTAGTAGCATGATGGGAACTATTAAATGTTGTTGCGACGGCTAGCATGACATGACAAGAATGAATGGCCTGGACACCGTGGACGATTGTGTTTGTACAAATGAACCAGTTCTGTCTCGCATCATGTCTAGGGCAGGGACCCCTGAGTACCACGGTCAGGGGTACCTACTGAAATTGACTAAGGCTAATGACTAGAATAATCCAGTAGTCATGAAGAGATTTTTCAGCTATAGGCAATCCCGTTATCTGGGCGCCCCACCTGGGATCTGTAGCCTACCGTCAAGTAGGGCACATTTCCAGCACACTGTCATGTGTTGCACCCTTCAAGCTACTTAAGGGTACATGCATTCCTGAACGATGTACCCACCTGAACTCAACTCCTAATTTGTGTCCGGATAACCTGGATGGTCTGTAGGGCTTGTGGTTGTGGAACAATCTTATTGCATCTTGCTAGTAACTAGGCCTGTGATAACCCTAGTTAGTTAAAGTATCAAGTCGTACTTATTGCTTGGTAGTGATTGATTGGATAGAGTCTAACCCAGTCTAGTCTTGTCCTGATCCTGTACAAGATTGTTACATGACCTGAATGCTTATGCTTTTACCTTATCGATAAATGGTGGAAACCAAGTTCCGTTCAGACGAAGGGTTACAACCCCGGTCCTTGTTTGGTTTAAGGGTTGTAACTTGGTTATCTGAATAGTCTCATGGTTATCTTATCGTATATTATCATGATTTTCCATATTTCTAGTCTTTTATTATATAATTATGTTTTTGTGCTAAATGCTGGTTTTAGTTCTAAAGTGAAGCCTCCTTTGTGGCACTTGCTCTTCATGGGATATGACCCAGCTAGTTTTGTATGGCCAGATACCGGAGCAGCTCCAGAGGATCTCCCTACCTTTCAGTCAGATGGTGACCACCAGGCGTAACCATGGCAACGAGTGGGTTTTATTTTGGCTCTCCCACTCCATTGTAAAATTATTCTTTTGAGGTATTTAGCCGTCGAACAAGTGTTAGTTCGTTTGCAACATTACTTACTGTCTGCCTACGGGCTGTAACATGATTGACAAATCCTAGGGTTGATCATGTATGACTGAAACTCTTGCTAGTCTTTACATTTTATAGGACTAGCTTCATGATCATCCAAATATGTAATGTATGGGACGCCTTACTATTGTATATTTGGTGCTCTGACATCTTGTAACTGCTATTACTTGCTTGAGATTGAGACAATAGACTTGTTCATGACCATAAGAGACTGATGGCTTGTAGTTAAACCCTCATGTATCTAGACAGTCGTGACCGTATATCGAGGTAGATTCTACCTCAATGTACGTAGCTGGCTGTGTCTGTCCCCCACTCTCCAGTATTCTGGTTCTGGGGCGTAGCACGGTTTAAGTGGTGGCCCATACAGGTCTTGTGAATCAAGATATGTGAGGGTTTACCAAATAGATGTCTCAAACAGCACTCTCCCTTGATCTCTGCTCGTATCCTCTAAATACCTAAAATCTTGACCTAATCACATGCTTGTATCTTTGATCTATCCTGGTCCTTCCTTATTGTTTCCTGTGTCGTCTTCTTCAGCGACACTGTTCCTGGACCTGCCAATCAGCCGGAAGGAGCTCAACGAGTACTCCCACAATAAGAGGATCAAGCTCAGCACTCAGGAGCAGCTTCCCGAGTTATGTTTCCCGGATGTTCAGAACCCCCAGTACAGCCAGCCAAGCCTACAAGGCAGGATGATGGAGTCTTGGTTGGAATCATCAGGAAGTTGCTTGCATCACAGGATCGTCGAGGTGATGCATTGTACCAGACAGTACAAGATGCTTTGAGTAGAGGTGGTCATCCAGGTAACAGTGTGGCCAACAGCTTCAAGCACTTGAACCCTCCCTTCTTCGATGGTAGCGAAGATGCTATTGCCGTAGTGCTTGGCTGCAGGATACTGAGGTTATTCTAGAAGCAGCCAGTACTCCAGAAGACGAGAAGGTAGCCGTGGTGTGCCTGTAGTTATTGGATCTAGCCCGCAGCTGGTGGACGGCGCAGACCATTGGATTGGTGGTACCTATTGTATGGACAGTATTTCGTGAGAGATTCCAGACCAAGTATTTTGATGTTGTAGCTCGGTATGATCTACAGACGTGGTTCACCAACTTGAAGTAGATGGCAGGATGTTCGATGGATATGCGACCGAGTTCTCCAGGCTTAGTCGGTTTGCTTCCACCTTGGTGGCAAACGAGTTCGACAGAGCTCAGCGGTTCCAGCAAGGACTGCACCTGAAGATTTTACTGGCGGTGGAGCAGTTTAAGCATCAGACCTTCGATGCAGTATTGAGAGCAGCTAGGAGGCATGAGTATACCTCCCAGAGGATTGTGGACCGGACCGGGAGTCGGAAGCGGTCTCATAGCCAGATGAACCAGTCTTCCGCACTAGCCCTGACAGCTAGGGCTTTGACAATTGGAGTTCCGATACGGGCGACTTCTGTTGCATCGATTCAGCATTCGACCCCGGCATATCTCCAGCAGTAGCAGCAGAAGCAGTCTTTCGTAATGGGTTGCACTCATTGTGGGAAGCCAGGGCACGTGGTGTCAGAATGTCGCAGAGCACAGGGTTTGTGCTTGGCTTGTGGGGCGTCGGACCACAGGGTTGGGAACTATCTGAATAGTGGAAGTTCCTCTTCATCAACCTTTTCTAGTCCTTCGATTACGGGGCCAGCTCCAGCATCAGTTCAGCAGCAGCAGCAGTACCCGTTTTCGAGGCCCTTGCCGCCTCAGACCCAGGTATTTCAGCTACAGAACCCCCAGCAGTATGCACAAGTCCAAACTCAGACCCAGAATCGCCAGAGACGTTTCCAGGAGAGGGGACCAGCAACTCGAGGGCAAGGTCAAGTGATGGCTTTGACCGTGGAGGAGGAGATTGCATCAGGTGAGGTAGTGGTAGGTACTATTCTCGTCAACTCCTTCCCAGCATCAACATTGTTTGATTTCGGTGCTTCGCATTCATTTATGTCTGCACGATTTGTGACACGGATAGGACTGGAGCCCGAGTCATCATCAGTAAGGCTCAATATACTTACTAGTAACGGACTTGTGGGAGTAGAAAGAGTGTTTTCCTCGTGTCGGATCGTAGTTAGCGGTAGAGAGTTTTCCGCTAGGTTGATAGAATTCCCGATGGCCGATTATGATATGGTCTTAGGGATGGATTGGTTAAGGGACTAGTATGCTAGAATATATTGCCATATCGACAAGATTATTTTTAGTATTCCTGGTGAGCCAGAGTTTTCATTTTTTTGAGACAGAATAGAACCTTCTCCTCCAGTATTTCGGATGGCAGTGGCAGCGGCAGTTCGATTTCCTAGAGTTGTAGAAGAGTTTTCCGATGTTTTTCCCGAAACGATTCCAGGTATGCCACCAGAGAGAGATCGAGTTCATCATTGACTTGATCCCCGGATCAGCACCAGTGTCAGAGAGAGTCTACCGGATGGTGCCGTTAGAATTGGAGATCTTGTATAAGATGATTGAAGAACTCAGGACCAAGGGATTCATCCGTGCTAGTGGATCGCCTTGGGGAGCCCCTATGCTTCTTGTGAAAAAGAAGGATGGTACATCCAGATTATATGTTGACTATCGTACCTTGAACTCGGTGACGATTAAGAACAGATATCCTCTTTCGAGGATAGATGACTTGTTTGATCAACTCAAAGGGGCGTCCGTATTTTCGAAGATTGATTTGCAGTCAGGATACCACCAGATCAGAGTCAGAGAGCAGGACATCCCGAAGACAGCTTTTAGATTCAGGTATGGGTATTGGGAGTTCCTTGTGATGTCCTTTGGAGCAACCAATGCATCGGCTGTATTCATGGACCTCATGAATCGTATCTTTATGCCTTATTTGGATCAGTTCGTGATTGTGTTCATAGACGACATCCTGGTCTACAGCAAGAGTGAAGCGGAGCATGAGCAGCATCTTCTTCTAGTTCTTCAGATTCTCACAGAGCACCAGTTGTATGTGAAGTTCAGTAAATACGAGTTCTGGCTCGATCGTATTTCATACTTGGGTCATATCATCACCAGAGGTGGACTGGAAGTGGATCCCCAGAAGATCGTGACCATTGAGACGTGGCCGGTACCCAGCACAGTTGCAGAAGTTCGCAGTTTTCTTGGCTTGGCCGGCTACTACCGGTAATTTGTTTCAGATTTTGCTCAGATTTCAGCACCTATGACCCAGTTGACCCGCAAAGATGTGCAGTTTACTTGGACGGCAAAATGTCAGGATTCTTTTGAGAAGATGAAGTGAGGATTGATGACGGCACCCATTCTCACTCTTCCAGATGGGACTGGAGGATTCTCAGTGTATTGTGATGCTTCAGGCAGAGGTTTAGAATGTGTTTTGATGCAGCATGGGAAGGTAATAGCTTATGCGTCATGTCAACTTTGTGATCATGAGAGGAATTACCCGACCTATGACTTGGAGCTGGCAGCAGTAGTGTTTGTACTTAAGTTGTGGAGGCATTATTTGTATGGAGATAGGGTGGAGATTTTTACCGACCACAAGAGCCTGAAGTATGTGTTCACCCAGAAGGATCTTAACATGCGTCAGAGGAGATGGTTAGAGCTACTTGTGGATTATGACATCAACCTGCAGTATCATCCTAGGAAGGCCAACGTTGTTGCAGATGCATTGAACAGAAGAGCCGGAGTTTACTTTCTAACCGCACAACCAGAGTTGTTAGCAGATCTTCAGAAGATGGGTATAAAATTTGTCCTTCCTACCAGTATGGCATTGATGGCCAGTATGCAAGTTCAGTCCAGTATAGTTGAGAGGATCAGGTTAGCTCAGTCATCAGATTCTAAGCTTCAGCGGCTTAGGGCGGAATGTGTGGCAGAACGAAGACCAGAGTTATGTATCCATGAGGACGGTACACTTTGGCATGGGAGGCGTCTTTGTGTGTCCAGTGGTGATATCAGACAGGAGATCATAGCAGAAGCTCACAGTTCTCAGTATTCGATTCATCCGGACGGTACAAAGATGTATCGTGATATCCGGCAGCATTTTTGGTGGAATAGCATGAAGAGGGAGATAGCCCGGTTTGTCTCTCGTTGTTTAGTTTGTCAACAAGTTAAAGCTGAACATCAGAGACCGGCTGGACTTTTTCAACCTTTATCGATCCCAGAATAGAAATGGGAGCACATTAACATGGATTTTGTAACGGGATTACCTCGATCCCTAGCTGGGAGAGATCCTATCTGGGTTATAGTCGACAGACTCACTAAGGTAGCTCATTTTCTTTTTTTTAGGGTCGGTCAGTCGACAGATCAGCTTACATAGATGTACCTCCGACAGATAGTCAGGCTATATAGTGTACCAGTCAGTATTATATCCGACAGAGATTTTAGGTTCACATCGCACTTTTGGTAGAGTCTGCAGAAATGTTTGGGGACTCGTCTCAAGTTTAGTTCAGCTTATCATCCGCAGACAGATGGTCAGTCAGAACGCACAATCTAGACTCTTGAAGATATGTTGCGGTCATGCACACTCAACTTCGGTGGTTCATGGGAAGATCACTTGCATCTAGTGGAGTTCTCATACATAACAGTTTCCAGGCCAGTATCCAGATGGCACCCTATGAGGCCTTGTACGACAGAAAGTGCAGATCTCCTTTAGCCTGGGATGATATCGGTGAGAGGCAAATGCTTGGTCCCGAGATGGTAACCCGGACTGTTGAGGTGGTCAGGCAAGTCAGATATCACCTTCGAGTTGCACAAGATCGCCAGCGTCATTGGATCGATTCTCATCGGCGTCCCCTTGAATTTTCTGTCGACGACCATGTATTCCTCAGGATCTCGCCTACCCGTGGCGTTATTCGTTTCGGCGTATGGGGAAAGCTTAGTCCTAGGTATATCGCGCCATTCGACATTCTAGAGCGAGTAGGAGACGTGTCCTATCGACTCGCTCTCCCGCCGTCGTTACGTGTGGTGCATGATATCTTCCATGTATCCAAATTACGACGGTATATACCAGATCAGAGTCATGTCCTTCATCATTCGAAATTGGTTGTTGGTACCAAACTTTCGTATGAGGAGAGACCCGTATCCATATTGGACCGAAGAGAGAAGATACTCAAGAACAAGACTATCAAGTTAGTCTGTCTTCCTTATGCCTCATGCCTTCGATTCCTTGCTTGCATGATTGATTGTTTGATTGATTGCTTAATTATACCTTGCCTGTGATTAGTGTAACTTGCTCGACATCTCTAGCCTCTTGATTAAATTTCGAGGACGAAATTTTTTTAAGGTGGGTAGTGTTGTCACCCTCGGTTTTTGTTATACGTATTTTGGTATACGTGTACGTATCTCGGATCCGTATTTTGACTTGTCCTGACTGGCTAGTCTTGGGTATTGTATTGGTATGAGTTAGTTGGCATTTCTTGGCTCAGGTGGTCTATTCTGGCTTGGGCATGCATCGAGTTCGGTTGGGTTCGGTTTGGTTTGGGTTGGTATGAAAACCCCTACCTACCACCATTCCCCATTTATTAACACAACGACCCCTTCTCTTTCCTCATTCATTTCTCTTTACTACTCTCTTCTTCTTCTTCATTTCTCCACCGATCACCCCAGTAGGCAAGTGCAACTTGCTTTCACTCGAGACCCATTTTGATGGTCCCAATGGCTTCTTAGCATAATTCTTAATCACTTTTGAACTTGAAGATTCTCATTTTGATGCATGGATTTTCATAGATCTAGGTTTCTAGTATTTTGATATTCATGGTTTTGATCTTCTTAACTGGATTGTTTTCGAAAATGGAGAGTTCCATGTGGTGGGAATTTTGATTTTACGCAAGATTGGCTTTTGAATGGCTGGATTTCACCAAGTCTTGGCCGAGATGGGGTTCTTTGAGTTCTTGAGTCTCCATGGCTCCAAGTCTCGACCTTGGAAGAAGATGAGCCATTTACGCACATGTTTTAACGTACCTGCGTAGTGTTTCCCATTTTACGCACACGTTTTAACGTGCTAGCGTAGTAGTGTTTCCTTTTTACGCCCACACATTGCGTGCCAGCGTAATCCGTTCTACGCCAAGCTCATTCGAGCTCTACACAGGGGCTACTCTCGCATGCGTAGAGTCTCGCTCGAGTGCTCGAGCGCGTAGAGTTCTGCTCGCGTAGAATTCTCGCGTGCGTAGAGATTCACTAGTGTAGAGTCTCGCTCGAGTGCTCGCTCGCGTAGAATGCTTGCTAGCATAGAGTCTCGCTCGCGTGCCCTCCCGCTCGCGTAAAGCTGTCTCTCCCCATGTCTTGCCTACGTAAAGCCACTTTACGCTTGGGGCCTCCCTTGGCCTAGCGTAGAGGTTCACTAGCGTAGAGTTTGAGCCCCTTTGGCGGATCGATTGTCTTTCTATGTTCTTACACTTTTCATGGACTTGATAATCACGAATTGATTTATGTGACTGAACAGATGGCTGTACATGGCATGGTAGGACAAGTAACTGACATGACATGGCATTACATGATAAGACATGACTAGTAGCATGATGGAAACAATTGAATGTTGTTGCGACGGCTAGCATGACATGACAAGAATGAATGGCCTGGACACCGTGGGCAATTGTGTTTGTACAAATAAACCAGTACTGTCTCGCATCATGCCTAGGACAGGGACCCCTGAGTACCACGGTCAGGGGTACCTACTGTAATGCCAGTTGTTCGTATTACGTATTCTGGAATACGTATACGTATTTATTCCTGTATTGCATGATTCCTTGCTTAGCTCTTCCTTCATGGCTTGGTTATTCTTGGTTCGGGTTGGCTTGGTTCGTCTTGGGATTGCTAATGGTTTATTATGAACCAAGGGTGAACCCCCTACCTACCACCACTATCCCCATTTATTAGCCCCTTCTTCTTTCTCTCTCTTCATTCATCATCTTCTCCACCATTACTTCCTTACCTACCAGAGAGAGAGAGAGAGTGAGCTCTAGGTAAGTACAACTTGCTTCATGGAGGAACTCAAATTTTATTGTTTCATTCTCTTCCTTATAGCATTTTAACTTACTTTAGATCTTGGCATTTTCACTTTCCATGGCTAGATTCTTGTAGATCATATTTACTTTATTTTTGGATTTTTTGGGTTTTAATCTACTTATTCTTGTTATTTCCAACTTTTGATGGTTCCATGTTGTAGAGAATTTCGTTCTACCCCATTTTGACCTATGGAAGTTCGAATTTGGGCTCCGGATGATAGAGTTATGCAGCTTGGAAGCCATGGCTTATGGTGTACTTCTTCTCGAAAATTTGGAGAAGAAGCACAGTCCCGAGCCGCATGGTAGCACTTGACTGCATGAACATTCATACGGCAAGTCAGTTCCAACCGCATGCGATATTGCCTTGACTTGACCGCATGACAAGTTTATGCGGCAAGTATTCCTTCTCAGCCGCATGACTGAGGCCCAGTCCTTCCTGGCCGCATGGATTTCTAGCAACCCTGAGCCGCATGAACTCAACACTCGCGAGCCGCATAGACCGCAGTCTCCCAGCCGCATGGGTTGCTGCTCCCCGGCCGTATGTACTTGATTGGTCAGCCAGCCGCATGGACCCATCCCCCGCCAGCCGCATGAGTTTCCTATCCTCCTGACCGCATATGTCTTGCCTTTCTCAGCCGCATGACTGAGTGGATCTCCGAGCCGCATATGACTGATACCCCTTTGACCGCATAGCCCTTTCCTTTTTAGCCGCATGCGCCTGACCCCATTCAGCCGCATGGGCTGTTCTCTTCCAGCCGCATGAGATCATTCCTGGCCGCATAAGCCTTAGTCGCATGGCTCTCCTATAGCCCTGTCTATTGATATTTTATTAGATATTTTACGCCCATTTTATATCCTTACGCCTTTTGTCATGAACTTGATTTTACTTAATATGTTTGGAATGACTATTGTACATGACATGGTATGACAAGGAACTAGCATAACACGATAGTGACCCGCAGTGGTGCACTCCTGATAAGTGACCTGGTATGACATGATAGTGGCCCGTCGTGGCGCACGCCTGACAAGTAAACCTGACATGATATATCTTGATAAGCTGTTGCGACGGCTACCTGACATGACATGACCCGTATAAATTACCTGGACACCGTGGGCGATTGTGCTTATACAAATAATCCAGTCCTGTCTTGCATCATGTCTAGGAGGGGACTCCTGAGTACCATGGTCAGGAGTACCCATTGAAATGGACTAAGGCTAATAACTAGATTAATACACTAGTCATGAAGAGATCTCCCAGCTACAGACAATCCCGTTACCTAGGCACGCCTAGGGATCTGTAGCCTGCCGTCGAGTAGGGCACATTTCCAGCATACTGTCATGTGTTACACCCTTCAAGCTACCTAAGGGTACATGCGTTTTCTGGACGATGTACCCACCTGAATTCAACCCTAATCATTCAACCCGGGTAACCTGGATGGTCTGCAGGGCTTGTGGCTGTGGAATAATCTCATTGTATCTTGTTAGTAATTAGGCTTGTGACAACCCTAGTTAGTTAAAGTATCAAGCCGTAGTTCTTGCTTGGCCGTAAAATGATTGGATGGAGTCTAACCAGTCTAGTCTTGTCCTGATCCTGTTCTAGATTACTGCATGGCCAGAATGCTTGTATTTATTTTACCGATAAATGGTGAGAATTCCAAGTTCCGTTCAGACGAAGGGTAACAACCCCGGTCCTTGTTTGGTTTACGGGTTGTAACCTGGTTATCTGAATAGTTCCATGGTTATCTTGTCGTATATCATCTTGATGTATTTTCTTTATTTCCAGTTCTTACTTTATTTATACTCTTGTACTGATTGCTGGTTTTAGTTCCTAAGTGAAGCTTCCTTTGTGGCACTTGCTCTTTCTGGGGTCTGACCCAGCTGGTTTTGTGTGGCCAGATTTTGGAGCACCTCCAGAGGATCTACCGACCTTCCAGCCAGATGGTGGCCACTAGACGGAACCCTGGCAACGAGTGGGTTTATTTTTGATCTCCCACTTTATTGTAAAAATATTCTTTTGAGGCGTTTAGCCGACGAGCACCTATTTAGCTCGATTGCACTTTACTTACTGTCTGCCTACGGACTGTAACATGATTAACAGATCCTAGGGTTGATCATGTATGACTAAATTCTTGCTAGTCCTAACATTTTGTAACGACTAGCTTCATGATCAGCTGAATATGTAATATTTGGGACGCCTTATTATTGTATATTTAATGATCATACATCTTGTAACTTTTACTTACTTGCTTGTGATTGAGACAATAGGCTTGTTCATGACCTTAAGAGACTGCTGGCTTGTAGATAAACCCTCATGTATCCTAGACAGCCGTGACCGTATAGCGAGGTAGATTGCACTTCTATATACGTAGCTGGCTATGTCTACCCCCGCTCTCCAGTATTCAGGTTCTGGGGCGTGACACCTACTGAAATTTACTAAGGCTAATAACTAGAATAATCCAGTAGTCATGAAGAGATTTTCCAGCAACAGGCAATCCCGTTATCTGGGCGCCCCACCTGGGATCTGTAGCCTGCCGTCGAGTAGGGCACATTTTCAGCACACTGTCATGTGTTGCACCCTTCAAGCTACTTAAGGGTACATGCGTTCCTAGATGATTTACCCACCTGAACTCAACCCCTAATTTGCGTCCGGATAACCTTGATGGTCTGTAGGGCTTGTGGCTGTGGAATAATCTCATTGCATCTTGTTAGTAACTAGGCCTGTGATAACCCTAGTTAGTTAAAGTATCAAGCCGTACTTACTGCTTGGCCGTGATTGATTGGATGGAGTCTAACCCAGTCTAGTCTTGTCCTGATCCTGTACAAGATTGTTACATGACCTGAACGCTTATGCTTTTACTTTATCGATAAATAGTGGGAACCAAGTTCCGTTCAGACGAAGGGTTACAACCCCGGTCCTTGTTTGGTTTAAGGGTTCTAACTTGGTTATCTGAATAGTCACATGGTTATCTTATCGTATATCATCATGATTTTCCATATTTCTAGTATTTTATTATATAATTTTGTTTTTGTGCTAAATGCTGGTTTTAGTTCTAAAGTGAAGCCTCCTTTGTAGCACTTGCTCTTCCTGGGATCTGACCCAGCTGGTTTTGTATGGCCAGATACCGGAGCAGCTCCAGAGGATCTCCCTACCTTCCAGTCAGATGGTGACCACCAGGCGTAACCATGGCAACAAGTGGGTTTTATTTTGGCTCTCCTACTCCATTGTAAAATTATTCTTTTGAGGCGTTTAGCCGCCGAGCAAGTGTTAGCTCGTTTGCAACTTTACTTACTGTCTACCTACGGGCTGTAACATGATTGACAAATCCTAGGGTTGATCATGTATGACTGAAACTCTTGCTAGTCTTCACATTTTGTAGGACTAGCTTCATGATCATCCAATTATGTAATGTATGGGACGCCTTACTATTGTATATTTGGTGCTCTGACATCTTGTAACTGCTATTACTTGCTTGAGATTGAGATAATAGGCTTGTTCATGACCATAAAAGACTGATGGCTTGTAGTTAAACCCTCATGTATCTAGACAGCCGTGACCGTATATAGAGGTAGATTCTACCTCAATGTACGTAGCTGGCTGTGTCTGTCTCCCACTCTCCAGTATTCTGGTTCTGGGGCATGACAGTATAGCCACTAATTCACTATAATCTCATTTAACCCACTGTATTTTCTGTGTGGTACTCACTTGTACAGAACGTGCCTAGCATGTTCAGCCCTATGCTTTGGTCCAATTTTCCTTTTGTTAGGTTCTCTTTGTGTTTGAGTCTGTCTATATATATATATATATATATATATATATATATATATATATATATATATATATATATATATATATATATATATATATGTGTGTGTGTGTGTGTGTATGAATGTAATGGTTAGCCTAATTTGTTCTTTCCCCATTTGTTTGGTTAGCCATCATACATTGTGTATATGATGTGGATATGGGTTATAGGTTAGTGACTTTACTATGTTATATTATATAGATTGAGGGTTTACCTTAGCTTAGTGTTCCCTTGGTGAAATAATAACCTATGACTATAGTGTATAGTTTTGGTATATTGTATATATATATCAAGTAAGATATATTGTATATAAGTGATATATTATATATGGGGATGTGTTTTGATATGTTAGATATATAGGTATTGTGGATAATTGACGTAAGGTGGGGTTATACATGATATAGGTATCTTATAGTAGGTAATGGTTTTTTGTTATGAGGTTATCTTAGATGAAGAGTTGACTAGACTAGAGAGACCATCTGGACCCAATATCACGACCTGTACCCGCTTTTTGGGATACGAGTGCATGTCCAAGCCAGCCTACGTCACAGAGTCGGCAGTAGAACGCTGTCAAGCCCGCAATAAATAAATGCTCAAAATAAACTTTATTACCCATTTACATTTTCAAATTGATTACAATATTTACAACATTTATATTTAAAGAAAGTACAAGGTTCTTACAATTAATGTAAATGAAACCACATATATCTAATTTCTAGGTTTCTGCCTGCTAGTACACCCGTATCTCCCAACGCTATGTGAAGACACAGCTAACGTGAAAAATGTTGGTTTTGATGGAACTGGAGATTCCCAGGACCCTTCCTTTGGTGTGCGTATTGATCGATAGAAAGTTAAACAGATCTAATACGTATTCTAACCCTTCATAGGCGGAAACTAAGGTTCACGAATTATACCTGCGGCGGAAAGGAGAAAAGTAATTCCTGGCAATCTCGAGCGGACGACCCCAAGATCTTCTGTACGTATTCCTTCCTCGAGTTGGACGTCGTGTGGGCGATGATCTTCCAACCTTTTCTTCTCCTTGGCAGCCCTCTCTTTCTCTCCTTACGTGAATCACGAATTTAGAGAAAATTTTAGATTTCTGATCAGTAATCTGGCGGCCAGAGAATAGAGGATATATATAGGCTACGGCAGGGACCATGAGGAGAAATTAGGGTTAGGCCTCCAAACGGATCTGGATATCCCGTGTTCAGCCCGAACACACAATCCAGGCCCATTAACAATAGCTCGGTCCACTAATGAGCTATTGTTGCACTACCTCCCTAATCCCAAATTATGTTTGTGGGCTCCTTTTATTATATGCTCGTTTGGCTCCCCATGTTAAGATATCGTATGTCCGTCGATCAAATTAAGTTACTAACAACTATATTGATTTGACATCTTTTATCCTTAAGTAGTACCGCTCAACTTTATTTGTCATGTCGGATATAATCCACCTGCAGGTTTACATGACAATCCTTATGAGCTCCTTAAGAGGATATCATCAACCCGATGTATCGGGACATGGATTCCATTTATAATCAACAGTCCATCATACATACAATATTATTACCCAATTCATAGAGGTTGTTGATCCATAATGAATCTCACTCTTTTATGAGTCAAAGTAATGCACACTGCATATACATGTCCGTTATTATATCTGGATTAAGAGCACAAGCATCTATAATAACAGAGGTGTTTGTTCTTTTATGTAGTCAGTACAAAGAGAACAACCTCAAGTGGTCCTGTTCAATACACACAAAGTGTACTAGTGTAAACCTATAGTCAAGATAGACTAATACCAGATTATACTACAACCTTTTCAATAGATTGTCCAAGTCCATCTAGGTTGTGAACTATTTATATACTCCATAGGAAAATAATAATATGATCTTCTGTGTGACACCACACACCATATTATCTACAATATAGAATATTAGACATTTGCATTAACACTTGCAACAAATACAATATGCAAACATTTGCCCATATAATTCTCATTCAAAATTTAAGGAAATAAGGTTACTACAAAAGTGATGCTTTTAGTATATAACCCTAACAATCTCCCACTTATACTCAAAGCATTGCTTTTCAGTATACTGTTACAAATCTCCTACTTATACTTAAAGCCATGCTGCAACACATCTGACTCCCATTCCCTCAACATGACTGTCAAAAGCCTTAGCTGGTAAGCTCTTTGTAAAGGGATCAGCTAGGTTGTCGGCTGATGCTATCTTGATCACAGCAACTTTTCCTTTTTTTTATGAAATCTCGTATCATGTGGTACTTGCGCTCAATGTGTTTGCCTGTCTTATAGGCTCGTGGTTCCTTCGAGTTTGCAACTGCACCACTATTATCATAATAAAGTGTAATAGACTTAGGCAAACTAGTTACCACATCCAAGTCCAACAGAAAGTTTCTGAGACAAACCACTTCTTTGGCTGACTCAGAGGCTGCCACATACTCGGCTTCCATGGTGGAATCAGCAATACATTTTTGCTTGATACTCCTCCACACAATGGCTCCACCTCCCAAAGTAAACACATAACCTGAGGTAGATTTCCTGGAATCCCTATCTGACTGAAAATCTGAGTCTGTATACCCCAAGGGAACTAAACTATCTGCCTGGTAAACTAGCATATACTCTTTAGTCCTTTTCAGGTACTTCAAAATATGCTTTACGGCAGTCCAGTGCTCTTGTCCTGGGTTAGACTGATATCTGCTGACCATGCCTACGGCAAAGCAGATGTCTGGTCTCGTATATAGCATTGCATACATTAAGCTTCCTACTATTGAAGCATAAGGAACTGCCTTCATGTTCTCTATCTCTTTAGGTGTCTTCGGACACTGCTCCTTTGATAGAGCAATTCCATGTCTAAAAGGTAAGAAACCTTTCTTAGAATTTTGCATACTAAAACGAGTTAGTACAGTATCGATATAGGAAGCTTGGGATAAGCCCAACATCCTTTTCTTGCGATCTCGTAGAACTTTGATCCCAAGGATGTGACCTACTTCTCCCAAGTCCTTCATATCAAACTGTTTGGATAACCATACCCTTACATCAGATAATACCTTCACATTGTTTCCAATGAGCAAGATGTCATCCACATAAAGTATTAGGAACACCACCACGTTTCCGTCACACTTTCTGTATACACATGATTCATCCTGACATTGATCAAATCTATAAGATTTTATCACCTGATCAAAATATATGTTCCAAGATCTGGAAGCTTGCTTAAGTCCATAAATGGACTTCTTGAGCTTACAAACAAGATGCTCCTGGCCCTTTTCAATGAACCCGTCTGGTTGCTTTATATATGTCTTCCTCAAGACTTCCATTAAGGAAAGCTGTCTTGACATCCATTTGCCAAATCTTATAATCGATATGAGCTGCAATAGATAAAAGAATCCTAATAGACTTAAGCATGGCTACAGGAGAAAAGGTTTCCTCATAATCGATACCCTCTCTTTGAGTAAAACCTTTTGCTACAAGCCGAGCTTTAAAGGTTTCAACCTTACCGTCTGATCCTCTTTTTCTCTTATAGACCCACTTGTATCCAATGGCTTTTATACCAATGGGTGGTTCTACAAGCTCCCAGATCTGATTAGAATCCATAGATTCTATTTCAGATATCATTACTTTTTGCCAAGACTCTACATCTTTATCTTGGAGTGCTTCATTGTAGGTACAGGGAACATAATCTTGTTCCTCAGGGACGAAGTCTGACGACTCTCCCAAGAACATATATCTATCAGTTTGTATCACAACCCTCCCACTACGACGAGGCACTATCGGTTGTGGTGTAACATTTGTGACACGTTATGCAGTTATTTGTGGTTCATCCTCTTGTACTGTTGGTAATAAAGTACTTGGTGTCTCACGTCTCAGTTCTTCTAGAACAACTCTACTTGTGGGTTTACGGTTCATCACATAGTCTTCCTCTAAGAATCGGGCATTGGTGCTAACAATGACCTTCTGATCCTTAGGACTATAAAATAAACCTCCTTTCGTTCCTCTTGGATATCCTACAAACAAGCGTACTTCTGTACAAGATTCCAACTTATCTGCTTTCCCATTCAGCACATGTGCTGGACTACCCCAAATGCGAACATGTTTCAGACTAGGCTTACGACCAATCCACAGCTCTGTGGGAGTAAGAGGTACTGACTTAGAAGGAACCAAGTTCAAAATATAAGCTGCAGTCTCTAAGGCATATCCCCAAAACGAATCTGGCAAATCCGAATAACTCGTCATTGATCTAACCATCTCCATAAGAGTTCTATTCCTTCTTTCGGCTACACCATTCTGTTGGGGCGTTCCAGGTGCAGTCAATTGGGATGCAATCCCAGCCTCTGATAAATAATCCCTAAACTCTCCAAAAAGGTACTCGCCACCACGATCTGATCGTAATGACTTGATACATTTTCCATGACGTTTCTCCGTTTCAGCCTTGTACTCTTTGAATTTCTCAAAGCACTTAGACTTACGGCGCATCAAATAAATGTATCCATACCTTGAATAATCGTCAATAAATATGACAAAATATTCAAAGCCTCCTCTAGCTTGGATAGTTATGGGTCCACACAAATCAGAATGAACCAATTCCAACACATCTTTGGCCCTATACTCCTTTGCCGTAAAAGGCCTTTTAGTCATTTTACCTTCCAAACAGGATTCACAGACTGGTAGTGCCTCCACTTCCAATGAACTCAAAGGTCCATCTTCAACCAGTCTTTGAATACTTCTTAGGTTAATATGCCCCAATCGCAAGTGCCAAAGATATGTTTGGTTCATACAAGAAGGTTCTTTTCTCTTATTTAAGTTAGATGACATATTATACATTTCCATAAGTTGCATTGTGGGCGAAATAGGATTAATGACATACAAATTATCAACCAATGAGCAGAACAGATAAAATGTTTATTCTTTCTAATAACAATATTGTCATTAAAATAAACTGAATATCCATCCTTAACTAACATAGAAACAGAAACTAAATTCCTCCTAAGTGAAGGTGCATAAAGACAATCTCTCAATGTCAAAGACTTATTTCTACCAAAAGATAAAGTAACATCTCCTAATGCAACGACCGATACTTTTGTAGCATCACCCATGAACAAGCATATCTCTCCATCACTGAGCCGTCTGGTTTCCTGGAACCCCTGTAATGTATTGCAGACATGATTAGTGGCTCCTGTATCTACACACCAGGTGCCGGTAGATAACACCGCTAAATATGTTTCAACTACTAGTAAATGAGATATACCTTCTTTGTTCCCTTGTTTGAGAAGTGGACAATCAGTCTTCCAATGTCCTGACCCTTTGTACTTGAAATATTTGCCTTTCGGCTTTTTCACCGTCTTGAGGTTCCAGGCCCTTCTTTGCTGAGTTTTTCTGTTTCTGAATGTTATTCATCTTCTTACCGCCTTTTGTCTTAGAAGTAGAAGCATTTTCAGAAACAAAAATATGACCACTCTGCCTAAATAGAGATTCAGCATCATGTAGCTCTTTTGTAAGTTCTGCCAAACTATACAACCTTTTGTTCATGTTGTAATTAAGACAGAAATTGTCAAAACTTTTTGGCAGAGTCCCGAGAATGATATCGACCTGGGATTCCCCATCGATTTCAGCTCCAAGGATCTCCATCTCATTCAGATGACCCATCATCTTAAGAACATGATCCCTTACTGGTGTACCCTCAGCCATTTTTGTATTCATCAAACATTTCATAGCAAACTGCCTAGCTGCTCTACTCCGATGTCTGAAGTGTTCCTTGAGGTTATACATCATGTCATAAGCTGTGGCCATGGCCTGATGCTGATGTTGCAGTACATTTGACATAGATGCCAGAATGTAACACCGCACCATCTCATCTGCCTTTTTCTACTTCTTATAAGCCTCTTTGACCTCTTCATCAGAGTTAGCATCAGGCTTAGGTGGGCATTCCTCAACAAGTACATATTTGTACTCTTCAGCAGTCAGAACGATGTCCAAATTACGTTTCCAGTCAATATATAATTAGGTCCAGTAAGTTTGTTTTCTTTAAGAATCATCATAAGTGGACTGAAAGAACCCATTTTTGAAATCATGAGAATCACATAAATAATATTATGTAGGGCAAAAAAAACTTTTTAAATTAACTAAATATTGATTCCCTCAAAACAATAATAAGAAATTCACCAACACCTTGAACACCATGAATTTAGCATGCCACGATAGTGTGGACGTATACAAATTCAACTTTGTTCAAGTAGATTTTTCTTATTAATTTTACTATCATGTCAATATAACTTTATGACAAATAAAATTAAAATGCTGGTCTTGCTCTGGTCATACAACTAATAGCAGTGACTCCGATGGGGAGGATACCATTATTTGTATCTAAGTGTATACCATTACTTAATACTAAGTCCATTACCTTATAATGAGTTCCTTCAGATGGAGAAGTGAACACATACTAGGTAACTTTCTACAATTATCCCTAAGAAAGTTTGTACTGGTGATCCATAATTATACTCATCCGATATAGAGGAAAGCACTAAAGCCAACACGCAAGTATAATTACATCACCTACAAACCAGTAATGGAGACCATAGGATTTATACTAAATAAAAATTCTCTCCCACTTAGTTATTTAACAATGAGGGTTTTTCTACTAGTTGATATTATGTCCATGTTGTCCATTATTAATGTAGGCTTGGTTTTTCAAAAAAACAACCACACAATAATAAACATGCATAATCAGAAAAAGCAAAATGACAAAAATAAGAGAAAATATCCAACTATTATGGTTATCTTTGCTGCTCCGTCCTCAACTATCTGAATCCAAAATCAGGCATTGCGCAGATCTATTCGGGGTTCGACCTATGCGGGTTTTTTTTTAAGGTTTTGGCTGTCGATTCCTTCATCGAAAATCATCTGTCTGCCTCTGGACTGCTTAAAACCAGCATCTCGTTCGGCGTCAGAAACAGCCACCACCGCCATCACGATTGATCAAAAATAATTAAAATTACATCAATCCTATGCCTCCCGAAGGAGTTCACACATAATCTAGATTGAAAAATTAAAATAATAAGCACGATCAACCCTCGTGATTTTAATTACATCCACAGCAACAACAACATCCACGACATGTCCGTGGTTTAAACAACACAATCAAAAAACATGCATTAGACCATAATAGTTGGATCTAAGATGCTTGCAAAATCGAGTTAGAACAGATATACATCTACCGACTATTACACTGCGCAGGTTTTATTGGACAACATGGACGTATCAATCAATACGTAGATCCAAAGTGGCTCTGATACCAATTAATGGAACTGGGGATTCCTAGGACCCTTCCTTTGGTGTGCGTATTGATCGATAGAAAGTTAAACAAATCTAATACGTGTTCTAACCCTTTATAGGCGGAAACTAGGGTTCATGAATTATACCTGCGGCGAAAAGGAGACAAGTAATTCATGGCAATCTCGAGCGGACGACCCCAAGATCTTCTGCACGTATTCCTTCCTCGAGTTGGACGTCGTGTGGGCGACGATCTCCCAACCTTTTCTTCTCCTTGGCAGCCCTCTCTTTCTCTCCTTACGTGAATCACGAATTTAGAGAAAATTTCAGATTTCTGATCAGTAATCTGGCGGCCAGAGAATAGAGGATATATATAGGCTATGGCAGGGACCATGAGGAGAAATTAGGATTAGGCCTCCTAACGGATCTGGATATCCCGTGTTCAGCCCGAACATACAATCCAGGCCCATTAACAATAGCTCGGTCCACTAATGAGCTATTGTTGCACTACCTCTCTAATCCCAAATTATGTTTGTGGGCTCCTTTTATTATATGCTCGTTTGGCTCCCCATGTTAAGATATCGTATATCCGTCGATCAAATTAAGTTACTGACAACTATATTGATTCGACATCTTTTATCCTTAAGTAGTACTGCTCAACTTTATTTGTCATGTCGGATATAATCTACCTGCAGGGTTTACATGACAATCCTTATGAGCTCCTTACGAGGACATCATCAACCCGATGTATCGGGACATGGATTCCATTTATAATCAACAGCCCATCATACATACAATGTTATTACCCAATTCATAGAGGTTGTTGATCCATAATGAATCTCACTCTTTTATGAGTCAAAGTAATGCACACTGCATATACATGTCCGTTATTATATTCGGATTAAGAGCACAAGCATCTATAATAACAGAGGTGTTTGTTCTCTTATGTAGTCAGTACAAAGAGAACAACCTCAAGTGGTCCTGTTCAATACACACAAAGTGTACTAGTGTAAACCTATAGTCAAGATAGACTAATACCAGATTACACTACAACCTTTCCAATAGATTGTCCAAGTCCATCTAGGTTGTGAACTATTTATATACTCCATAGAAAAATGATAATATGATCTTCTGTGTGACACCACACACCATATTATCTACAATATAGAATATCAGACATTTGTATTAACACTTGCAACAAATATAATATGCAAACATTTGCCCATATGATTTTTATTCAAAATTTAAGGAAATAAGATTACTACAAAAGTGATGCTTTTAGTATATAACCCTAACAGGTTTCCAGTCAGGAATGGAATAAGCAAACAAACCGACGGCAATACAAAAAACAATAGAATTCACAAGACATGAAAATAACATATGTGAGATGATCTAAAAATATGACCGATATCATGGCAAATCACGAAAGAAAGTAGAAAACTCTACAACATGATATATCAGCTAGAGAAATAACATGTAACTAGGATGACATGGCAAGTGGTAAAAAAACAAGGAAAACAAGTAAAAGACAACTAACTATGTGTTTTGAAATATTTTGTTCGACATGTGAACGGCTAAGGGGCAAATCCGACACCCCGTACGTGAATTGTGCGATTGCTATCTGACAAGAATAGACATTTTGGGGATGTTTCTGGGTAGTCCACATATCTACTAAGATATTTCTCCGCCCAGCTAGTACTCATGGAATCCACTTGCAAGCATGTTAATCATGTAAAAGGCAGTCACGAAGTATAAACAAATCCATGATACTAATCCGTGTGACAACGTGTCATCAAGCAAGAGAGCATATGTATAAATATGAAATGAAAAACTACTATGAATCGAAAGCAATCATAAATTGCAGTTGCCTGGGGTCCTTAGCTGGTGAAACCGACAATTCTGTTGAGCCAGGTATAATCCGGTTAGCCTAGGATCGATATGGAGGGTTTCAGATTTTGCTAGAAAAGTAAGAATACAATTACGTTGGTCATGCTCAAGATTCTAACCTAAGAGAAAAATTGCTTTTAAGAATGATAATGGCTATTTTAATCTTTCTAGATAAAATTTAGGAAAATATTTATAACCATTATAATCTATCCATTGGAATATTTTAGAAAGTATTTTATAGTACATTGAAAACTATATTTATTAGTTAAAAATGATATTTAGTTAAAACATGAAAATCTAGGAAATCGTTTTAGGATTAGAAACCTAATCAATAAGCTCAAATAAATAATATTCGTAAAGAAGCCAAATATATAGACTTTTAGATTACAATTTTATGAAACTATTTTTTGTATTACTCACAACCCATATTTAAAATACTCATATGGACTTTAGCCCATTACTAAGGTCCAAACATATACATATTGCCCAACTATTTATAATAAGTAGTTTAGAAATACTAATTATATTTTCTCAAAATAACTAATAAAGTATTAATGATTAATAGCATTTTATTATATGTATATACACTAATAATAAATATAACATCAAATTTATTAAGTCAAATGAGATAAAAATAACAAAGAAATATAATAGTACCCTACTGTATATATGTTAAGTAACTTCAAGTATTTATGAATATAGATATTGTTTGAAATACTTATATTTTTCTAATAGCTATCATGATAACAGTAAACATTGGCTTAAGTAAAATAATAATGTAGTTAATGAATTATAAATAAATCCTTCCTTTCTTCTCATTTTCGAGAACCAATCCTCACAGTACAGCGAGTATCCCAAATTCAAACAAAATAAACAGAAGGAAATCAAAGAAGGAGAGAGACATTGGGGAAAGGGAGGAATATAGGGAGAGAGAGACTCATAGAGGAGAATCCGGCGGTGCCCATGGGGTCGTCGTCGCCGCTCGGTTCGCGGGAGGAGGACGGTGACCCGGCGCACGAGGCGTCGTAGCAGCGGATCCGGTGGCGGACTTCGAACGATGGAGAGAGGGACGTTCGGGATCGTCTGCGGTGGCTCGTGCGTGAGATCGCGGCGGCTGGCTTCCTCGCAGGCGGGGTCGAGTGGTTGGCAGGAGATGCGGGTGCACGAGAAGTCGGCGTCGGAGGGACGGCAACCGGTGTGCACTCATTGTCGCGGTGGCTAAGAAGACTGGGCGGAGCTCCGGGGTCCTGCGCAGCAGTCCCGATGCGGCGGGAGGCGGAGGCTTGTGCCCGCGCGGCTGGAGCGGTCAGCCACGGAGAGCGGGTCTCGTCAGGGCTTGGCGAAGGTCCAGCGCGGTGGATCTGAGCACCGTGTCTCTGGCGAGATGCGGCGTTGCGCGTGGCACGGCGAACGGTTCGGTTCCGAGGTTAACGGTTCTGGCAGTGAAGGTGATGGCTTCTCCGGAAATGACGACAACAGGTCGATGACGGATGGTGATCTGGTGGTGGTCGGAGTATGGCGTCGAAGAGAATGGTAAGGTTCTCATTCACGCTCTCTCTGGTGGTTGTGGTTTTGGTGACTTGTGATGTTGGCGGCTTGGCGATAGTGTGATGTGTGGTACGGAAGTTATGTAGGATGGTTGTTTGGTACTGATGTTTTGGTAGTCGTAGGTGGATCGTGGTGACCTCGGGTGCAGTGCAGCGGAACTACGTTGGTAGCTGGTGGTTGAAACGGGAAGTTCATGGTGGTGATTATGATGATGGTGGAGTTCTACTGTTGATGGCAAGGAGTCTCCGGGGAGAGGGATGGACCTTGCCAGGAGGAAGGAGAGACCGCAGCAAGAATTTATGATACAGTAGATGAGGGCCGAGAGTCTTATTGCTTTATATCCATACATATATATATGTATACTCTCATTAAATCCCATTGAGATAAGGAGAAGATATTTGATGGAATCCGAATGCTTGGCTGGGAGTGCGGGTGAAGGCAGAGGGATGGGTTTGTAGTTGGCTCTCTTATACATATGAGTGGAAATCTTCATATGGTTTCATAGTTCAGGGAGATTTTGACGTATAAGATGGATAGGATTAATAAGAACTATTTACTAGTCAAGGATGAGAATAGATTGGTTTTAAGACTACTTAGTCTAACCAATTTATCACCATAAGTTTTTAAAACATATATATATATATATATATATATATATATATATATATATATATATTTATATATATATATATATATATATATAAATTTAAATCAAATTCGATATCTATTCAAGTTGAAATAAATTCAAATAGATAATTCTTCATATAAACTCAAATAGGATTTGAATGCAAATAAAACTAATCGCCAAAATAATATAAATATTATTCCACATTATCAAATAATTTCAATTGCGTGAATTCAAATTCAAATTAAATAGGTGATCGACATAAATAATTTGACTCACATATTCTCAAATGAAATCAATAAATAATCTAATAGGTATTTATATAATCCAAAATTTCCTTTTAAATAGAATTTAACCAAATCTTTTGTTGCTAGGATTTTATCCAAGTATTCTCCCAAAACATTTTCGAAGCCGATATTTAGAAGCCCAAAATTAATAACCAAAAACTTGTGAAATTCATAACGAAGTCCAATAATAATTATTTGAAAGCACAATAGTTACTATCGGGTATTTTTTTAATGCTAATGGTAATTATCACTACAAAAAGTAAATGGTAATCGCACCACAAATTTAGTTAGTTTTTATTGGAAGCACGAGGATAATGATCAAAACATTTATAATTTAAAGAATAAAATACAAAAATTATTAAAGCAAATTAGTACCATTAAACCATAATTTTTAAAGCAGCTTTGGAAAGTCAACAAACAATAAGATATCTTTTTAGAAAGTCGGAAAGAGGGGTTACAAATCTACCCAACTTAGACAAAATTTGTCCTCGAAATTTCAAAGGACACGATTAGGTAATAATATTGATCAAGAAAATGTTTTGATCAATGATCAAACGAGTTAGATCGCGAATAGAATTAAACTTTAAGAAGAGATATCACGTGGCACGATTAGAGTATAGTCAAAAGGGCCTAGTCATAATGGTCAAGAATGGATATAATTGAAATAGGATTAACCAACGTCGTTAGGTACGATTTACAGAGTCAAAATTTAGAAATATGCGAAATGACCCGATCGAAATATAATCAAAATAGTTTAGTTGCGATCAAAAGTCGTTAAAGATAACCCAAACTGAAATTGTTTTAGCACGATCAATTATGTAGACACGATCATAGAATCATGATCGAGGTATGATTATGAATCTAAAGGAAGGAATAAAAAATTGGTTTAAAAGATTAATAAGAAGACAACTATCGATATGAAAACAAAAGATAAGGAAGACGAAAGGATGAAGACTATAGCAGTCTTTTAAGTAAATGCATGAAATTGCAAAACATGAAATCAAGTAGTCCTATGCCAACTGTCACGACCTGCACCCACCGTGAGGGTACGACTACATAACAGCGTCCAGCCTACGCCACAGTATCGGCGGTAGAACGCTGTTCTAGGTCATGAACTATAACTACACTATATGAATACTCTCCAACTGGAGGCCAATCACAGAGGTACAACTCAATCACAATCTAAGGTAGAATATAGCACGATGGAATAGATAAAGAAATCCTCAGCTGAGGTACAACATAAATGAAATAACGTAAGTCTCAACAACTACCAGTCTCCATAATAATACAACTCTGAATCCAGACAACTACTAATAAAAAAATATGGAATAGTCTAGACTATCTATACTAAGCATGGGTATCATCCTCAGCAGCTGCCTGAACCTCCCCAGGGGTCCAGGTCGCAAGTGTCATCTAGGCAAGCTCTATAGTAAGGGGTGCAGGATTCCTCATCATCCTCTGTAAAATTTTCCACAGGTCCAGTCAGGACGGGAGCGAGCACAATACATCTCACGCAGATCATAACAGATTAGAAAATATAAACATGCAAGAGAGTACGATACATGAAACTGAAAGAATGTACATGATATAAATAGAGAGAACTGTAATAGAAATATCTACTATAAGTAGAAAGCTACCAGTGACTAGTGATTTAGAGTACAAAGTCGACAAGTGAACGGCTGGATTTGCACATGAATATACTAAAGAGGCGCACATGGATATACTACTTTGGAATTGTTCACATGACTATTTATACTCTCCTATAGCCCAATCAATACACGAGGATCCAGACAAGTTATGTTACATACATGAATTTCACATGAAAGCCCATAGATGGGTGTACATGAAGTATACATGAGGGCTCAAAAACTGAGTGCACATGAATTCCACATGAAGGCCCATGAAGGGTACACATGAAGTATAGGTTATACATGAAATACACGAGAAACATGATCGAACATGATAGCACATGAGAGTACAAGAGCGAGCATGAACAAGCAAGAAGCACATGAGAAACATGAATAACATGAGAGAGAGGAATATACGATGTACATGAAACACACGATATGATGTATCCGATGCTCTCGAGGGGGATAATATCTCAATATAGGGATCCATATAGTACCAATCCGTGATAATATCGTGACAGCATCAAATAAGGTAAACTAGAGCAAGAATATAATTCTAAGCAAGTTATGAACTGATTAGAGAATGTACTCGCCTGGTATCTGAATAGCTGTAGTAAATGTAATGTCCGAGATGAGGTACCTGACTCCTAGTTAGAGCAATACAAGTCAAGATGTACACAGGGAGTGATAAATGTAATCTACAATGCATCTGCATGCTATCCAGGTCAAACTAGGCTAGAGTCAACATTTGGTCAACTCTAGTCAACCACTGTGAAACCCATATTCTCGTAATTAATTATTAAATAGTGTTTTAGTATTATTATTATTAGTATTTCTAAAATTATTATTAATATTATTATTAAATATTTTTGAGTGAAAAGGATTTCGAAAATAATAAATAACTTGGACTTTTGGATTTCAGACCCAGACCCGAGTCCGAATCCAGACCCAGGCCTGAGCCCAATTTCATTTTCTTAAAACCAGATTTTTGACTTGGCTAATTATTTCCTTTAAAAAATATATATATATTTGTGGCTGGTCCCGTAGGACCAGCAACTAGCAAATCCATTCTTTGCTCTCCCCTATTTTTCCTCCCTCCAACAACTTACTCCTGTCCACACACGTCCCCACGTTCACTCACGAGCACCCCTTTATTACTCAGCCTCTCCCCCACCTTCTTCCTAAACAGAAGAAGAGAAAAACTCCACTCCATCCCCTCACCAAACTCATCTCTCTTCCTATACTCTCATCTCACCCTCCTCTCTACTCAAACTCCTCTCTGGAGCCAACGCCACTCATTTCCCACCAAACCCTCTCGTCACTCAAAGCCAGCGCCCCTCTCCCCCGAGCTTTTGGCCGACCATCGGAGCTCCGCTCGCCGACCAGAGCCCGCGCCTCTCCGCCGACCCCCTTCGGCGTCCCTTCGGCCACCCTCGCGGTGAGCTTCCGCTCCCGCTGTTCCTCCGGCGACCGCCAACAGCGCCCCCTCGCGCGCTCCGCCAGAGCCGCGCCCCCTCGGCCTGTCTCTCCGGCGACCCCGAGGCCAACCGCCCCTTGCTCGACGAATCCCGTTTCCCCGTGTGGTGCCCCCTTCGGCGCTCCCTGCCGATCCGGGTCAGAACCCGCGGATCCGCCCCTGGTCAGTTCCCTTTTTTTGGTGAGCTTTTTCCTGTTGGCGCCCCTGTCGTGCCCTAGACTCCGAATTTCTCGGCGTTGCTTCGACGACGCTGGTTCCAGCACTGTTTCGGGAACGTTCGCTGATCTGGATCTCATCATTTTCTTTCTATTTTACATCTGAGAGCTCTAGCCAGCAATCCGAGGTATAACCCCCTGTCCCGCTATTTTTATTATTTGTCGATGATGAAATGGTCCCCGATTCCCTTTGGGAATTCGGTTTTACCGACGTCGTAATTTCTGGGACTTTCGGAAAAGTCCTGTGAGTTCTTTTGGATTCCCGAAATATTTCGGTAATGGTTTTTGGTGTGTTTTAGTTCTCCGGAATTTTTCGGGAACGTTCTGTGATTTGTAGAATTGGAATCGGACTTCCAAAATTATTTCGGGTCGTCCCGATTATGCTGTGGATTGGCTGTGGATGTTTTATATATATAAAATGCGGGTTTTTCCCTGGTTTGGGACTTGCAGGAATTATCGGCGCCATTTTTCCAGTTTTTGGGTTGACCAAAAACAGAGGAGATGCTGCCCGATTTTTTCGTAAATCCTAAATTATTTTCAAAATGAATTTAAAATGATTTTCAGAATTTATTTGATATTTATTTTTGGGTGACGACCATACCGGTCAATGGACCCGGCTAAGTGCAAACGATACCGGTCCCGCCCGGACGTTGAGGCAATTAGCCAAAATGAGGATCGGACCATATCTGAGACTTATAATTTACCTTTATTTTTATATTTAATTTCTGTTTATATTTATTTAATATTTCAGTTTAGGACTAACGGCAGCTTGTCTTATTTCAATTTATGTAAATAAATTGTAACGGGCATAAGCCCAGCTGGCTGTGGTCTGTGACTATAATAGCTTAGATTTTCCTGTCTTTTCTGGTTTTGCGAGTTTTATTATTTAACGATTAAATTTACTAAAATGTATTTTCGTATAAAATTAATTAATATTTTCTCACCTAAATTGACAAGTTTATTAAATAACTAAAAATCACTTATTTCTCACTAAAATAAGAAAAATTAGTTTTATTTTTATATTTATAAAAATTACCAATTTTTCATAAATAATCTGGCATCGACGATGTTTTCCCAAATTCAAAGTTAAAATGACATTTTTTCCTCGTATTAAATCAACGCACAATAAATCGTATTTTTCTGTGTTTGGTTAATTAAAGAATTAAAATTTGACTAGGGAACAGTTTAGAGATTGCAACTAGCTTAATTAGCATTGACGATTCTTGGTTTCTGAGACAGCTTATCGAATGTAGGATTTCGAGGAAGAGTCTGAACTTCCATCCCGACGTATCAACCTTTCTAGTCCAGTCAAACCTGAGGCAAGTACATTTTGTGTTAGTTTACAATTATTTTGTAATCGTTTTAATGCAAGTTTAAACCACGATGCAACACGAAACTCTCTCTGAGAGCACTGACTGTAACTACTATAACTATTGGGGACTGGGAGAGTAGTGTAATGAGTATGACTACATCCAAACTACTGTAACTACTGTAACTGTTTTAGCTTACCCCTCATACACACGGGGATAAGCCGTATCTTACTGTAACAAACCTAAGCCGGTCATATTTTATTGCCTATTCACATCACAGAACTGTAACTGTTTTAAAACTGTAACTGCTTTATTGTTGATTTCAAAACTATTTAAAGGTGCATGATTCTATTAATATTTCAATTGTCAAATTAGCATGAATTGTACTTTGCTCCCTCCTGACTGGAGACCCAACATTTTTAGGTATCACTGATGAGGCTTGGTTCCGTGATATTTCCGAGGTCCCAACTAGAGGACGAGGATTTTGAGACTTATGAGCTGTTTGCCTAGTGTTTTCTTTCCTTATTGATGTATGTAGAAAATGGTTTAAGTTGTATCTTTCATTTCATTGTAAAAGTTTAATAAAGTTTTAAATTTCTCGATGTTGAGTTGTGACAAATATAGTATTGTTGTATGGTTACCTACTACTGAACAGCTTACTGCCGCCGTCTCAACAACGGTACAGGCTGGGCATGATCCGGTTCGACCCAATTATTTGGGATCGGGTCGTGACATGTTTTCAGTGGTGGCCCATGCAGGTCAGAACAACAACTTAGAAAAACATACCTAGAAACAATTAGAACACTAGAACATTGATTTGTCATAACATAGGTCCGAATTATATATAAATAAATATTTTCGATTGATTATAGACTGGTAGGATACCTTGCTTATGTTTGTACCCTAAACCTTCCAGATTATAACCAAGGAAAAGACCAATCCTGCTGGCGATAAAGTGTCATCTCCGGATCATACCCCATCTCCTCAACCAAGTCCAGGGTCTTTTTTCTCGCGGCTGATTGACCGTCCCCATAATTCATCCAGTAAAGTTTTCACTACACTGGCGATTCCTACCTCTTCTCAAACTGAGTTGCATTTCCTTGGTGGAGTATCCATTCCTGTTGCTCCACCAGTACCAGCAAACACCTCCCAAATGGTTGCCCTATTTCAAGAAATCCTGGAGTTCCAGAAAGCTCAAGATGAAGCCCAGCAGGAACAGATGAATATCACGAGAGAAGACATGAAGAACGCCAATGATGTAGCCTTAGCTATCTTAAACCAAGTTGGAGCAGAACCTCATCCTAGGAGGGATACCCCTGAATCTAGAAGACATTTTTGAGCCCTATCCGGCAGTTATATCGTAATAAGCTATTGGTTTATGACTACTGTAAAAGGACTGGTCACCAAGCCAATATTGTCGTAAGAGATTGGGGAAATATTTGGTATGTGGGTCTGCTGAACATCGGGTAAAGGATTGCCCCTTATCTTTCCATCATACCAGAATACCTATCCCAGCGACACCTGTTAGGCCACAACCTAGGGACTCTCTTCCTATCCAGCAGACCCTGCCTCCTACAATAAGGCATGGTGCATACTCGAGGTTCATAGAAGATGAAGTAGTTGGAGACTGCTCATTCAAGAGCCAGAACCATAAAGAATAGTACCTAGGACTGCTGAATAGCATTATCTTTTTTTTTGGAAGTTGTAACAGGATGTCCTTAGATCAATCATGAGGGTTTTTGCTGTAATTTTCCACATGAATAAATTCTTAGTTACACCTTTATGGTAGATGTCTTCCCTGATAGTCTTCTCGAATACCCGAGGTCGAGACATAGAGTTCACCATTGACCTAGTCCCCGGCTCTCCCCCTATTTCTAAAGGATGTTACAGAGTCAACCCGAAGGAGGCCAAGAAGATGAAGGACCAGATCAATGAAGGCTCTAGGATTTATTCAGGATAGAACTTCACCTTAGGGAATATCTATCTTGTTTGTGCCCAAGAAGGATGGAACAACGGATGTGCATCGATTACCAGACACTAAAGAACAAGTACCCTCTGTCTGGATCGAGGATCTGTTTGATCTGTTTGTGTGGAGTTAGGGTGTTTCGAAGTTTGATTTAAGATCTGACTACCATCAAATCAGAGTCAGGAAGGAGGACAATTCTAAGACGGCGTTCAAACACCAAGTATGGGTAGTTTTCTTTGGTCGTGACGTTGGACTGACAAATGCTCCTGCTGTGTTCATGAATCTCATGAACAGAGTTCTTCATGAGTATTTGAATCAGTTTATCTTCTCCATAGATAACATTCTGATATATTCGAAGACTGAAGAAGAGCATGAAGAACATCTGAGAAAAGTTCTGGAAACTTTGAAGAAAAAAAGTTTTATGGTAAGTTATCTGAACGTGGATTTTCTTTGACAAGGTAGATTTTTGGCCATGTTGTCAAGAGAAGAAATTTCGTTGGAAGATAGCTGCTGTTGAAAAGTGGTATACCCCAAGTTCAATTCGGAAGTTTCTTGAACTTGGCTGGCTACTATCGGAAGTTTATGAAGGATTTCGCCAAGATTGCTGAGCCGATGACGAAGCTCACTTGGAAGAATGAAGAGTTCATCTGGACGAAAGTTTGCCAGACGGTATTGAGGAGCTGAAGAAGAGACTTACCACTACATCAATCCTTGTGCTACCCGCAGGAACCGGTGGTTTCTCAATTTACAGTAATGCCTCTGGAAAAGGACTGGGTTGCGTTCTTCAACAACATGGGAAAGTAATTGCTTACACATCTAGGCAACTACAGACTCATGAAAAGAATTATCCCACACCTAATTTGGGAATTTGTTGTAATTATCTTTACTTTGAAGCTATGGAAGCATGATTTTTATGGAAAAGGGAGTGAAAATATATACGGACTACAAAAGTCTGAAATATGTCTTCACTCAGAAAGAGCTGAATGTTAGACAAAGAAGATGGCTGAAGCTGATGAAGGATTTCAACATCGACCTACTATACCACCCGGGTAGGGCTAATGTGATCGTTGATACACTTAGTCGATACCCAGTGGCGATGTTCTTAACCAAGGAGTGGCACCTACTAGAAGACGTCGAGAAGCTTGGACTGGAGGTTATACTACCTGGAGATACAAGGACGGAGCTGGATGCTGATTCAGTATTGATGAAGTTCGAGCCTGATGGACAAAATCAAGAGGACGTAGTTTCAAAACGAGGCACTTTACAGGCTTAGAGATCAAGTGTTGGCAGGAACACTTGAAGGTTTCTAAATTGATCAGCAGTGGAACTCTGAAGAATGGTACGAGACTTTGCGTATCGGCTGACAAACGGAGGAACGAGTTGATGAAAGAAAAGCACCAGTCGCAGTATTCCATATATTCAGGAGCTAATAAGATGTATCGGAATATGCCTCCATTGATTGGTGCTATGGAATGAAGAAGGACAATTCCAGGTATGGGATTAGATGTGAATTTGTCAACATGAGGAATTTAGCAAGAGAACAACAAGTTTGTTGCAGCCGCTGGACAATTCGGAGTGGAAGTAGAAGCATATAACAATGAACTTTGAGTAAGGATTGCCTTGTTTTCGAGGAGGAAAGGGCACCAATTGCATTGTAGTAGACCGACTGGCTAAGTCAGCACACTCTATTCCCTTCAAGGTTAGTTTATTCACCGAAAAGTGGCAGCATTGTACGAGAGGCACCCCTACCGGATTTATGGAATACAAACCGGCAGACAATCAAAGAAGATAATCCAGATGCTTGAAGATATGTTAGATCTTGTGTTTTGGAAATTGGAGGGTCTTGGAGAAGATCATTTAAAATTGGTAGAGTTTTCTTACAACAACTACCAAGTTAGCATCGTCAATCAGTGGAGTTGAAGAAGGAGATAGCGTCTTTTGTGAAGATTTTCTCCTACCAGAGGAACGATCAGTATTAGCAGAGTAGGAAAGTTGAGCCAGGTACATCAGGCCATTTGAAGTTTTAAGACGAGTTGGAAGTAGCGTACTGGTTAGCTCTATCAGCTAAACTTGAGAGTGTACAACGTCTTCTATGTATCACAGCTCAGACGCTACATTTCGGATCCGAGTCCCATATTGGATAATTCAGAGCTGAAGATTGGACTCAACCTTTCAGTGCCAGAGAAACCAGTTGCAAGCGTAGTCAGAGGTGAGAAGAAGATCAGAATTTGAGCCATCACTTAAACTCATATTCCTTATCTTTTCGTTCTAAACTTGACTGATGCTGCTAAATTAGCCTAGTTTTGCAAGCTATCTTTTTGTCAAGCTTGATCATGACGGTATTTTATTGGGTGCACCCACTAAAATATTGTCTAATCAGGACCGGTGCATGATGGTCTGATCAACCTTGTGTACTTTGGTTCGCTTTTGTATTTTTCTACATGGATGATATCATAAACCGTCTCATCCACGACTGCCTTGGAAATTCTTATTGTTGGACCTGAGTTACGAGTGTAGTACCCGTACCTATTTGATTCTCCTACCCTGCCTTTAATTTCGAGGACGAAATTTTCTAAGGAGGGAAGATTGTGAAACCCATATTCTCGTAATTAATTATTAAATAGTGTTTTAGTATTATTATTATTAGTATTTCTAAAATTAATATTAATATTAATATTAAATATTTTTGAGTGAAAAGGATTTCGAAAATAATAAATAACTTGGACTTTTGAATTTCAGACCCAGACCCGAGTCCGAACCCAGACCCAGGCCTGAGCCCAATTTCATTTTCTTACAACCAGATTTTTGACTTGGCTAATTATTTCCTTTAAATATATATATATATATATATATATATATATATATATATATATATATATATATATATATATATTTGTGGCTGGTCCCGTAGGACCAGCAACTAGCAAATCCATTCTTTGCTCTCCCCTATTTTTCCTCCATCCAACAACTCACTCCTGTCCACATACGTCCCCACGTTCACTCACGAGCACCCCTTTATTACTCAGCCTCTCCCCCACCTTCTTTCTAAACAGAAGAAGAGAAAAACTCCACTCCATCCCTTCACCAAACTCATCTCTCTTCCTATACTCTCATCTCACCCTCCTCTCTACTCAAACTCCTCTCTGGAGCCAACGCCACTCATTTCCCACCAAACCCTCTCGTCACTCAAAGCCAGCGCCCCTCTCCCCCGAGCTTCCGGCCGACCATCGGAGCTCCGCTCGCCGACCAGAGCTCGTGCCTCTCCGCCGACCCCCTTCGGCGTCCCTCCGGCCACCCTCGCGGCGAGCTCCCGCTCCCGCTGTTCCTCCGGCGACCGCCAACAGCGCCCCCTTGTGCGCTCCGCCAGAGCCGCGCCCCCTCGGCCTGTCTCTCCGGCGACCCCGAGGCCAACCGCCCCTTTGCTCAGCGAATCCTGTTTCCCCGTGCGGTGCCCCCTTCGGCGCTCCCTGCCGATCCGGGTCAGAACCCGCGGATCCGCCCCTGGTCAGTTCCCGTTTTTTGGCGAGCTTTCTCCTGTTGGCGCCCCTGTCGTGCCCTAGACTCTGAATTTCTCGGCGTTGCTTCGACGACGCTGGTTCCAGCACTGTTTCGGGAACGTTCGTTGATCTGGATCTCATCATTTTCTTTCTATTTTACATCTGAGAGCTCTAGTCGAGCAATCCGAGGTATAACCCCCTGTCCCGCTATTTTTATTATTTGTCGATGATGAAATGGTCCCCGATTCCCTTTGGGAATTCGGTTTTAGTGACGTCATAATTTTCGGGACTTTTGGAAAAGTCCTGTGAGTTATTTTGGATTCCCGAAATATTTTGGAATGGTTTTTGGTGTGTTTTAGTTCTCCGAAATTTTTCGGGAACGTTCTGTGATTTGTAGAATTGGAATCGGACTTCCGAAATTATTTCGGGTCGTCCCGATTATGCTGTGGATTGGCTGTGGATGTTTTATATATATAAAATACGGGTTTTTCCCTGGTTTGGGACTTGCAGGAATTATCGGCGCCATTTTCCCAGTTTTTGGGTTGACCAAAAACAGAGGAGATGCTGCCCAATTTTTCCGTAAATCCTGAATTATTTTCAAAATGAATTTAAAATGATTTTCGGAATTTATTTGATATTTATTTTTGGGTGACGACCGTACCGGTCAATGGACCCGGCTAAGTGCAAACGATACCGGCCCCGTCCGGACGTTGAGGCAATTAGCCAAAATGAGGATCGGACCATATCTGAGACTTATAATTTACCTTTATTTTTATATTTAATTTCTGTTTATATTTATTTAATATTTCAGTTTAGGACAAACGGCAGCTTGTCTTATTTCAATTTATGTAAATAAATTGTAACGGACATAAGCCCAGCTGGCTGTGGTCTGTGACTGTAATAGCTTAGATTTTCTTGTCTTTTCTGGTTTTGCGAGTTTTATTATTTAACGATTAAATTGACTAAAATGTATTTTCGTATAAAATTAATTAATATTTTCTCACCTAAATTGACAAGTTTATTAAATAACTAAAAATCACGTATTTCTCACTAAAATAAGAAAAAATAGTTTTATTTTTATATTTATAAAAATTACCAAGTTTTCATAAATAAGCTGGCATCGACGATGTTTTCCCGAATTCAAAGTTAAAATGACATTTTTCCGTCGTATTAAATCAACGCACAATAAATCGTATTTTTCAGTGTTTAGTTAATTAAAGAATTAAAATTTGACTAGGGAACAGTTTAGAGATTGCAACTAGCTTAGTTAGCATTGACGATTCTTGGTTTCTGAGACAGCTTATCGAATGTAGGATTTCGAGGAAGAGTCTGAACTTCCATCCCGACGTATCAACCTTTCTAGTCCAGTCAAACCTGAGGCAAGTACATTTTGTGTTAGTTTACAATTATTTAGTAATCGTTTTAATGCAAGTTTAAACCACGATGCAACACGAAACTCTCTCTGAGAGCACTGACTGTAACTACTGTAACTATTGGGGACTGGGGGAGTAGTGTAATGAGTATGACCACATCCAAACTACTGTAACTACTGTAACTGTTTTAGCTTACCCCTCATACACACGGGGATAAGCCGTATCTTACTGTAACAAACCCAAGCCGGTCATATTTTATTGCCTATTCACATCACAGAATTGTAACTGTTTTAAAACAGTAACTGCTTTATTGTTGATTTCAAAACTGTTTAAAGGTGCATGATTCTATTATTATTTCAATTGTCAAATTAGCATGAATTATACTTTGCTCCCTCCTGACTGGAGACCCAACATTTTTAGGTATCACTGATGAGGCTTTGTTCCGCGATATTTCTGAGGTCCCAACTAGAGGACGAGAATTTCGAGACTGATGAGCTGTTTGCCTAGTGTTTTCTTTCCTTATTGATGTATGTAGAAAATGGTTTAAGTTGTATCTTTCATTTCATTGTAAAAGTTTAATAAAGTTTTAAATTTCCCGATGTTGAGTTGTGACAAATATAGTGTTGTTGTATGGTTACCTGCTACTGAACAGCTTACTGTCGCCGTCTCAATAACGGTGCAGGCTGAGCATGATCCGGTTCGACCCAATTATTTGGGATCGGGTCGTGACAACCACACTAGTCAAACTAGGTCAACTAGGCCACTCCTAACCCAATCAAGTCTCACTAAGCCTAACCAGTCTATCCTAGCAAGCACACACCAACCAAAGCTATACGAGCCAAACACATCAAGCCACACATCAAGGGTACATTCACATTCATGCATATATTCAACATTGTATATACAACAATATTATATAGAGAGAGATTTAGAGAGAATTAACATGTAAAGTTATGTGTGTGTGTGGTTTCTCAATAGGAACAGTGTTAGGGATATTGTGAACTAGGTTAGAGTGTGTGGCAATGATAGTTATAGGGTGTATGTGTGCATGACAAGGTGTGTGTTTACATGGGTTCAAATGTGTGTGTATTAGATGTGTACATAGCTATATGTCAATGTGTCAAGTGTGTGTTTGAAATCTGAAGTCAGTGATGCAATGTGTCAATATCAATGTAATGTGTACAGGATGTGTGTATCATGTGGGCTTGTTCTCAGATTTTTAGGAAACAGTGTTCAGTTAAGGGTTAATATGGTGTGTAATGTGACTAGGTGTGTAGATAGGTGAGGGTGATGTGTCAAAGACAGTTAGTCTAACATGGCATTGGGTGAGTGAATATTCTCAAATTTCCAGTGGGGAATGTGGGTGACAGTGTATATATGGGGATATCATGTTCTCAGTTCTCAGAAAACAGGAACACAGTGTGAATATAGGTAGCAGTGTATCTCAGTTTTGTAGGGTAGTGCCAAAGTGTCCTTAGTTAAATACATATGTGTGTGTGTGTGGAAGGGGAAAACAGTGTACATAGATCTCAGGTATTAGTGTGCATAGTCTCAGTAAAATGAGGAGTGTCACATGTGTGTTCAATGTGTGCATACAGGAAAATGGGTCAATGAAATGTGTGTGTATAAAACTGAAATTAGTATGACAGTGCATGGTGTGTCATCTGTGTACAGTGTGCATATAGGGGATTTCCATATTTCAGGTGTGTGTGAGTGTCAAACTCATTCTCAGATTCAGTTTTAGAGTGTAGATGGAAACAGTGAGTGTCAAAGTGTACACAAATCAGTGTCTATGTAACCATTGAACCCATATATCCATAACTCATACATGAAACAATGTCAGGAATAACAATTTTACCTATGAATCTCAACTGAAAAATGGAAGGTAAAAGTGAAACCAAAACCTGAATGAAATCCACACAAACTGAATTTGAACAAGTAAAGCCAAAACCCAATCTCAGTGTTCTAACTGAGACCAACTCAGTGACAACCTGAGTTAGACTCTGAAGAATCAGTACAAACTTGAGAACTCTCTCTCAGTCAAAATCTAAAAATGCAAGGGCTGAAATGGAAACCAAATCACCATGCCACAGTGGACAAAACTGGGAAGAAAGATCTGAGAAGGGGAAAAAGGAAAGCAGCTAATGCCACAACTGAAACACAACAACCATGTTCAAGTTCAATGAAAACTAAACAAAAAAACAAGGGAAGGACTGAAACCCCAAACTGTTTACTGTTTGAAAACAAGGATGTAAACTCAAAACTGAGAGTTATCTCAGCATTCAAAACCTGAGGGCCACTGCTCCCAGTTCAAAATATCTAAGGAAAAAATATATGTAAGTGATATCAGGTTTAGTAAACCAACTGAATGCAGTCATAAAACCCTAAACTGTTAATAAATTATAAGGATAAAATCAACTTTAGTAAACTATTTAGAATCCCTAGTTCCTATCAAAACTCACATTCGAAATCCCCATCCTGATACGCACAAAATCTCAAGAACTCCTCATGCATAAAATCTTAACCAAATCCAATATCTAACCTAACTCACAGTGAGAATATTATAATATAAATCAAGAAAGTCAAAATCGAAATCAGGAAAAACCCCAACTCAGTCTCAGTGTATCAGGAATCCCAATTCTCAAACCCAATAATCAATAAAATCAATTCGAAAGTTCAAAACAAGTGTACACGAATGTTCCCTACATGTATACGTGTCTAGGGGGTCCATTCGTGTCCAAGAAACTGGACACGAAGTGTCCAAATTCGAAATGGAACCATCACCTGAAACTGGCAGTGAGGACTGCCTCGTGCAGCCATGTCGAGTCCAATAGGACTCGACACACAATACGAGACGGGTCGTGTCTGTGTCTAGTGATAGAGTGGGTCTAGGACTAGGGAATAGACACCCTGAATCGAGTCGAAACCGTGTCGTATCCGAACTCAATGTGCGTATCAGTGAGGGCGAATTCTTGTGCGTGCACACAGTACGTGTCCAGTGCGTGCGTGATTTCTCCTCATGTAGTAAATTATATGCTCCCAAAATTTGGGAGCATAGTGTCAGTGATTGCCCCAAGGTGTGTACCAAGTATCGTGTCCAGAGGTGTTGTGTCGTGTCCTACAGGACACTCGAGGGGCAGGAGAAACCCTAGCCCGTGCACGGGGCGTGTTCGTGTCCTCGTGTGGACACGACACGACACAGAAATACTAAAATAGGTTAGGGAAATCGTAAGACCCATCATTACGAGCATTTCCATTCAAAAATATTCCAAAAATAGTGAAGAAATGTCCTCTGTGGCATTTCATCGAACACCTATACCTAGGTGTTGATACGTGTCCGATACGGACACTAAATGGACACAAAATTTACCCAAATTTTAGGGACAGCTAGGGGACTCCTTGATCTAGCCTAATATGCAAAGAAATTGGAATTAAAATACAATTTAAGGGGTTTTACTTATAGGTGCAATTAGCATGAAAAAGCTTCAAATGGGGGTATTCTTCTTGATAGCCCAATGCTCCAAATTGATCCCAAACTGAAATGGCTCTCCACCAACAGTCCATAAACATCAATTATAATCCAATGCAAAAGACTAGGATGAAAAAGGAGGTTAAATGAATAAAATAGGAATTTTGAAGAAGGGAACAAACCTTAGTTTTGTCAAATGGAGAAATGATATAAAAGAGGCAAGAACAATAGGAGAAGAGATTTTATAGGGTTGGGAATGACCTAGTGGCTGGTCATAAAGGATAAAATTAGGATTAGGGTTTCAAGCCATGGGCCATGGGCCAACTAGCACTAGTCTAGAAATCAATCTCCTAAGCCTCAAGCCTATTGACCAATTCACTAAGCCTTCTATTCAAGTCTTGATTCCTACATGACTAACTTAGATTGACTTAAGTTAGACTAGGGTCTCACCATGCTAATCAAGTCACCTTAACTAGAGTCTACATCTAGGTTAGTCTCTTAGTCACAACTAGTAAAAGTCAAAATCAACAATCGTCAATCCAATAAATAAATAATTAATTCTAATAAGTCAAAGTGACCAAAATACCCTTAGGCTAAAAATAATAAATAAAAATCCCAATCACATGGTTAGGCTCTAAGGCAGAAAGTCTCTACGGTTTCACTAGCTGCACATCAAAATCACAAGTCACAATTTTTAAATAGTTTTAAAATGATTAAAAATCACCAAAAATTATATTATTATTTAAATATCATAACTAAATAAATTAAAATACAAAATTTTAAAATTATTCTCATTTAGAAAACTGGGTGTTACAAGTCTACCCACCTTAGAAAAATTTTGTCCTCGAAATTTAAGATAGTAGTACTCCTTCTAGGTCAAACACCTCCACAATCATAGTCTCAGAATCACACAGTTCGATAATCATATGCGTCTGTCCAAAATCATGATACTCAGAATCTTCATCGTGCTAGTTAGCAAGGCTACGATAATCACAGAGTCCTTGACTAAGGCACATACCTCTAGAATCATGGTATTTAAAAATTTTGCATTACCGCATGCTTGGCAGCGAAAACCTTAAATTCTCACACCAAGAAATATGTCCTAAATCCGACTATATGTCCTCACTATACCAGCTAACACGACTATCGAAGATTCTAAATCCCATAACTGAGGTGACCTAGCCCATATGATTCATCTCAGAAGAAAATCAAATATAACACATGAACAACCGAACAAAACTGATAAATCAACAAGGAACAGAGGGAATCGGATTTTCAAGGCAGTTATAAGAGGCGATTGTGGAAATGGAAACGAAAAGAACGAAACCTGCAGCAAGATCTCCAATGGCCTGTGCATCCTCGACTGTCCTGGCGAAAACTCGCCCCTGCTGGCCTCTCCTGGCCTGCTGTTGATGCTGCATGTACCTCTGTTGTTGAGTCGGTAAAGGTAATCCCTTCTGCTGGCCAACCGGAGCCCTGGCTCCTGCTTTCTGAACTGTCTGTCCAAATAACTCAGGACACTCTCTCAGCCGATGATCGGATCCTCCGCAAAGTAAACATCTGCCCAGCCTCTTCCGACATTCGCCCTAATCGTGTCCTGGTCTCTTACAGAAGGGGCAAATGATAACAAGTTGCTGTCCTGGGCCTGCAGCTGCCTCTGTGGCTGCTGCGCCTGCTGAAAGGGTACACGGTCCTGAAACTGCTGCTGCTGCTGAAAGTAGGCCCTCGGCTGCTGATACTGCTGCTGAATCTGCAAGCGGGGCATCTGCTGAGGATACTGCTGTTGAATCTGTAGGTAGGGCCTCTTGGCCGGGCCCGCACTGCCACTAGCTCCCTGAGTGTCTCGCATCCTCTTCTCCTTCAGCCCAAGATCGTCCTCCGCTGACATGGCTCCTACCAGAATCTGCTTGAAAGTGGCGTCGCGGCCGCTCTTGGTATACGACCTGATCTCCCTGATCAAACCCCTGCGAAACCTCCTCGCCTTCCCGGCCTCAGTAAGATCCTCAACGAATCTTCCCAAACGGCAGAACTCCCCGACGTATTCCTCAACGGTCTGGTTCCCTTGAACCAAACTCTCGAACTGCGCCTCCAAGGCACTGAGTACTGTATCGGAAAAGAATTTTTCCTTGAACAGTTTCTTGAACGCTGCCCAAGTCTGACCGACTGTACCAACCCTCGGGTCCGTCTGGTACCATATACGGGCCAAGTCCTGCATCTAACTGGCTGCTGCCTCGATCTGTAATCCAGCTGGTATCTGTGCCAATCAAAATATCTCTTCAATATGCTCTATCCAATCATCAGCGTATATGATGCCCTCTGTACCCTTGAAGTCCCGGGGTCCCATCTTCTTAAAGGATTGGATGTCTGGAATCCTCGGCTGATTCGGCAGCATCTGACCTCCCTGTGGCTGAGCAGCCACCAGCTCTACTGTCGTCCTGACCAACTGGTGAGTATCTAGTATGCTCTATCGAAAATCAGCAAACTGGCTCTGCTGCATCTGCTGCTGAGTCTCCAGGAATCGCTGGAAGAGGATAAACATCTGAGCCGCATCCACTGTCCCTGAAGGTAACTACTGCTGATACATATCCGGAATGACGGGGAAAGACCTCCGGACAGGTGGAGGTGCACTCCCAAAAGCTACAGAAGCTCCTATATGAGCAGAAATAGGGGGTACGGTGGTCCCAGCATCCACAATCAGGTGAGGGGTGGTAGACCTTTCACCAGCGTCTGCTGAGCCAGAGCGATGCGATCGTGTCTAAGTCACCATCCTGGAGACACATCAAATAAGAAATCAATACTGAGATAGAAATAATAATTTAAGGGAGGACAGTTATTCAAGGAAGCAATCTTCAACATGAATTTAGATGGCAGGAATTCAGTTAAGAGTTTTTTCAAATGTAATTGAGTACCTCAAAATAATCCTAATCCTACTGCAGGCTGTAGTGATATTCTAGTTCGAATACCACTACACAAACTCGACCTGCATGGGCCACCACTAAAAATGTGTCACGACCCGCACCCACCGTGAGGGTACGAGTACGTAACGGCGCCCAGCCTACGCCGCGGTATCGGTGGTAGAACACTGTTCTAGGTCATGAACTATAACTTCATAATATGAATACTCTCCAACTGGAGGCCAATCACAGAGGTACAACTCAATCACAATCTAAGGTAGAATATAGTACGATGGAATAGATAAAGAAATCCTTAGCTGAGGTACAACAGAAATGAAATAACATAAGTCTCAACAACTACTAGTCTCCATAATAATACAACTCTGAATCCAGACAACTACTAATAAAAAAAATAAGGAACAGTCTAGACTATCTATACTAAGCATGGGTATCATCCTCAGCAGCTGCCTGAACCTCTCCAGGTGTCCAGGTCGCAAGTGTCATCTAGGCAAGCTCCATAGTAAGGGTACAGGGTTCCTCATCATCCTCTAAAAAATTTTCAACAGGTCCAGTCAGGACGGGAGCAAGCACAATACATCTCACGAAGAACATAACAGGTTAAAAAATATAAACATGCAAGAGAGTACGATACATGAAACTGAAAGAATGTACATGATATAAATAGAGAGAGAACTGTAGTAGAAATATCTACTATAAGTAGAGTGCTACCAGTGACTAGTGATTTAGAGTACAAAGTCGACATGTGAACGGCTGGATTTGCACATGAATATACTAAAGAGGCGCACATGGATATACTACTTTGGAATTGTTCACATGACTATTTATACTCCCCCATACCACAATCAATACACAAGGATACAGACAAGTTATGTTACGTACATGAATTTCACATGAAAGCCCATAGATGGGTGTACATGAAGTATACATGAGGGCTCAGAAACTGAGTGCACATGAATTCCACATTAAGGCCCATGAAGGGTACACATGAAGTATAGGTTATACATGAAATACACGAGAAACATGATCGAACATGATAGCACATGAGAGTACATAAGCGAGCATGAACAAGCATGAAGCACATGAGAAACATGAATAACATGAGAGCGAGGAATACACGATGTACAATAAACACACGACATGATGTATTCGATGCTCCCGAGGGGGATAACATCTCAATGTAGGGATCCATATAGTACCAATCCGTGATAATATCGTGACAGCATCAAATAAGGTAAACTAGAGCAGGAATATAATTCTAAGCAAGTTACGAACTGATTAGAGAATGTACTTGCCTGGTATCTGAATAGCTGTAGTAAATGTAATATCCGAGATGAGGTACCTGACTCCTAGTTAGAGCAACACAAGTCAAGATGTGCACAGGGAATGATAAATGTAATCTACAATGCATTTGCATGCTATCTAGGTCAAAGTAGGCTAGAGTCAACACTTGGTCAACTCTAGTCAACCACACTAGTCAAACTAGGTCAACTAGGCCACTCCTAACCCAATCAAGTCTCACTAAGCCTGACCAGTCTATCCTAGCAAGCACACACCAACCAAAGTTATACGAGCCAAATACATCAAGCCACACATCAAGGGTACATTCACATTCATGCATATATTCAACATTATATATACAACAATATTATATAGAGAGATATTTAAAGAGAATTAACATGTAAAGTTATGTGTGTGTGTGGTGTCTCAATAGGAACAGTGTTGGGGATATTGTGAACTAGGTTAGAGTGTGTGGCAATGATAGTTATAGGGTGTATGTGTGTATGACAAGGTGTATGTTTACATAGGTTGGAATGTGTGTGTATTAGATGTGTACATAGCTATATGTTAATGTGTCAAGTGTGTGTTTGAAATCTGAAGTCAATGATGCAATGTGTCAATATTAATGTAATTTGTACAGGATGTATGTATCAGGTGGGCGTGTTCTCAGATTTTTAGGAAACAGTGTTCAGTTAAGGGTTAATATGGTGTACAATGTAACTAGATGTGTAGATAGGTGAGGGTGATGTGTCAAAGACAGTTAGTCTAACATGGCATTGGGTGAGTGAATATTCTCAGATTTCCAGTAGGGAATGTGGGTGACAGTGTATATATGGGGATATCATGTTCTCAGTTCTCAGAAAACAGGAACACAGTGTGAATATAGGTAGCAGTGTATCTCATTTTTGTAGGGTAGTGCCAAAGTGTCCTTAGTTAAATACATATGTGTGTGTGGAAGGGGAAACTAGTGTACATAGATCTCAGGAATTAGTGTACATAGTCTCAGTAAAATGAGGAGTGTCACATGTGTGTTCAATGTGTGCATACAGGAAAATGGGTCAATGAAATGTGTGTGTATAAAACTGAAACTAGTGTGACAGTGCATGGTGTGTCATCTGTGTACAGTGTGCATATAGGGGATTTCCAGATTTCAGGTGTGTGTGAGTGTCAAACTCATTCTCAGATTCAGTTTTAGAGTGTAGATGGAAACAGTGAGTGTCAAAGTGTACACAAATCAGTGTTTATGTAACCATTGAACCTATATATCCATAACTCATACATGAAACAATGTCATGAATATCAATTTTACCTATGAATCTCAACTAAAAAATAGAAGGTAAAAGTGAAACCAAAACCTGAATGAAATCCACACAAACTGAATTTGAACAAGCAAAGCCAAAACCCAATCTCAGTGTTCTAACTTAGACCAACTCAGTGACAACCTGAGTTAGACTCTGAAGAATCAGTACAAACTTGAGAACTCTCTCTCAATCAAAATCTGAAAATGCAAGGGCTGAAATGGAAACCAAATCACCATGCCACAGTAGACAAAACTGGAAAGAAGGATCTGAGAAGGGGAAAAAGGAAAGCAACTAATGCAACAACTGAAACACAACAACCATGTTCAAGTTCAATGAAAACTAAACAAAAAAAACAAAGGAAGAACTGAAACCCCAAACTGTTTACTGTTTGAAAACAGGGATGTAAACTCAAAACTGAGAGTTATCTCAGCATTCAAAACCTGAGGGCCACTGCTCCCAGTTCGAAATATCTAAGAAAAAATATAGGTAAGTGATATCAGGTTTAGTAAACCAACTGAATGCAATCATAAAACCCCAAACTGTTAATAAAATATGAGGATAAAATCAACTTCAGTAAACTATTTAGAATCCCTAGTTCCTATCAAAACTCATATTCGAAATCCCCATCCTGATATGCACAAAATCTCATGAACTCCTTATGCATAAAATCTTAACCAAATCCAATATTTAACCTACCTCACAGTGAGAATATTATAATATAAATCAAGAAAAGTCAAAATCAAAATCAGGAAAAACCCCAACTCAGTCTCAGTGTATCAGGAATCCCAATTATCAAACCCAATAATCAATAAAATCAATTCGAAAGTTCAAAACAGGTGTATACGAATGTTCCCTACATGGATACGTGTCTGGGGGGTCCATTTTTGTCAAAGAAACTGGACACGAAGTGTCCAAATTCGAAATGGAACCATCACCTGAAACTGGCAGTGAGGAATGCCTCGTGCAGCCATGTCGAGTCCAAAAGGACTCGACACACAACACGAGAAGGGTCGTGTCCATGTCCAGTGGTAGAGTGGGTCTAGGGCTAGGGAATAGATACCCTAAATCTGGTCGAGACCGTGTCGTGTCCGAACTGAATGTGCGTATCAGTGAGGGCGAATTACCGCACGTGCACACAGTGCGTGTCCAGTGCGCACGTGATTTCTTCTCGTGTAGTGAATCATATGCTCCCAAATATTGGGAGCATAGTGCCAGTGATTGCCCTGAGGTGTGTGCAAAGTATCATGTCCAGAGGTGTTGTGTCGTATCCTACAGGACACTCGAGCAGCAGGGGAAACCCTAGCCTGCGTACGGGGCGTGTTCGTGTCCTCGTATGGACACGACATGACACAGAAATACTAAAGTAGGTTAGGGAAATCATAAGACACATCATTACGAACATTTCCATTCAAAAATATTCCAAAAACAGTAAAAAAATGTCCTCTGTGGAATTTCATCGAACACCTATACCTAGGTGTTGATACGTGTCCGATACGGACACCAAATGGACACAAAATTTATCCAAATTTCAGGGACAGCTAGGGGACTCCTAGATCTAGCCTAATATGCAAAGAAATCGAAATTAAAATACAATTTAAGGGGTTTTACCTATAGGTGCAATTAGCATAAAAAAGCTTCAAATGGGAGGTGTTCTTCTTGATAGCCCAATGCTCCAAATTGATCCCAAACTGAAATGGCTCTCCACCAACAGTCCATAAACATCAATCAGAACCCAATGCAAAAGACTAGGATGAAAAAGGAGGTTAAATGAATAAAATGGGAATTTTGAAGAAGGGAACATACCTTGGTTTTGTCAAATGGAGAAATGATATAAAAGAGGTAAGAACAATAGGAGGAGAGATTTTATAGGGTTGGGAATGACCTAGTGGCTGGTCATAAAGGATAAAATTAGGGTTAGGGTCTCAAGTCATGGGCCATGGGCCAACTAGCACTAGTCTAGAAATCAATCTCCTAAGCCTCAAGCCTATTGACCAATTCACTAAGCCTTCTATTCAAGTCTTGATTCCTACATGACTAACTTAGATTGAATTAAGTTAGACTAGGGTCTCACTATGCTAATCAAGTCACCTTAACTAGAGTCCACATCTAGGTTAGTCTCTTAGTCACAACTAGTAAAAGTCAAAATTAATAATCGTCAATCCAATAAATAAATAATTAATTCTAATAAGTCAAAATGACCAAATTATCCTTAGGCTAAAAATAATAAATAAAAATCCCAATCACATGGTTAGGCTCTAGGGTAGAAAGTCTCTACGGTTTCACTAGCTGCACATCAAAATCACAAGTCATAATTTTTAAATAGTTTTAAAATGATTAAAAATCACCAAAAAAATATATATTATTTAAATATCATAACTAAATAAATTAAAACACAAAATTTTAAAATTATCCTCATTTAGAAAACTGGGTGTTACACCAACAAGGATGTAGTCTTTATGATATTCGAAAATCGTATGTATATATGAAGTCACTCTACCGAGAATTTATGCTTCGCCAGTATACATCTGGCTGCAGTAAACCCTTGGCTTCATGATTCAATTATAATATGATATCGAATACCCTATCAACTCTATCCAATGTTGACATAAAGATAATTAAGATCAAATAAGGTAATTAAGATATAGTTTTTAATGATCCTTCATAACCTATACTTACTTGAAGTTACTTAAACTTAGGGATCATGCCACGCCAGTGCGCTGCTGGCTGCAATGAACCCGCAATCTCGATAATTCAAATAAGTGACGACAGGGAGCTGCTGTCTTGCCATCGCAAGTCATCATTATTATTTCAACTATATCCCCAAGAATTTCAAAGGAGTTTCAAAAAAAATCATACAAGTTGATAAAGATAGGAAAAATGGCAAGTTTCCGTCCTTGAAATAAGGTATCAGTTCTAAAAATCAAACGATTGATTAGGAAGAGAGTGATCGAAGACAGGAGAAACGTAGAATTTAATTTCTGTTTCTCTAACATTCAAAATTGAAGGGACAATCTATATAACAAAACTGAGTCAGAATAACTATATGGATAACTGGGTCATGTTAAGCTCAAAAGTTAATGGATGGAAATAGCATATTGACCTTTAGAGTATAATAACTTATAGCTAATGGGAAATAAATAAACAATATATATCTTACAATATGGTGATAATTAGAGGAAGAGTAATAAAATTGTACGAATGATTTAGGAATAGTAAAAGTGTAAGTAAGATGGTCAATTATGGAGTAGTGACTGAAGACAAGAGAAACGTAAACATTATAATCTTTAATCCATGGATATTCAAACGAATGAGAGAAAACTTAGAACAAACTCAAGATTCCTATGTGATAATAGATTCAGAATTATAAAATGATTTCCTAGGATAAAATGGAAAATAAATAAGCAATTCGGGCACGCATGATATAAGGATGATATCTAAAGAGGCATAAAAGAAAATTTACACAAATGATCAATATTAAGAATTGAATTCATGTAAGTCCAAGTTACGGGTAAATAGTCTACCCACCTTAGGTCCTATCGTCATATCAAAATGTAATAGTGTATCTATAAAAATTTCTCAAATTATCTAAATTTCGTAAATTCTAACCTAAATTGCATGGCATGTATAACAATCCTTAACTCCCCAATAGTCAAGTTGAATAAGGCTCATATTTCCTAGTCGACCTCCTAGATCATTTCAATCCTATTGTGAATGAGCATTTCCTAGTTGCAAGCTCGCAGCAGTACGACTAATATCATACTACCACGAGTTCGCACAACTTGCGAAGACTGACCTGTATGGGCCACCACAAAAACTTGTCACGACCCGCACCCACTTTTCGGGATACGAGTGCGTGTCCAAGCCAGCCTACACCGCAGAATCGGCGGTAGAACGCTGTCAAGCCCGCAATAAATAAATGCTCAAAATAAACTTTATTGCTCATTCATATTTCTAAATTGATTACAGCATTTACAACATTTATATTTAAATAAAGTACAAGGTTCTTACAATTAATGTAAATGATACCACATCTATCTAATTTCTAGGTTTTTGCCTGCTAGTACACCCGTATCTCCCAATGCTAAGTGAAGCCACAGCTAACCGGAAAAATGTTGGTTTTCAGTCAGGAATGGAACAAGCACACAAATCGACGGCAATACAAAAACACAATAGAATTCACAAGACATGAAAATAATATATGTGAGATGATATAAAAATATGATCGATATCATGGCAAATCATGAAAGAAAGTAGAAAACTCTACAACATGATATATCAGCTAGAAAAAGAACATATAACTAGGATGACATGGCAAGCGGTGAAGAAAATAAGTAAAACAAGTAAAAGACAAGTAACTATGTGTTTTGAAATATTTTGTTCGACATGTAAACGACTAAGGGGTAAATTCGGTACCCCGCACGTGAATTGTGCGACTGCTATCTGACAAGAATAGATATTTTGGAGATGTTTCTGGGTAATCCACATGTCTACTAAGATATTTTCCCGTCCAGCTAGTACTCATGGAATCCAATCGCAAGCATGGTAATCATGTAAAAGACAATCACGAAGTATAAACAAATCCATGATACTAATCCGTGTGATAGTGTGTTATCAAGCAAGAGAGCATATGTATAAACATGAAATTAAAAACTACTATGAATCGAAAGCAATCAGAAAGTGCACTTGCATGGGGTCCTTAGCTGGTAAAACCGACAATTCTGTTAAGTCCAGTATAATCTGATTAGCCTAGGGTCGATATGGAGGGTTTCAGATTTTACTAGAAAAGTAAGAATACAATTACGTTGGTCATGCTCAAGATTCTAACCTAAGAGAAAAATTGCTTTTAAGAAAGATAATGGATATTTTAATCTTTCTAGATAAAATTAGGAAAATATTGATAACCATTAGAATCTATCCATTGGAATATTTTAGAAAGTATTTTATAGTACATTGAAAACTATATTTATTAGTTAAAAATGATATTTAGTTAAAACATGAAAATCTAGGAAATCATTTTAGGATTAGAAACCTAATCAATAAGCTCAAATAAATAATATTCGTAAAGAAGCCAAATATATAGACTTTTAGATTACAATTTTATTAAACTATTTTTTGTATTACTCACAACCCATATTTAAAATACTCATCTGGGCTTTAGCCAATTACTAAGGTCCAAACATATACATATTGCCCAACTATTTATAATAAGTAGTTTAGAAATACTAATTATATTTTCTCAAAATAACTAATAAAATATTAATGATAATAGCATTGTATTATATGTATATACAATAATAATAAATATAACATTAAATTTATTAAGTCAAATGAGATAAAAATAACTAAGAAATATAATAGTACCCTATTGTATATACGTTAGGTAACTTCAAGTATTTACGTATATAGATATTGTTTGAAATACTTATATTTTTCTAATAGCTAGGATGATAACAGTAAACATTAGCTTAAAACCATAATATTAGTAAAATAATAATGTAGTTAATGAATCATAAATCAATCCTTCCTTTCTTCTCATTTTCGAGAACCAATCCTCACAGTACAGCGAGTATCCCAAATTCAAACAAAATAAATAGAAGAAAATCTGTAAAAGCCCTAAATTTCTACTAATTTTTTTATATAAATTTGGTACCAATTTTTTTTATTTTGTATTTATACGTCGCGTAGTTGCATTGTACATCGCGCGCGAAATTTTATTTTTCGTAATTGCTCGACGAGTGCGAATATGTGCGAGCGTACATATTTTTAGAAAAACATTTTTTCCATTTTTATAGTTTCAAAATAATATATAGTAATTAATTTATTTACTTAAGGTTGTGAAAAGCGTCGCATCGAGATTTCAAAAACATTATTTAATTTTATCATTATAAGAAGGCGTAAGATATAATTTATGTATAAATTAATTTTTGAAATTATTTATTAATTATCTTAAATTATTTAAAAGGTATTTTTGAAGTAGTTCCTATTAATATTTAAATTGATTTTCAAAATTTATTAATATTAATATTTTATTATTCAAAAATATATTTAAAAATATTTATTATTTTTAAGATTATTATTATTAGTATTTTTGGAAAATATATTTTGCAATTATTGTGGCAATTTAAATCTTTTATTAGATTTTATGGATTTGATTTTAAATAGTTTAAAATTTAGGATAGAATTTATATTTAATTTGAGTTTGATTATCTAGATTTAAATTAATTTAGATTTGGATTTGAATTTATTGAATTAACTTAAATTAACAGATTGAATTATCTAATTGGGTTTAAATATTCCTAATCCTTATCCAACTGGAAATTTCCACATCCTATAAATAGGCAGGTACTCCTCCATAAATTCCTCACATCCACAAAAATTTCTTCTACCACAAATGTGCAGTGCATCGTGTCCGTATCTGTGTCCCATCCACTACCTATTTTCCTTTACAAATACATCAACCCCTTCGTGTCCGACATGCTGGACACAAACCCCCGACACGAACCAAAATTTCCAAACCTAAACCTAACCCGGCTATCCTCTGGCTGCCCACCTCTTCCTCGGCTCAATTATCACCACAGCCACCTATTCTCACCTCGCCCGACCGACCCTGACCCTAACCCTCCGACCAGGCAACCACCATCATCAACACGCCCTGTTCCACCGTCACCACCGCCAGCCTACACGACCTCCATACCCCCGTCGTAGCCGTCGTCTCCTCCACTATCCCTCACCAGCGACCTCAGTCAAACACAACCGCCACCGCCACCGCTACTTTCTCCATCCCGACCACGCGCTATTGCCACCACCGGCAACCTACCAAAAACACAAATTACAACACCACCGTCACCAAAACTACCATCGCCACCATCGCCATCGGCCACCCGCCATAGACCGCACAACAAACCACCGCCACCACTACCAGGTCACCCCCGGCCACAAATTCGACCCACGCCCGGCCATCGCCGGACCTCCACCGTCACCATCACAGCACAAAAAACCCAAAATTGGAAAACCCAACTTACCTCCTCCTCCGCGGCGAGCCCCGCCCGGCCATCAGCGCCACCGTGCCGCCAGTCCTCCGCCATCGCGACCGTCCCCGTCGCCGTACGGGGCTCACCATCTGCCGTCGCACGCAGCTCCGCCCCTTCCTCTTCCTCCACCCGTCACCATCGACCACTCCGCCAAGTCCTCCGCCTACCCCCACGGTGAACATCGCCCGTCCAGCGCCGCACGTGCCCGGACGACCCTTCCTCTTTCCTCGCCGCCGGGCCGGCGAACCAACTTCAGCCCGACCCCCGCTCCTCGTCTCTCCGACCTGCCTTTCCCTTTCAGCAAAGTCTCTAGCTCCCATTTCTCTCCCTCTGCTCGCTCTCTTCATCCTCACTCTTTCCCCCTCTTTAAACCTCTTTCTCTCTCTATTTTTTTTATTTTATTTTATTGGAAAGGTTGGTCTCCTCGAAAGAGGAGAACTGCTGAACTGTTTGTTTTATATTTTTGTTGTTGATTAATTATTATTTTTATTTTCTTCACTCTTGAGAAGAGAAGAATTACTGTTATTATTATTATTATTATTATTATTATCATTTTTATTATTATTATTATTATTATTATTATTATTATTTTTTTTATTATTATTATTATTATTATTATTATTTTCATTTTGAATATTGTTGTTGTTTTTGTAAAAATAAAAACTATTTATTTGCTACTATTATTATTTTAGAAATTTTATGGACACATTATTTTCTAACCGTTTTCAAAGATAGTTTTCACCAAAAATTTCACTTCAACAAAATTAGGCTTTTGTCTTAAACTAGTTTTCTAGATTTGTAAATATCTATCAATAACTTTGTACTAGTAAAATATAGTTTAGCCTAAATCAAATTTTCCTTTATTTTTAAATATTTATAAAATATTATTTTTACTAATAAAAATAGAGCTCCTATCTAAATATCCAATTTTGACAACTTAGAGTTTTGCCGAAAATAATTTTTGACTTTAAATATTTCTTTTAGACTCAAACTAGTTTTCGATTATTATAAATAGTTTTTCTAAATTTGTATATATATTATTTCCTTCGACTATCCCTCCGTCCATGACTAAATTCCATTATTCATGATCCCTCGCCAATTCAAGACTACCTTATGTCCACCCTAACTAATTTGACCCTTCTGGACCCAATGGAACCGTCTGTGCCACCATCAGAGGTCACCTTGTATAGTTATTATCCGAAGTCGCAGTTCGTGCCACATTGATTATTGCAGCACACCAGGCGTCCTACCAGGCAAGATACCTTGTCATTTTCTGTTTATTTATTTTAGCTCATATTTCATGTATTATTCATTATTTTCTTTATACAAAATAAACTGTGATACATGGCATAACCTGTTAGAATTTACTGTTCAGTTATATTTCTTGCTATGTATTATTTTTTATACACATTAAACTTAGATTTAAGGAACCACCCTTTATGAGTTGCATTCATTGGCCTTGACACATTGTACCACGAAGTTGTGTGTCGCATGTAGAACACGGACATGCGTGACTGGCTGGCCACCGGTATGTATAAGTCATGCGATAGGAATAACCGCTAATAAAGGTTGCATGCTTAGTTTGACTTAGCGGTTATAGAGGTTTACTGTTGTGGATACAACATAGTAGGCATTGGGCGGGGAGGACAATTCCTTAGCGTATGGGCTTCGATGCACTTCCCTTTTTGTAACCCGTGAGCTCCGCCAAAGACGTGGGTCAGATTACCCATGATTACTGACGGCCACTGACGTTCTGCGGAACGTTATGCTCTTACTGATTGGGCCTTTGGTGCCCCAAGGGGGGACTACGCCGATCCTATTTAGCCAGGGCCCATGCGTAGGAAGGATTGTTCTTAACTATATTTTACTTAGAACGGTTAGGTACCTTATCCGTTAGGTACGAGTACTTTTGGTTTGGGTACTTGTATCTGACCGTGGCTTGGAACAATAACTTATCGCGGATTAGTTCGTCACATCTTGTCCTTGTTTGGTTGTAGGTGTGGCTTACTACTTTGATGAGAAGGTATTGAACCTTGTTGGGGTCTGGATACCATATTGGATTCATAGCATGGAAAGATACGTCACCGTGAATTAGTTTACCATCTCTTTTCCTTGTTTGGTTGGGGGGATGGTAAGCTAGTTCAATAGGTGTGTATTGGACCATGTTGTAATTCAATTGACTTATTTATTTGAGCAATATTTATTCAGTTTATATGGCATGATATTATGTGTCTTGTTACGTCCCTCTGAGGACCTGGTTATCTCGCCAGGTGTGTGCTTTTGTCTTTCGCAGGTGCTCTAGCTTTAGCCGTGACCATCTCTATTTCTTCGAGGATGATTGCGCTTGGATCGTCTTCGCTTCGCTCGCCAAACTCTTTCTTTTGTTATGTATTTCTTTTCATAGTTTGTAGTGGATTTGTCTCCGCCCAACTACATGTACAAATGACAATTCATTATCATTATATGACATCTTTTATTCTTTCATTTTGTGGATGAGATTAGTTAGTTATGGTTCTACTGCATTTACAGCTTATGTATCCATACGAGGCCTACGTACTTCGTATGAATACAGCTGGCATGTCTACATTCCTAGTCCTACGTATTTTGGGACTGGAGCGTTAAAAAATCAAAAAGGAAGAGAGACATTGGGGAAAGGGAAGAATATAGGGAGAGAGGGACTCACAGAGGAGAATCCGACGGTGCCCATGGGGTCGTCATCGCTGCTCGATTTGCGGGAGGAGGACGGTGACCCGGCGCACGAGGCAGCGCAACAGCGAATCTGATGGTGGACTTCGAACGATGGGAAGAGGGATATCTGGGATCGGCTGCGGTGGCTCACGCATGAGATCGCGGCGTCTGGCTTCCACGCCGGCGGGGTCGAGTGGTCGGCAGGAGACGCGGGTGCACGAGAAGTCGGCGCCGGAAGGACGGCAACCGGTGTGCACTCCTTGTCGCGGTGGCTAAGGAGACTGGGCGGAGCTCCGGGGTCCTGCGCGAGAGTCCCGGTACGGCGGGAGGCGGAGGCTTGTGCCCGCGCGGCTGGAGCGGTCAGCCAAGGAGGGCGGGTCTCGTCAGGGCTTGGCGAAGGTCCAGTGCGGTGGATCTGAGCATCGTGTCTCCGACGAGATGTGGCGTTGTGCATGGCATGGCGAACGGTTCACTTCCAAAATACAGTAAATTGGCGAAGGCAGTTTAGCGACGGAATAAATCCATCATCAGTAGCGACAGACTACCGACAACCTGGCAATGACTTCCCGGCTAATCGTGCACCAATTTTTTTAAATGATGAACATCTGTCGCCTATCCATCGGCAAGCCATCAGTAAAATAGCGACGGAATAAAAACCCATCGGCAAGTAGTCATTCGGTAGTCACTAATTGGTGGGAAAATGTTAAAAAAATTGCGATAAAATGTCAATAGTTGGCGGGGAAATTGACGACTACTTAGCGACGAATAATCCGTCGACCAGATGATGGGATATTAGCGACGGACATACCGTCCGTCGCTAAGTGGTCAATAAGTGGTTGGAAAAATTTTAAAAAAATTGCGTAAAATTAACGCCTAAGTAGCGACGAACATTTCGTCAACCATACAACATTTCACGGCGGATTAGCGATGGGTTTTATCAGTCGATAGTCCGTCGCTAAGTCAAAAGCCTAGCTTAAGTTGAACCGACGGGAGGAAAATTTTATTCCCCCCAATTTTTTCTCTCTCCTCTCTCTATCTCTTGGACGATCAAGCTAGGTATGCTATCTCTCTCTCTCTCTTGGGCGACGGTGGGGGGCGGAGGGCAGCCGACGGTGGTGGCAGGGGGCGGGCAGCGGGAGGGGCTGGCCGCGGGGGGTGGGGGCCGCGGGGGGGGAGGGGGGTGGCGGGCGGTGGTGTGGTGAGGGTGGTGGGAGGGGGCGGGCAGCGGTGGGGGCTGGCCGCGGGGAGGTTGGCCCCGGGGGGTTGGGGGTGGGCTGCGGGGGGGCTGGCCAGGGGGATTTGAGGAGCTGGCCGCGAGGAGGCTGGCCCCGGGGGGGTTGGGGGTGGGCTGCCGGGGGGCTGGCCGCAGGGAGGCTGGCCCCGGGGGGGTTGGAGGTGAGCTGCGGGGGGGCGGGGGGGCTGGCCGGGGGTGTGGGGGTGGGAGGGGTGGTGGGGCGTTTGGGGGTGGGCTGCGGGGGGGTTAGGGTCTGGCCGCGGGGGGTCAGAACACACACACACACATATACACATACATACACATACATACACAAATACACACACACACACATATATATATTCGGCACACACATATATATATATTCGTTGCACACACATATACATATACACACACGCACACACACACACACACACACACACATATATATATATATTCGGCACGCACGCACATATATATATATATATTCGAGGAGTATATATATATACAGGAGTATATATAAACTTTGGACCAAAACCGAAACCGAATAAGTAAATTTAGTATATTGAAAATCGAAACCGAACCGAATTTAGTATATTCAAAACCAAAACCGAACCGAATTTTTCAAAATTTAGTGTGTTTGAAACCAAAAGCAAAACCAAATCAGCGGATTATGGCTCGTCCCACCACCAATCTATATCGGTATCGGTATCGGTATCGGTATCGGACTATTTCGTTGAGTGTTGAAATCGGTATCGGTATCGGTATCGAACTAATTATGTTTAGTTTGTCTTACGATACAGATTTTTACATCTAAATTGAAATGGATCGTTACTTCGTTGATCGTACATGGATGTACAAGCGGATCAACCTCCTCGATCGTAGGTACTTATATGTATTGACTGTATCAGATTAGTATCGGTATATCGGTTTGGTATTGGCCGTATCGGTTGGTATTGATCTTAGCGAATTGGTATCGTCCTATCCGATATGTATCGGTCGTATAGCTAGGATTCATATTGGCCTTATCGATTCGGTATCGGTCATATCCGATAGGTATCGGCATATCGGATTAGTATCGGCAGTATCAGATTAGTATGGTGGAAGGTTTAGTAACAACTGTACTTGGATTTCTCTCTTCTAGAGCTAGATTACCATTGCAAGAGAGTCACGAGAGCGTAGCTAGCCAGTTACAGAACATACATGCTTCCTTTTCAATCTCGCTTTTCCTGATGGAAAAGGAAGCATGTATGTTACTGTAACTGGCCAATCACAGTCTGGTGACTCTCTTGCAATGGTATTCTAGCTCCAGAAGAGAGAAATCCAAGTACAGTTATTACTAAACCTTCCACGATACTACTCCGAAACGGTCGATACTAATCCAACATGGCCGATACCTATCAGATATGACCAATACCAAATCGATAAGGCCAATATGAATCCTAGCTATATGACTGATACATGTTGTCACGCCCCAGAACCAGAATACTGGAGAGCGGGGGAATGACTCAGCCAGCTACGTATTACGGGTAGATGAATACCGTATAATACGATCAATGCTGTCTAACCAGACGAGGGGGTGCATACTACATAAAGGTCTTACTATGGTCATTTCACATCTATTGTCTCAATCATTCAAGCAAGGAAACAGAAATAGAGAACATGTAAGATAAAGCAGTAAGGCGTCCCAAACGCTCAGTCAAAATGTTCTTGAGATCTGGCTTTACAAAATATAGCCAGATGATATAGCAAGTATAGACAATTGTTATCAGCTGCAGTCTGACTTAATTACAATCATGTAAAAGTAAGTACAAGACAATCCGACCAACATGTCGGTGCCAAACGGCTAAGTAATAAGGTAAATAACAAAACGAGCGGTGAAGTAAGGAACCCACTCGAGTCCTCCTGCTATCATGCCTCTAGTATTGACCATCTTGGAGGTAGAAGTATGCTGGATCCTCGGGAACCGGCTCTAAATCTGGCCATGTAAAACCAGAGAGGTTAGACCTCTAATAGCAAGTACTACAAGGAAGGACGATATGAAGGACATAAACCAGTAAGTAAAAGAATATAATGATAATAGATCTCTGCTTTCCACTAGGATTCACATCACATCACGACACTTCGAACCAACCTCCTAACCAAATAAGAACAGAAGTTGGCCCGTCATGTCCTGACATTCTGATCATCCCAGTTAGGTAACAGAGTAGTACAGTACACAAACAAATCATCTTGAACGGCCAATCAAATCCTACGGCTTGCTATTATGAGTCCCAAGTTATCCTGGAATTATACAAAAATAGGGATTCCTCAGTTCTTACTATGTACGAGCAAGGCTAGTCTATTCAGTCAATCAATTGCGCCAATCATGTAGTTAGACGAGTCCCAGCGGGACGCCCGCCGTTATAGCATGTACAATAATATAAGCAGATACTGTTTCCTATCCGTGTGACAGATTTACAGTATCTGTGGGAACCAGCCGGCCCGTCGGGCACTTAATAGTCCCAAGGGGGCTGCCATGTAAGAACTTGGGAATCCATTCTCTCCATGCCATCATTATTTTATTTAACTTAATAGTCTCTACGTTGAGTGAAGTTCCATGCCGTGGATCATGGTCGTTCAAATGAGTACTTTCGTACGGGGTACGATATGCGCAACTCTACAACGATACCCGTGCGGCTAGGTTGTAGGTTTTACATAGCGTGATGCAACAATCAAATTAACCACGGAGTAATCATGCCTTGACCATAAAGTACACATGCTGTCTTTGTAAGATAGATAGATAATTTAATTAATAAATAATTACTTTGAAGCCTGTATGTGCCTGTATGCCAATATTCGGGATCGGCTAATCGAGTATAATAGTTCGTCACATGAACGTGTCTCATTCATTCAATTCAATAAGACGACTAGCCAGTCTCTTAGTTCCAACTAGGAACGTATGATCAATTATTAGTCAATGTCACAATCATTATCAATGGTGACAAGGCATAAAAGTCAATTAGTATTACATGGGGTCGAGCCTATAACTCCTTAGAGTTAAGTTCTAGTCATACTGGGTATCCATGGATCAATCAAGACACATGACACATTCCACATAACAATCTGTATTAACAATATTAACATATCATGATTTATCAAGAAATTCACGCAAAAAGGCGTAAGGATATAATAGAAGAATTATCATGCCATCATTAAATGAATAGGTTGGGGAAGAAATAAAAACACCCAGGTCAGGAAGTCACGCCAACAAGTCTATGCTAAGGCCAAAAGTCACACAAGAGGTCTATGCTTAAGACCAACAAGTCACGCTAAGTCTAGCTGGGGTGAGCGTAGAAATTGGGTGTGAACAGTGAGCGTGAAAAGTGATACACGCTGGCAAGCGTGAGCGTAAAAAGTCACGCAAGCAAGCATAGAGTGAGTGTGAAGGGAAAAATCCACGCACGCACAAGAGAGCGTGACTAAAAATCTACGCACTCATGGAAGTGTGCGACTAAATACACGCAGACTCGTGGATGTGTGCGTGACTAAAAATACACGCAGACTCGTGGATGTGTGCGTGACTAAAAATACACGCACGCTCATGAGAACGTGAGCGTGACTAAAAATACACGCACGCTCATGAGAACGTGAGCGTGACTAAAAATACACGCACGCTCATGAGAACGTGAGCGTAACTAAAAATACACGCTAACATGTAAGAACATGAGCGTGTCTCAAAATCCACGCAGACACGTAAAGACGTGTGCGTGACTGGGCTGATGTTTTACGCGAGCACGTTAGAACGTGTGCGTGCACATCTCCCGAACTCCAAGTCCTATGGAGCCTTCGTTCCTGACAGAAAATGAAGTTCCCAGCCGAAAACACGCTAAGTTGGGAGGACCAAAAACCCATGAACAGCCGAAATACAACAACTTAGATCTAGGAAAAACCAGCCACAGAAATCAAAAACGTTAAGAACTAATCTCTCTCAGAATCATGAGAGGAAGGGAAATGAACCACAAAAATGGTTCTCCAAGCAAGAAGCAAGATTGCACTTGCCTTCTCCTGCTGCTGGTAGGTGGTGGAGAGTAATGAGAGGAAGAAGAAGAAGTAATGGTGAGAATGAAGTAATGAGGAGAGAGAATGGAGAGGGTGGCTTTAAATAGGGGGAGTGGTGGTAGGTGGGGTGTTGGGCCTGGTTTAAGGGGATCCAGCAAACCGAAACCCAATAACACTAAAGCAACAAATAAAATGCAGGTAATAAAATTGCAGAAATATAATTGCAGAAAATAAAATTTGCAGGAAATTAATTAACATGAAAATTTAAGAGCAGATAATTAATTAACATGAAACTAAAGGAATTTAAATGCAGAATAATACATGATAAATACTAAATAAATACACATGAGTTATACATATATAAAAATATGCATTCCGGGAATGGGGAGTGACATCTCTACCCACCTTAAAAAAATTCCGTCCTCGGAATTTCAAATCCATGCAGGTAAAAATATCAGAGCTAAACTAATACAAGCAATTCTAGTGAGCAAGCAATCATTGTTACCATATCAAAAGTAAGTACTATATATGTAAATCCATCAATCTACGATATCAAGTAGCTCTACCCATAAAGTGATAAGCATGAGAAATCAAGACAATCAAGGTATACAGAAAGAGATATACCTTGTGAGTCAAACAGGTGTGGACAACATCGCCTATCCGATCAAGGATAACAAATGGGCCTACGTACCGCGGACTTAATTTCCCGCGAACGCCAAATCTGATGACCCCACGAGTAGGTAAGATCCGCAAGAATACGTGGTCCCTAACAGAGAACTCTAACGGCCTACGATATTGGTCTGCCCAATGACGATGCCGATCCTGCGCAACTCGAAGTCGCTCTCTAATTCCCTTAACTGCTTCAACCGTCTGAACAATCATTTCTGGGCCTAACATCTTCCTTTCTCCGATATCATCCCATACAAGCGGTGACCTGCACTTCTTACCATATAGTGCTTTGAATGGCGCCATCTGGATACTGGCCTGATAACTATTGTTGTATGAGAACTCGACCAAGTGCAGGTGACTCTCCCAAGACCCTCCAAAATCTAGAGTGCAAGCTCGCAACATGTCCTCTAAAGTCTGAATTGTTCTTTCTGATTGCCCATCCATCTGTGGATGGTAAGCCGTGCTAAATCTTAACTTGGTACCCAGACTATGATGTAAGCTCTTTCAGAAGTGTGATGTAAAGCGGGTATCTCGATCTGACACAATACTGACAAGGACTCCATGCTGCCTGACTATCTGTTGCATATATAACTCTGCCAACTTTTCTGTAGATTGTCCTACTCTGAAAGGAAGAAAGTGTGCTACCTTTGTAAGCCGATCTACTATCACCCAAATAGCATCCTTACCACTTGGTGATCTCGGTAAACCGATCACAAAGTCCATTGTAATATGCTCCCATTTCCATTCCGGGATAGGAAGCGGTTGCAATAATCCAGCTGGCCTCTGCTGTTCTACCTTTACTTGCTGACATACCAAACAACGGAAACAAATCTAGCTATCTCCCTCTTTATCCCGTTCCACCAGAAATGCTGCTTGATATCTTGGTACATCTTGGTCCCTCCATGGTGAATAGAATACTGAGAACTGTGAGCTTCTGTCATAACCTCCTGTCTGATATGAATAGACGTGATCCAAACCTAAGCGTACCATCTTCATGAATTGTATCTCCTTCCTGAGTCCTGACTCACATTCTGCCCTAAGCTTCTGAATCCTTGGGTCTTGTGCCTGAGCTGCCTTGATCCTGTCTACTAAGTCAGATTGAACTTGCAGACTTGCTAGAACTCCCACATCACTAGGAAGTATAACTTCGATGCCCATCTCCTGAAGGTCTTCTAAGATATGCTTCTGTGCTGTCAGCATAAATACGCCGCCTCTCCTGCTAAGAGCGTCTGCTACTACATTAGCCTTGCCTGGATGATACTGAAGTTCTACGTCATAATCCTTGATCAACTCTAACCATCTTCTCTGCCTCATGTTCAGCTCCTTCTGAGTAAAGATGTACTTCAGACTTTTATGATCTGTGTACATCTCTACTCGGTCACCATATAAGTAATGCCTCCATAGCTTCAGAGCAAATACTACTGCCGCTAACTCTAAATCATGAGTTGGGTAATTCTTCTCGTGGTCCCGAAGCTGCCTAGATGCATATGCTATCACCTTCCCATGTTGCATAAGTACACATCCTAGTCCTTTACCTGACGCATCGCAATATACTGTAAAACCTCCGGGTCCAACCGGTAATGTAAGAATAGGTGCTGATATCAACTTCTGCTTCAAAGTCTCGAATGATGCCTGACATTCTGCCGACCAAACGAATGGTACATCTTTCCGGGTCAAGCGGGTCATGGGCGGTGAAAGTCTTGCAAAGTCTGAAACAAATCTTCGGTAATATCCTGCTAATCCCAAGAAACTCCGCACATCTGCTACGGTCTTGGGTACTGTCCAACTCTCTACTGCTTCTATCTTCCTGGGATCTACTGCTACTCCAGCTCCTGATATGATATGACCCAAGAATGAAATGTGATTCATCCAGAACTCACACTTGCTGAGCTTGGCATACAACTGGTTCTCTCTCAGAACCTGTAACACTTTCCTGAGGTGGTCTTCATGCTCCTCTTCACTAGCAGAGTATACGAGAATGTCGTCAAGAAACACAACAACAAACAGGTCTAAATATGGCATAAAGATACGATTCATCAAATCCATGAATATTGCTGGAGCATTGGTCAAACCAAACGGCATTACTAAGAACTCATAATGCCCATACTTCGACCTGAATGCTGTCTTGGGAATATTTTCCTTTCGAACCCTCACCTGATGGTACCCTGAATGAAGATCTATCTTGGAGAAAACTCTAGCCTTGCTCAACTGGTCAAATAAGTCGTCGATCCTGGGTAATGGGTACTTGTTCTTCACTGTTGCCGCGTTAAGCTTCCTGTAGTCAATGCATAATCTGGATGACCCATCCTTCTTTCCTACAAGTACCACTGGTGCTGCCCATGGTGACACGCTAGCTTGGATAAACTTCTTCTCCTTCAGTTCCTCTATGTGTTGATATACCTTGGCCTGCTCCGAATCCGCCATTCTATAAACCCGATCTGATATCGGTTTAGTTCCTGGTGCCAATTCTATACTGAACTCAATATCTCTAACTGGTGGTAGACCTGGAAGTTCTTCGGGAAATACGTCTAGAAACTCTTCAACTACCTTCGGAATCTGAACTTCTTCCATTGCCGCTACTATTCCCTGCTTCTGTTGAGTTGCCTCTGATCTGACTAAGATGAATCTCTCCCTGCCTGGAATATCAAAAGATACACTCCCTCTACGACAATCTATTGTCGCATGACTGTCTTTCAGCCAGTCCATGCCTAAGATAACGTCGAAATTTCTGACAGAAAATTCTATCAACCGGGCAGGTAAAGGATGCCCGCAAACTACAACGCTACACGCTAGAATAACTCTACTAACTCCTACGAGACCATTGCCAGTGAGTATATTCAACCTCCCTGGCAATGCCTTGAACTCCATTCCTAGCCGTGTCGCAAATTGTGCAGATATAAATGAATGGGATGCTCCCGAATCAAACAATACTACTGCAGGATATGAGGCGACGAGAATGTTACCTGCCACAACATCTCCCGATGCCAATGCCTCTTCCAAGGACAGAGTGAATGCCTGCCCTCGACCTCCTTGCTGATTCCCATGCTGCGGCCTAGCCTGATGCTGCTGCTGGCCCCTTCCTTGATGATGCTGGGGTGGTCTATGCTGGTGTTGCTGCATCGGCGGTCCCTGCTGCCGAAACATCTGAGCCTGCAGACGTTGTGCCAACGGCCTTACTACCACTGCTGGTCCTCGATATTGGCCTGCCCCTGGGGCTGGCAGAGCAGGAAACTGCTGCCCTGGTCCTCCTGCCCTCGAATTCATGGGACATGTGGTAACCCGATGATCTAGATTTCCACATATCAGACATAGTCCATTCAATGTCCGACACACATCTCTAGTGTGTCCCATCTTCCCACAATAAGTACAGCCCGCCGGGGGTTGCTGGTTCTTCCTCTGTTGCTGTTGTTGCTGCTGCCTGGGTGGTGCTGGTCCTCGTATCGCTACATCGTGGATACGAATGCCAGTGGATGGTGCTGTTGTTCGGGGCGCTGCTCCCCCTCCTCCTTCAATCTGACTGTGGGATCTCTTCTGACCCCCAGTCCTTACTGCAAGCCTCTGAATGGTAATTTCATGCCTTCGAGTCGCCGTCAATATCTCATCAAAAGTCTGGTAATTGTGCCCCTCAATCAATTGCAAAAGTTCAAGATGAAACCCTTGCTGAAACCTCATAGCCCTCTGGCTCTCTGTTGCTACCATCTCTGGGGCAAATCTACTCAATCTGCAGAATTCTGCTGCATAAGCATCTACAGTCTTGCCAGCCTGCCTGAGGCTGATAAACTTCTGCTGTAGCTTAAACCGTGCCACAACTCCATAGTATTTGGTCTTGAATCTTGCCGTGAAATCGTCCCAAGCCATAGGACGTCTGATGCCCACTTCCTCTGATTCCCACCAATCACGTGCGAGATCCTGAAGTAACAACTTCACTAGATCTACACGTTCTTCCGCCGGTACCTTAGCTGCCGTCAGAATAGCCTCTATATCCTTAAGCCATGCATCTGATGAGATGGCATCCTCCGTGCCCTCGAAACGGTGGAGGTTGTACTTGCAAAACCTGGCTGATGCTCCTGAATCTGGCCTTGCCCCTCTTTCCAATGCTGTCTGTAATCCTTGGTTGAGCAACACATTCTGCTCTTGTAGCTGAGTGTGCATGCGTTGCTGGGCCAACATCTGATGTTGCTGAGTAGCCATCATTCCTCTCATGATCTCCAGAAGGGCTGGTGTGTCCACTTCCACAGGGGTAGATGGAACTGTGGGTGGGTTTGGAATATCCGGATACTGCGGTCCAACCGCTGGTTCTACTATCACTTCTTCCTGGATAGTCTCCTGAGGTGAGACTGGCCCTGGTTGTTGACCATCCTGGTCAGGTTGTCCTTGTTGCCTTTGTTGTTGCTGCCCAGCTCTGACCGCTGCGGACAAAGTGCCCCTAAGAAAAGGGATAAAAGAACAATCAAACGACCGGACATGAAGGATCAATGAAGTCAAAGGATATCGGAATGTCAAGCAAGAGTTGAGAATAACGAATCAAGAGATCAAGGGGAAACATGTGTGATTGAGACATCCTATAAATCAAAACACCCCACAAGTCTGAAATCAGACCTGCATGGGCCACCACTAAAACCTTGTCACGCCCCAGAACCAGAATACTGGAGAGCGGGGGAATGACTCAGCCAGCTACGTATTACGGGTAGATGAATACCGTATAATACGATCAATGCTGTCTAACCAGACGAGGGGGTGCATACTACATAAAGGTCTTACTATGGTCATTTCACATCTATTGTCTCAATCATTCAAGCAAGGAAACAGAAATAGAGAACATGTAAGATAAAGCAGTAAGGCGTCCCAAATGCTCAGTCAAAATGTTCTTAAGATCTGGCTTTACAAAATATAGCCAGATGATATAGCAAGTATAGACAATTGTTATCAGCTGCAGTCTGACTTAATTACAATCATGTAAAAGTAAGTACAAGACAATCCGACTAACATGTCGGTGCCAAACGGCTAAGTAATAGGGTAAATAACAAAACGAGCAGTGAAGTAAGGAACCCACTCGAGTCCTCCTGCTATCATGCCTCTAGTATTGACCATCTTGAAGGTAGAAGTACGTTGGATCCTCGGGAACCGGCTCTAAATCTGGCCATGCAAAACCAGAGACGTTAGACCTCTAATAGCAAGTACCACAAGGAAGGACGATATGAAGGACATAAACCAGTAAGTAAAAGAATATAATGATAATAGATCTCTGCTTTCCACTAGGATTCACATCACATCACGACACTTCGAACCAATCTCCCAACCAAACAAGGATAGAAGTTGGCCCGTCATGTCCTGACATTCTGATCATCCCAGTTAGGTAACAGAGTAGTACAGTACACAAACAAATCATCTTGAACGGCCAATCAAATCCTATGGTTTGCTATTATGAGTCCCAAGTTATCCTGGAATTATGCAAAAATAGGGATTCCTCAGTTCTTACTATGTACGAGCAAGGCTAGTCTATCCAGTCAATCAATTACGCCAATCATGTAGTTAGACGAGTCCCAGTGGGACGCCCATCGTTATAGCATGTACAATAATATAAGCAGATACTGTTCCCTGCCCGTGTGACAGATTTACAGTATCTGTGGGAACCAGCCGGCCCGTCGGACACTTAATAGTCCCAAGGGGGCTGCCATGTAAGAACTCGGGAATCCATTCTCTCCATGCCATCATTATTTTATTTAACTTAATAGTCTCTACGTTGAGTGAAGTTCCATGCCGTGGATCATGGTCGTTCAAATGAGTACTTTCGTACGGGGTACGATATGCGCAACTCTACAACGATACCCGTACGGCTAGGTTGTAGGTTTTACATAGCGTGATGCAACAATCAAATTAACCACGGAGTAATCATGCCTTGACCATAAAGTACACATGCTGTCTTTGTAAGATAAATAGATAATTTAATTAATAAATAATTACTTTGAAGCCTGCATGTGCCTGTATGCCAATATTCGGGATCGGCTAATCGAGTATAATAGTTCGTCACATGAACGTGTCTCATTCATTCAATTCAATAAGACGACTAGCCAGTCTCTTAGTTCCAACTAGGAACGCATGATCAATTATTAGTCAATGTCACAATCATTATCAATGGTGACAAGGCATGAAAGTCAATTAGTATTACATGGGGTCGAGCCTATAACTCCTCAGAGTTAAGTTCTAGTCATACTGGGTATCCATGGATCAATCAAGACACATGACACATTCCACATAACAATCTGTATTAACAATATTAACATATCATGATTTATCAAGAAATTCACGCAAAAAGGCGTAAGGATATAATAGAAGAATTATCATGCCATCATTAAATGAATAGGTTGGGGAATAAATAAAAACACCCAGGTCAGGAAGTCACGCCAACAAGTCTATGCTAAGGCCAAAAGTCACACAAGAGGTCTATGCTTAAGACCAACAAGTCACGCTAAGTCTAGTTGGGGTGAGCGTGGAAATTGGGTGTGAACAGTGAGCGTGAAAAGTGATACACGCTGGCAAGCGTGAGCGTAAAAAGTCACGCAAGCAAGCACAGAGTGAGTGTGAAGGGAAAAATCCACGCACGCACAAGAGAGCGTGACTAAAAATCCACGCACTCATGGAAGTGTGCGTGACTAAATACACGCAGACTCGTGGATGTATGCGGGACTAAAAATACACGCAGACTCGTGGATGTGTGCGTGACTAAAAATACACGCACGCTCATGAGAACGTGAGCGTGACTAAAAATATACACACGCTCATGAGAACGTGAGCGTGACTAAAAATACACACACGCTCATGAGAACGTGAGCGTGACTAAAAATACATGCACGCTCATGAGAACGTGAGCGTGACTAAAAATACACGCACGCTCATGAGAACGTGAGCGTGACTAAAAATACACGCACGCTCATGAGAACGTGAGCGTGACTAAAAATACACGCTAATATGTAAGAACATGAGCGTGTCTCAAAATCCACGCAGACACGTAAAGACGTATGCGTGACTGGGCTGATGTTTTACGCGAGCACGTAAGAACGTGTGCGTGCACATCTCCCGAACTCCAAGTCCTATGGAGCCTTCGTTCCAGCCAGAAAATGAAGTTCCCAGCCGGAAACACGCTAAGTTGGGAGGACCAAAAACCCATGAACAGCCGAAATACAACAACTTAGATCTAGAAAAAACCAGCCACATAAATCAAAAACGTTAAGAACTAATCTCTCTCAGAATCATGAGAGGAAGGGAAATGAACCACAAAAATGGTTCTCCAAGCAAGAAGCAAGATTGCACTTGCCTTCTCCTGCTGCTGGTAGGTGGTGGAGAGTAATGAGAGGAAGAAGAAGAAGTAATGGTGAGAATGAAGTAATGAGGAGAGAGAATGGAGAGGGTGGCTTTAAATAGGGGGAGTGGTGGTAGGTGGGGTGTTGGGCCGGGTTTAAGGGGATCCAGCAAACCGAAACCCAATAACACTAAAGCAGCAAATAAAATGCAGGTAATAAAATTGCAGAAATATAATTGTAGAAAATAAAATTTGCAGGAAATTAATTAACATGAAAATTTAAGAGTAGATAATTAATTAACATGAAACTAAAGGAATTTAAATACAGAATAATACATGATAAATACTAAATAAATACACATGAGTTATACATATATAAAAATACGCATTCCGGGAACGGGGAGTGACACATGTACATATCGGATAGGACGATACCAATTTTTAAGGCCAATACCAATCTGATATGTCCTATACCAAACCGATAGACCGATAATATCTGATACGGTCGATACTAAGTACATCCGGCCTATACTAGTGGATCCACCAATTACTGTATGATAGGCCCAAAGACTCCAGTTACATCCGGTTATTGGTGAGTACATGATTACATAGTAATTCTGTTAGTCTTATGATACAGATTTTTACCTCCAATCTACAATGGATCGTTACTTCTTTGATCGTACATGGATGTACAAACGACAACACGAGAGCAGAATAGGTGTGAGTGACAATTTTCAGGCAGGCGTGGAAGTGTTTCTTAAGTATGCCATGAGCAAAGCTCAGTACATGGACGGAACCAAAATCAAGTGTCCATGTCGTAATTGTCGTAATAGACATTACGAAGAAGTGGTGGCTGTGGGAGATCATTTGACCCGTAAGGGTTTCGTATGTGATTATGACATATGGTCATCGCAAGGTGAAGTATATGTGGAAAGACAGGTTGCGAATGCTGCTACTTATGCTTTTAATGATAATACTGCAACAGATTTTGTCATCGAAGTCGAAAGATGCTCTGTTGATTATGGAGACCTGCAGAACCTTGCACAAGATATGGTTTACGATGCGGCAGGGCCTAATTTTGATCCGGAGGATCCTATTCTCGAGGCGAAGGAGTTCTATGATATGTTTCAGGATGTACATACTCCTCTACATCCTGGTTGTGATACTCATTCCATATTGTCAGTGACGATGCAATTGTTGAGCATAAAGTCTGATTTTAACTTGCCACAAGCTTGCTATGATCGGATTACACAACTAGCGAGAGAGATCTTACCGAAGGAATCAAAAGAGCTCCCAAAAAATTCTACAAGTCAAAGACGATGGTCCGAAAATTGGGACTAGGGTACGATAAGATAGATTGTTGTCGCAACGGTTGTATGTTGTACTACAAGGAGAAGGAGGACATAGAAAGTTGCAGCTTCTGTAATGTGGATCGTTACAAGCCAGTAAAGGGAAAAGGAAAGTCAATAGAAAATGATGTCCTTACAAGTATATGCATTACTTGTCGATCACGAAGCGCTTGCAGAGGATGTATATGTCTCTGAATACAGCTGAACACATGACGTGGCACAACAAAGAACGCACAAAGGATGATGGAGAATTGTCACATCCTTCGGACGGAGAGGTGTAGAAACATTTTGACTTGTGTCATCCAGATTTTGCTGCAGAGCCTAGAAATGTATGGCTGGCACTATGTTCTGATGGCTTTGCCCCTTTTGGGCAGTCGGGATCTCAATACTCCTGCTGGCTGGTCATTCTTACCCCTTATAATCTGCCACCATGGATGTGTATGAAGACTCCTTATATGTTCTTGACAGCTATCATACCGGGTCCCAAAAATTCGACGAAGAACATTGATATATATTTACAGCCGTTGGTGGATGAGCTTAAACAGCTGTGGGAGATCGGCATCACGACCTATGATATTTCCAGGAAACAAAACTTTCAGATGAGAGCTTCACTGATGTGGGCAATAAATGATTTTCCAGCATATGGTATGCTGTTGGGACGGAGGAAAAACTTCTTTCTTTTACTGTCACCGTCAATTTCTGCCCGCGAGTCATCCTTAGAGAAAGAACAAAGACGCGTTCAGATATGGAAAACAAGAATTTTCTCATCTGCCTGCCAGATTGTCGGAATACGATATTTGGGATGATGTAAAGGACTTGCCCTTCGTAATTGAAGATCCATCGAACAATTGTGTCGAGGGGTTCGGACAAAGCCATAACTGGACCAAACAGAGTATCTTTTGGGACTTGCCTTATTGGAAATATAATCTTATAAGGCATAATCTTGATGTCATGCATATCGAAAAGAATTTATTCGATAATGTCTTCAATACCGTCATAGATATTAAAGGAAAGACGAAGGACAATCCAAAAGCAAGACAAGACATTGCCGAGATATGCAAGCGTCCTCATCTGAACTTGATACAAAGGGGAGCTGGTGGACAATTAACTAAGATGGTAGCACAATACACATTGAGTAAGGAAGATAGATTAATAATCTGCGAGTGGATATCTACTTTAAGATTTCCTGATGGCTATGTGTCGAATTTGTCTAGATGCATTGATCTCAATGAACGCAAGCTAACGGGAATAAAGAGTTACGACTGTAGGAGCGTAAAAAGTACTTCATAGACCAAGTCAAAGAAGTTGAGAACTTTATGCAAATCAAACTGAGTCAGACTCAGACTTTACGCGAAGATCAAACAGAGTATAACTCTACACGAGCTACTTTACGCGAGAGCTATTCACTGAGCTTTTACGCGAAGGACAGGCTGTCAAATTATTGCATTTAATACGCGTGATACTGTTTCTGACATAATGATTTTTTGACAGCAGGATTTCACAAAAGCCAAGAGGATTTGATTTACACTAAACCCAACACTTATCGTTTAGTATGCAGACAGGCTACTTTACGCTCAAAAAATTGTTTTTTTTACGCACGAAAGCTATTTCGAGCTTTTACGCACAAGGCTGTTGTGTGCGTAAAGTTTATTTGAGCTAATTTTACGCTCAAGACTATTTTTAGCACTTTACGTGGGAAGTTTATTTTGGGCTATTTTACGTCCAGTCTGCTACTTTACGTAGGAAGTATATTTTGGATCATTTTTACGCCCGATCTTTTCTGGCTACTTGAGAACGTGGTCGCTTACGTGGCTTTCATGCCACACTTATCGAGGAACGTGTGTACGTGCTCTTCCAATTTTGTTGAAGTAGTGGGACATGTGTCACCATGCGTAGAGATCAAAACTCTACATGGGATACGTGTCATCATGCGTAGAGGATGATTTTTATCGTGAGTGACAGTTACTCGCGTAGAGACTCAACTTTGTTGCTTTTTACGCACAGAGGGTTTAGTCTATAAATAGACTTATTTTCAACATAAACAGGAAAGAGAAATCAAGAGACAGGAGAGGAGATTCTGAGAAAACTCATACTTTCAGAGTGATATTCCCAGAAGCATTTCTTCAACTTTTTTTCAAGAACATGGTAAAGCAAAGCAGGAAAGGATTCGACTGTGCCATCAGTGCCGTTGCTCGATACCTTTCTGCTGACTTAGTTCTTTCGATTGTTAATCTTCTTCAAGCAGTTTTTTTCATCATCATCATATGGTCCAAGGAACAAAGTGATCGCTCTTAGATCATACGTCCATAGCAATACTTCCCAGAAACAACTTGTACTTTTTCTAGTTTTCTTTCAAAAGCTAACTTTAGGCATTTTGTTAAGTGAAACAACGACTCCCACGTGTTTATGGAAAGATTACTGCCCATTGCATTGAGAGAGTTGTTGCCTTCTTCTGTATGGGTTCCGTTGGCCAAGCTATCTACATTCTTCAGGGATATTTGTTCAACTAAGTTGATGGTGCAACACATGGTTGAACTTGAGGAGAAGATTGTCTTAACAATTTACAAGTTAGAGAAAATATTTCCTCCGGGCTTCTTCGACAGCATGGAGCATCTACCGATTCATCTAGCATACGAAGCTCGTGTCGGTGCATCTGTTCATTATCAATAGATGTACCCATTTGAGAGGTACATAAAAATTGATATAATTTAAGCTGATTTTCATTTTTAACTACATTGATAATTTCTCTCTCTAGATACCTACACCACTTAAAAAAGAAAGTTGGCAACAAGGCTCATATAGAGGCTTCGATATGCGAAGCATATCTTATTGAGGAGGTATCAAACTTCTGCTCCATTTATTTTGATACTCATGTTAAGACAAATCAAAATATACCTCAAAGGAATGACAAGGATGTTGAGGATGGAGGTATATTCAATGTAAGGGGCAAGCCTATTGGGGCTAGTAAGAAACGGTGGTTGACTGACGATGAGTATGATGCCGTTCATCGATATGTCTTGTTAAATTGTGACATACAAGAAGTGAGAGATTTGGAGAAGTAAGTGACTACACTTACACTCGTTATATATTCTCTAATTTGGTGAAGTAACTGACTACACTTATTCTTACTCTCTAACAGTGTATTTAGAGATGAAGTCCAAATGAGGACACCCGATATTACTAATGAAGGACTTCAAAGAGAGGTTGATTGTACCTTTCCGTCCTGGTTTCGCAAATATGTAAGTAACTGAGATAATAATTTATGTGGCTACCATTAAAATGTATGCATCTAAAATATTTAAATTATCAATATTTGTTTACAGGTTTTATTGCCTGAAACAACACTCACAAATGATAGTATTCGTTATTTGGCATTGGGACCGAAGAAGCATACAAAGACTTGGCCAGACTATGTCGTTAATGGCTTCAAGTTTAAGGCAACTCAGAATGCTATAAATGTCGAATTTTTCAATGACGGCTTCAGTACCAAGGATTCTGGTGTTTGCATAAGAGGCACCATCTATGATGACGAGCCGGACTTTGACTATTATGGAGTGCTTCGGGATATTATAGATTTACAATATAGTGCCCCATATGATATGCATATTGTGATGTTCAAATGTGAGTGGTTCGATACGACACCAAATATCGGTTGGAGAATCGATAAAAAATTTGGATTCATCGATATAAATCATCGCAGGAGGTATAGAGGGTCCGATACGTTTGTGATAGCAAGTCAGGCTATTCAAGTCTACTATACAAGCTACCTAAGGTGTCGTAGAGATTGATTTGACTGGTAGGCAGTATGCAAGATTAAATCTAGAAATACATTCAACATTGGAGACCCAGCATACCAAGAGGACCAGATCGAAAAGTCCTAATACTTGGTACAATATTCGGATACCATGGATGTTGAAAATATTGTTGAAGAAAATAGAGGGGAGGAAGAGGTTGATACACAAGACTTAGCTGTCAACAAGGGAAGAAAGAGGCATCTTGTCCCAACTATTGAGGATGAGGATGAAGAAAAAGAAGAAGAATAAGAACTTGATGAGGATGAGGATATAGATGAAGTCGATGATGAGGATGAGGATGAGGACGAGGCTGAGGATGAGGACGAAGACGATGACGATGATTAGATTAAATATCAGTATATATTAAAAACACTTTCAATTATGTGATTTTATTTTGACCTCATAAAAGCACTAATAACTAACTTATAAGAATTCAGTTTAAACTTCTGCATATTCTTGTTGCAGATGGCACTCTTAGTTATTCTTTTCTTCGCGGCGTCACTCGTCGCCTTGCTGATGGCTAGTACTCGTCGTCGTGGTGGTGGGGGCCGTGGTGGTGCTGGTGGTACTGGCCGTGGTGGTTGTGGTGGTGGTCGTCGTACTCATGGTGGTGGTCGTGGTCGTATTCAGCCTTCCTGGGCGGTGTCCCCATCTAGTGAGCTCGACCCGGAGAGTACCCCGGGCACAGACTCATCCCATTGTTGATCTACCAAGGGGCTATCGACACATTCGTCGATGGGGTCTCCATCCGCTAGCGGATCCGTTCCTCCAGCGGATCCACTAGCGGCTGAATGACAGTGGGCCCCGGAGTACCCCCACATTCAGTTACATCCGCTGACTGGCGAGTACATGTACGGAGCCACGGAGCCGCGGATCCGCCCATGTTACCAGAGAGGCCGATGGGCGTGTTCCGACAAGAGCTATGGCCCGCGGGTAACATGTAAGTAAATTTAAGTTAATTTAATAAATTTGTTTTACTTATTCAAGTTAATAATCCAGTCATTGCTTCTTTGTAGGTTTTTCCTATGGGATGCTACCAGGCTTCTAGGGCAGATTATCCGGACCAACTACTATGGCCCCTACGTCAATTTCTCTTAGGTGCCCCAATACTTGCAGTACATCTGGCTCGACGAGATGAGGGTATATATATATATATATATATATATATATTGTGGTTAATTATTAATTACACTTTAATCAAACATTTTTTTAATATTGTGATAATTGAATTTGTATGTTAGGGGACCTACTGGTGGCCCTTCCATCGTGAGGAGGCAATCCGCAAGACCTATAGAAGCGCCGCCGAAAAGAAGATCCGGGATGTGGTTCATGACCTTCGAATGGTGCATTCGAAGAAGAAGTGGCTCCGGTAGGACTAATATGAGCAGATGTTGGAGAAGATGGATACTCATGCCTTCAAGGAGAAATCGGAAAAAGCAAAAGCAAACCGACGGGCCACGGGGCTACATACGGGGGATCAAAGCCCCACACAGCGACGCTTGCAGATCTGGTGAGATACCGCAAATTCATTTACTATCTAATTTGGTACTATTAATATATTAATTAATTAAATTCTACGAATATTTTGTATGCAGACCCAACAGGCGTTGAAGGAGGAAAACCTGCTGACTCGGTTACCATGCACGATGTATTCCAGCATGTCCACAAGAGGCGAAAGGGCGGGAGCATCGTCGACGAAAGGGCCAAGGCGACGGATGTAAGTACTTACGTTTATGAGATTTTTGTTAGAATTATAAGTATTCCGACAATAACTTAGGTAAACTTAGGATTCAGACAATAACTTAGGTAAACTTAGGATTCAGACTATAGCTTAGGGTAACATAGGATTTAGATTATAACTTAGGTAAACTTATAGTATAATAAACACATTCATTTGATAGGCTGCGTATCGTGAAGCACTTAGTCGGATTCAGCCATATGCTTTCGAGGATGTCGGCAAAACGACGCCCGTCGGGATGACCTCTTCTACGGCCACTCGCTACGACGACTTATTCGTAGATACCGTCGGAGGCTATAGAAAAGGGCGCATGTACGGAGTCGGGTCCCTAGCTAATTTGCACTCGACGATTTCGAGATTTCCACCTCCCCTGCCTCCTCCCGCAGCCCCGATAAACGATGATGTGAGGTCCCAGCTTGTGCATCTGAACGAGGCGGGGTCAAAGATTCGGACACAGTTGTCCACGTACCTACGTCCTTCTACTGGTGCTACCGGTCTGTCTGCTCCTGGTCCGTCTACTGGTGCTGTCGGTCCTTCTAGTACTGTCAGTCCTTCTTTCGCCAGGCATCTTTCTTTTGACCTTGTTGCCCCTATCGTACCGCCTCCTACTTTGACAGCCCTCCTTGACATGATGATGCCAGAGCAGTTGTGCCAACTTCCAGGCTATGTCTTCGAGGGATTGTCGCCGTACTTGGTGGACGAGTATATGAGTCGGGCACAGCAGGGAGTGCCACCACCAGCGGACGATCGCACCCCTCGTCATTGATGTTTGTATTTTTGGGATTATTTTGTTTGTGTTGGTAGATATTGGATATTTTGAAAAATGTTTAAATATTGAATATTTGTGTGTTTTGTGTGAATAATTTGAATGTTTGGAATTATTTTGTTTGTGTTGGTGGATATTGGATATTGGAAATTGTGTATATTTGGAATGCTCAGTTTATTTATGTTTTTGTGGGAATAATTTGTGTGTTTATTTGTGTGTTTTGTGTATGATGCCTTATTGGAATTGTGTATATTGGGAATGTCCAGTTTTATGCTATTTTTTTAAGATTTTCCAGCTACCGACGCACTGGCGGCCAATTTTCGACGGACAATCCGTCGCGGGATTCCCAGTTAGCGACGGATGGGCGACTAAAAGCCAACGGATTATCCGTCGACAAGGTTCTGGAAATATGAAAGATTCACAGGACAGGGCCGACGGATATTTCGTCGGTATGCCGTTGCTAGTAGTCGATAAAACATTGGCGACGGAAAATCCGTCGCTAAAAGGACGACCGATTGGCGATGGTCTAGCGACGATTTACGACGGAGTAACGACGGATTATCCGTCGCCAATGTTCTAGAAATATGAATAATTCATATAACTGGGTCGACGGATATTTCGTCGGTATTCCGTCGCGAATCCGTCAAAACTTAGCGACCATTCGCGACTGATTGGCGACAGAATTTGCATATCAGAAACTCTCTGATACGCATTTACCGAGTATATTTCGACGGATTAAAGACGGAAGTTGCGTATCAGAAACTATTTGATATGCAGTTACCGGCCACATAGCGACAAATATGTCCATCGTTAAGTGATAAGTCATTACTTCTTTTGATACGTGATTGGACGGTAATTCGTCGGCGAGTCATCGCAATCTGCACGAGTATGGTTGATGGTAGTCCGTCGCTAATTTGTCGCTTGGCGACAACTTGCCGACGGATTGTAGTAAGCGACGGGGCTTTTTCTGACAATCTTTTTTAACCAATATCCGTCGACCATCCGTCGGTAATTACATTTACCGACGGATTTTTGACGGATATAGCCGTCGCTAAATCGATGAATTTTTGTAGTGGTTCGGTTCCTAGGTTAACGGCTCTGGCCGCGAAGGTGATGGCTTCTCCGGAAACGACGACAGCGGCTCGATGACAGATGGTGATCTGGTGATGGTCAGAGTATGGCGTTGAAGAGAATGGTAAGGTTGTCATTCACGTTCTCTCTGGTGGTTGTGGTTTTGGCGACCTGTGATGTTGGTGGCTTGGCGGTGGTGTGATGTGTGGTGCAGGAGTTATGGAGGATAGTTGTTTGGTACTGATGTTTTGGTAGTCATAGGTGGATCGTGGTGAGCTCGGGTGCGGCACAGCGAAACTATGTAGGTAGCTGGTGGTTGAAACGGGAAGTTCATGGTGGTGGTGATGATGGTGGTGTTCTACTATTGATGGCGGGATGTCGCCGGGGAGAGGGATGGCCCTGGCCAGGAGGAAGGAGAGACCGCAGCAGAAATTTATGATACAGTAGATGAGGGCCGAGAGTTTTACTGCTTTATATCTATACATATATATATGTATACTCTCTTTAAATCCCATTGAGATGAGGAGAAGAGATTTGATGGAATCCGAATGGCTTGGCTGGGAGTGCGGGTGAAGGCAGAGGGATGGGTTTTTAGTTGGCTCTCTTATACATATGAGTGGAAATCTTAATATGGTCACTACAACAAAAATACCTTTTAATGACGGCTAAAAATCGTCATTAATTAAGAACCATGATACTTTTTTTCTTAATCCAAGCGTTATGAAATCGGGTGTTATAAATGTTTTTCAAAGCGTTAGATAATTCTTCCGAATATGTCATTAATAGGTTGAATTTCTGCTACGTTTTATTTTCAAAGCGTTATGGATAGTTATGTATAACCGTTATGAATAGTTAATATGGTTTAGAAGTCAGGACATTTTGAAAGCGTTATGAATGGTCATTGTATCATATTTATAACGCTCTATACTGCATGTTATACATTCCAAACACTGCTCAATTCAATTCGAAAATAACCACTTTGAACCATATTCACAACAAAACATTGAGATGTAATATTAAGTACCATTAATCTTCATTTCATTGTCTCAAAATAGGGTACATCAATATCTCACAGATATAGAGTACTTTATCTAGCTACATTCTATTGTCTCAAAATAGAGTACTTTAGCTATCATTATACATTTCTTAGGCCATATACATCTTCTCAAAATATATAGAGTATCCAATATAGAGTACACTTTAACTACATTAAAACTATCTACATGAAAACATCCCACACTTTAGCTTCAACTTAGTCACATGAAGACCTGTGTCCACAGCACATGTGCCCTGTAAAAGATAAAACAAGGTTTAATAAATGTGATATAATGATGTATATATGTAACTATCGGATCTTGAATGATGTATAAGTCCTGATTAAAAACACACATTAAGATCACAATTCAACATATGTTGTGGGAAACTGTTGTGTGGAGTTTCTATCAGATTCATCTATGTGTATATATATGTAACTATCAGAAATAACTATACTAGTGAGCAAAGGTTAATTAAGGACCCAATTAGTAAGAGAGCATGAACAAGAAAGATATCATAAGCTGAAAATCCTGTGCTCTTTGTGTTGCATCATTGTCCTCTTTTTGTTTGTCATATGTTCGAACCAAATGACATCGAAAGATATCATAAGCGATCCTTATTGGCTTGCCTGCATTGGAGTTGAACCAAAAACTTTAATTTTCACTTAGGTACCGTTCCTCTCAAAATAAGCCTTTGTATCAGAGTTCAGTATCTGTTAGCACATTGTTACGAACAGATACATACATCACTATGTAGAAAGATATCTACCTTAGCCATGAATTCCTCGTACTTATTCACTTGATATAGGCTACAAGAGCCAGAATCTTAGAGCATATGTGCTATTTAAATCAATGGATTCTGATGCTCATAATGGCCCAATTATCAACAATAAAATGATTTTGCCTCTCCTTTTGCAGAAGATGGAAATCTAAAAATATATGGAATATAAAACACTCATATCGATCGAGAGTGCTTACAGAATCCTTGAGAACGTTTCTCTGTTCTCCTTGAGAGTCCACTGGTCCTCATTGCCTGAAGCATCGTAGTAGTAAACCATATTTTATCATGGCATAATTATCATGTTGACATTGTTATATATGTTTAGTGTCAATAAATTGAGGTGCACAAGATGGATTTGTACTCAAACAGAAAAATATGCCACAGGATAAAGAAGCAAACCAATGGATAGAAGAATCCGAGGTATTTTTCCTTTTACGAAGTAAAAGAAATTTTCATAACAAATCAATTAAGTCTATGTCATTCATCTGTAAGCCTGTAATGTATCTGACACGTGATACTTCCTCAATACTTTGGTAAAAAGACAGCAAAACTTAAAAAATTACCTTGACCTTCATGTATCCATATGATTGGCAACGAATTCGATGAATTCGTATCGGACATCATCTATTTCTTCCTGCATGTATGTTGATTTTCCAGCCAATTTTTTAGCTAAAAAGTCAAAAAATAGTTATATTACTTTGTATAATTTCAGAAAAGTAATTAAGAATTAAATTAATGAACAACTTACCTTTGACTCAATAGTAGGAGAGGGGTCTTCCATGAGATCCCGCATATATTTCATAACAAAATATCCGCATTCATAACCTCTAGGTTGTTTCGGGACCTACATGAAGTTATTATTTGTAAGAGAATATAATATCCATGATTATAATAAGTCATATATTAGTTTGATTACCTTGGGTGATTTCCAAGTAGGACTTCTATTTGATCTTTTACCACCAATATATGCTGTGTTGAGGCCACTAGTAGAAAATAATTGTATATACTAACATCAGAATATACATATTATTAAAATATTAACAATAATAATAATAATTTCACTCACGCATTGAAAAACAACTTAATATCTCCTCTCGGTTTAAAACACAGTGAGTCCAACCAGTAAACATTAAAGGTAGAGAGGTCAACAACAATTAGAATCCAATGCTTCCTACATTAAAGGGAACATGAATGGAATAAAGCACATTGGTTATTGAATAGGAAAGAAAAATCTTGCTACTTGATTAAAACTTCTTACTCCTTGTAAATGAATGGAATGAAGCAAATTTGGATTTTCTTAGCCTCTTGGAGCCTTTCTCTAATTAGATTGCTTATTGCAGGCCCAGATGCATTACTCATAGCAGAAGGGTTGAACATTATCAAAAGCTCCCGAGAGTTTGAAAATTTATCAAGCAAAAACCTAAAGCCAAAAGAATAGTTAAATATGGTGTCAATCTCAAAATCAAAATTTCAGAATATAAATTTTATATTTCTTACCTCATGTAGGCAACAACAGGATTCACATCTAGCCATTGCATCCTACATACCTCCAGCAAAACGATTTTAGAAAGATAACAAGATGGATTAAAGCTTCTGAACATTCCTTTCTCTAATGGTATTTTAAGATGAGGGTCGGTATCCTTAATGGTTTCTACCATCTCTCCGAAAGTGTCAATTATCTCCCTACCACAGCCAGCAACCTTCAAAGGTTGAACATTGTCAGATTCAATTGGTTTAGTACTTACCTGTTGCATATTGAATTTTTTTAGAGAATTTCATAAATGATATTGATACTAGCATTAAATAATATTACCTCGAGACCACCAACAATAAACTCTTTGGGACAAGCTACTAAAGACCCAATTGCATCTTTAACAACTTCCATTTCTCCATGAAGTGGCACGGGAAGGCTCACAGTAGGTTGAAGGGCTTTCATAATTGAAACCCTAATATTATGTTCTCCTAATTCAACATTATGAATTTTCTCATTTGGTCCACACCCTTCAAAGACAATTTCCTGAGCAACAATATTTTCTTTTGTGCCCACTGCTAGCTTATATTTTGTTCCCTAAACAAAATAAGAAACAGTTATTTCTGGATATAATTACTAAATGTTATAAGTTGTTGAATAAAGATTATGTATTGAATATATGTACTTACCAAGCCAATGTTCGATGTAGGATATGGTATATCTTTTTGCTCGCTTAACTTTATATTCTGTTTCACCTTTTCAAAGAAAATAGAAGATAAAAAAGCATATTAGAATAAACATATTAGAGAAAAAATAGAAGAAGAAAAGCTTATTAGACGAAATAGAACTAATTGTAATAAGCATTACCTTAGAACCATATGATGGACTCTTGTTTCCAAGAGACTCGTATTCATTCTTACGAGACATTATATAGTTCCTATTACCACTTTCTTTGGCATTAGAAGCAACCTTCTCAGATGTTTGTGAAGCTCCTTGGGCTTGAAATTCTTTTAGCATGATCTCCAATTCTTGTCTCAGTTTATGCTCCTCTTCCAATTGGGACTTAAGTAGTTCATTTTGTTTTTTAACTCTCCGTTTCGGAAGCTTGAAATAGGTCATTGGTGTCGGTCCTAATCCCAAACCCCGAATACGTCCTGAATGCTTGGGAGTGCCCAACGCCAAGGTTAGAATATCCGAAGCTCCTTCGGTCACCAAACTCCCATCTTCCTTTTATTTGATGTATTCCTCCTATAAAAAGTACATGGTTTTAGAAATATAAGCATGTTGATAAGCAGGATTCCTCTTAATAGACTAGACAATATATACTCACCACTTTCATAGCTACGTCCTTGGTCCCATCGTCAGTAAATGTACCGTCCTTACTAACTCGTGCTTTTGTCCAAAAAAAAACTTCTATCATCTATATATTTCCCCCAACTGTCGTTGCTATTTTGAAAGAAAAACTACGTTATAATAATATATATGTCCACATGTAAATCATGTTAACTGATATACAAATATGCATTACCAGCTCCTCTTTAAGACCAGCATATCCCTTCCTGCTTAAACGATGAGGAAACTTGCCCTTAGCTCTCCGTGCACTTTGCTCTTTGCTCATTTTCTTATGATTACAACACATGAAGGTAGAGAAGAAATAAGATTTATATAATAGGGACCTAGTCATCCTTGTTATGCATAAAAAATAATTTTGACAAATTAACCTTAAAATTTGCAGACATTCTGCTTTTGACGAATTCCTCCCACACAGATTGTTTCAAGATCCCTGAGTACTTTGGTGGAGGGTGCTTGAGAAGCTAAGATTGCCCTCATTCGAATAAATACAATGCTTGGTGAGTTAACCTTTGAATGCCCTCCAACTCTGAGCCATGGATACTAACACAAAGGCTTTACTATTTGGATCCAAGTCAAATTTGGCCTACAACAGAAAATAAATATTCAGCATCTATACATGAGTGCATAACATAGTGCATAACATGTAAAGCATTCCATGTTCAACATGGAGTAATTTCGAGTGTAATAATGACGTGTTCAACATGTGTCATACACGACGTTACAGGGACATTGATCTCTTTTTTGTCCATGATTTCTAGAAAATAGGGCAATTGAAAAGAACGTGTCTCCATGAATCAAAACAAACCTTGCTACCCGAACGTGTCTCCATGAAGTTCAACTTGTAAGTATTCGTCCGAAAGCAATGGAATTAACACCCTTCCACACTGCAAGAACCAACTAAAAAAGAAACAAGAAGATGAACCAATGCACGGACAAAGAAAATGCCTCACAAATTAGTAAAAAAAAAAGAAAATTCATTCAAAGATTTCCAAACATGCATTCAAAGATTTCAGCCATCTTTTGAAAACTAGGAAATAGAAAATAGGTCAAAAATTAGGTCAAAAATTAGGACATTTTACTAAAATCATGTCGAGGCAGAATTTAGGGCATAAAATAAGAAATAATCGAGACATAATTTAGGACAAACCTTGGGGAGCGCAGAGCGGGCTGAGGGGAGTTCAGGAGCGGGGAGCGGGCTGAGAGGAGTTCGGGAACGGGGAGCGGGCTGAAGGGAGTTGGGGAGCGGGAGGAGAAAGAGAGAAGGAGAAGGGGTTTAGACTTTTCCTTAAGTGCGGGAGTAAGTGTGGGAGAGTCGAGGTTTCAACTTAAAATTTGGTATTTTTTTCATAACGCTCGTATCACTGAGAGACAATCAATAACGTTTATATAGAAAATCATCATAGAATATAGTCTTGCTGAACTTTGATGATGCTTCTTTATCAGCCGTCATAAAATTCACTTATCAAGCATCATTAATAGGTCTTTTTGTTGTAGTGGGTTTCATAGTTCAGGGAGATTTTGACGTATAAGCTGGATAGGATTAATAAGAACTATTTACTATTATCACAAATAAATCTAAATCATATAATTTTTATTTATTTATAAATAACTACAAATCTCTTATTAGTCAAGGATAAGAATAGATTGGTTTTAAGACTGCTTAGTCTAACCAATTTATCACCATAAGTTTTTAAAACATATATATATATATATATATTAGTTTAAAGCAAATTCAATATCTATTCAAGTTGAAATAAATTCAAATAGATAATTCTTCATATAAACTCAAATATGATTTGAATACAAATAAAACTAATCGCCAAAATAATATAAATATTATTCCGCATTATCAAATAATTTCAATTGCGTGAATTCAAATTCAAATTAAATAGGTGATCGACATAAATAATTTGACTCACATATTCTCAAATGAAATCAATAAATAATCTAGTAGGTATTTATATAAATCCAAAATTTCCTTTTTAAGAGAATTTAACCAAATCTTTTATTGCTAGAATTTTATCCAAGTATTCTCCCAAAACATTTTCGAAGCCGATATTTAGAAGCCCAAAATTAATAACCAAAAAGTTGTGAAATTCATAATGAAGTCCAATAATAACTATTTGAAAGCCCAATAGTTACTATCGGGTATTTTGTAATGCTAATAGTAATTATCCCTACGAAAAGTAAATGGTAATCGCACCATAAATTTAGTTAGTTTTTACTGGAAGCACGAGGATAATGATCAAAACATTTATAATTTAAAGAATAAAATACAAAAATTATTAAAGTAAATTAGTACCATTAAACCATGATTTTTAAAACAGCTTTGGAAAGCCGACAAACAACAAGATATCTTTTTAGAAAGTCGGGAAGAGGGGTTACACCTAATAGCATAGTTGACCCTTGACCAAGACTGACCTCATAGTCTAAGTTTGACTTAGTTGACTAAGAGAGTTGACCAAGAGTTGAGTTTTGACCTAGAGAGACCTAGTATCATGTAGAATGCATTATATAATTCAATTATTCAATATTGAACACATTTTAACATGTATTGCTCTAAATAGGACTCTGTGACTCCAGTTCAGACATCTATATACATCAGTTGTTCAGGGTATCAGGCGAGTACATTCTCTGTTAGTTTTCATTCATGATAGTATCGATATTGCCTGCTTTAGACTACTTTACTTGATGCTGATACGTTGTTAACACGGATTGGTACTATATGGATCTTTTTATGAGATGTTAAGCCATCATCGGGTGCATCAGGTATTTTATGTTTATGTACTTTATTATGTGCATCATGTACTCCTTGTACTCGTATTTCTTCATGTACACACATGTGCTCTCATGTATTCTCATATACTCACATGTGCTTCATGTATAACTAACAATCATGTACGTAACGTAACTTGACTAGATCCTTGTGTATTGATTGGAGTAGGAGGGAGTAGAAGTGGTTATGTGATTAAATCTTAGTAGTGTAATCATGTACATGTCTGTTATACCCTCACGTATAATGGAGTTACCATAGAATAACCATGTGCAAACCCAAACCAATCACATAACTATCTTGTGCTCTGAAACACTTATATTTATTATAGTTCATAGATTCTTTATTATATTTCATGATCTCAGTTTACTTATCCATATCTCCTGTATTCATGTATTTTTTTACAACACATCATGTATTTTATTCTACTGTTAGCTCTATATTTCCTACCATATTTTGGAATTGCTTTCAGAGATATGTGCTCGTTACCATCCTGACAGGATAACATTAAAAATTTTACAGAGAACTTGGAGGATCCAGCTGGCCTAGAGGAAATACAAGTAGTGCTTGGAGTAGACTGCTAAGAATGTTGGGTTTTGTCTTTTAGTTTCGTGTTATGTATTTGAGTTGTACTATGTTTGGTGTTGATAACACTTAGACTCTTTCAATTCTGATTCTGTACTTAAACTTTGTGATCGTTTCTAATTACTCTATTTTCATGCTGCTATCCATCTTAGCTATTTTGTGATTGAGTTGTATCCTTCTGAGACTATCCTCCGTTGGGAGAGTATATCTATAATAGACAGGTTCATTATTTATTGTTAGATGTTTGTTGAGACCTAGGACAGCGTTCTACCATCGACACTCTAGCATAGGTTGGACGTACCTACGATCTCATGCCCTTTCAGTGGGTACGGGTCGTGACACATTTTTAGTGGTAGCCCATGCAGGTCGAGATTCGCTTTAGTGCGATGTTGTGGTAGCACAACGACTTAGTTATACTACTGGGAGCCTACAATAGAATATAGGAATTAAGGTTAGAATGAGAGGATACTCAATCACAGCTAGAATTTCTTGAGAGATTCCTGAGACGACCCTTGAGAATCTTATTTTGACAATTTAAAATCCTTTCCTCTTGTTTTTGTTCACCCTTGCTTCTTGATATTGAATTTGATTTTGATGGATCGTTGTTGATTTTGATTTTCATATCGAGATGAGTTTTATAACCTGAGTTACGGTATCTTCTGATAACATATGTTGACGATGATCACAGGGAAGGTAAAACGTCTACTTGGTTATGGAACCTGGAGTTTATCGTAGCCATATTAGTCAGCGTGGCAAAAACGTAGAGACCTGACTTCGGATGTATATATCTTGGTTTTGAGATTTGGAATTACTTGTAGCTATACTAGTCGGCGTAGCGAGGATTCCAAATAACATGATTATATAGGTGCATACCCCAGTTATGGAATCTACCGTTTATCGCAGCCTTGCTTACTGGCATGGCGAGGATCCTGAGTAACATAATTTTGGACACACGCGTATGATTATCAGATCGTATCTTGAGAAGGTTCTTAAACATATCATCACTATCATTCACTTCTTTTATTATAGAATTGTATTCCATCATCAATTAACTTAGGAGTATGGATAATTTTAGTTATTTTAGTCCAGTTCTTTGTAAAGCTTGCTTCATATACAGTACCTTCATAGTGTGATTGCTTGACGACTTGTAGAGTGTCTGTATCCTTGAGATGATAGTTAGCATTGGTATAATATGAAGGATGAGTATCTGCCTTACAGCCTTTGATGATTTCTTATTTTCTATCTATCCTTCCAGTATGGCAACCATGACCAGAGCCTATCGTCTGAGAGCAGCTGCAGCTCAGGATATGACTGAGAGCGTGCTTCCACCTCCTGTTGCTCAGAAGGTGGTGACCTCTCCGGCTGACCAAACAGTAGTGGCACCTCCTGCCATTGAGGAGGTAGTAGCAGCCTCACCAGAGAGTTTTTCTCCATCTCCTGTCATTCAGGAGAGAGCTGCAGTTTCATCTGAGACCGAGAGCCTTCCTCTGCCTCTTAGAGTGGTACCCCATACCATAATCTCGGGAGGTTTGATCCCTGATGGAGCTCAGATACTTGGACTTCTTCGGGATGTGTAAGAAATACAGAGAGTTTAGACCGAGATCCTGAGGAAGAAGAGCCAGAGGATCCAACAGCTGTAGGACCTAGTGAATTTCCAAGTAGGAGAGCCTAGTTCCACGAGAGTGAGGAGCAATATCCACCCAGAGCCTCAGAAGTACCCAGATCTTCAGCCTAGGCCATCCTTTCTAGTTCAGATTCCTGTCCAGCAGAGGCCAGTTAAGTGAGTGCCTACCTATGCTTACTGTAGGATGCTTGTGCATATATGGGACGATTTTAGGAAGAGGAAAAAGTTGTGCCTATTCTGTGGGTCAGCTGCACATGTGATGCGAGACTGTCCTACCACACCTGCCCTAGTCGAGACCCTGTCTTCAGGAGGGAGTTCCAGCCACCAGACCTAGTGGGAGGAGAGTATTTGACCTAGACCCTAGCATGTCTTTTGAGATGATTTGATGCACCCTACACTTGCTTGTGTGTTTTGATACCTTATAAATTCCCTTGTGATATAGTATGGTTAGCGTAGCTAGATGAGACCTTCAACTGATATTGCATGTCATGACCCCGTATGTTATTCTTCAATATTGTATGATTTAGATAAAACTTTCTTAGACCATGATTGTTAGGGGCATGACCTTAAGAAGAGTACAACCGACTTAAATTTCGAGGACAAAATTTTTCTAAGGGAGGAAGGATTGTAACTACCACTTTTCTAAAATGAGAGTATTTTTGAACTTTTCTAAAACAGATTATTTTGGTTATTATTTTTATTGACTAAATAATGTTAGTGATATAAATTGTGGAAACTTTTTTATTTTAATACTATTTTAATTAGTGCATTGTGTTAGTGTCATTAGTTAGTGAAACCTTAGAACAACTTTGGCTAGAGGCTAACCATGATCATAGAGATCTAGCTAGTGGACTTAGACTTGTTAGCTAGGCTTTAATCATTCTAGAATATCATGTAGAGACTATTATTTGACTTAGACATCAAGCCACCTTTGGGCCTTTCCTTAAAAGGCTTGAATGACACATTAGAAGAGACCTTTAGCCATTGTAGCCAACCAAACCCTAGCCCAACGAAGGTGGCCGGCCATACCAGCCTAGAGCAGCCCCCTCTTGCTATATATAGTCATCATTAGCCCCCTTCACCCCCCTTCATTGAAACCCTAACTCTAACTTTGGTGTTCTTCTCTAAATTCCTTCATCTCCCAAATTAAGTCCAAATTCCACAAAACCACTTGCAATCTCTTCCTCTTGAAGGAAGGAAGGCTCTATTGGCTAGCTAGAAAGGATTTGAAGCAATTTAACCATTGGAGCTTGGCGGAAATCTAGATCTAGGAATTTTTTTATTGGGATTCCAACTCCTAATTGGTAAGAGCCCTCTAAACCTTTTAATTTTAGATTTCTTCAATGTAGATGCATTCATTTAGGACCCCCCTTGCTCTAGGAATGATTTGAGTCTAGTTTGAGTCCATTTGAGGTGAGTATCATGGGCGTATCGCTCCGTATAGGATACGCACATCAAGTGTTCGATGAAATGACTCATAGAGCTTTTGAATGTTTAATTTCACTTTTGATTTGATGTTTACATTGGTTAGGATGTGTTAGCATTGTAGGTTGTTGGCTGTGATTTGAGAATGTTTGGTTGACCAAATTTGTCATAGGGAGGTCGGGTTTGTAACGCCCCAGTCCCAAAATACTTAGGACCCAAGTACGTAGACATGTCAGCTGTATACATTCGAAGCATACTCTAATATACGGAAACCTCATATGTATACAGCTGTAAAATGCAGTAACCATGAAACTAATCTCATCCACAAACCAATATATCATAAAATCAACTTATAATTGTCATTTGTATAAAACGTTAGGTGGAGACAAATCCACTACCAACTAAAAAGGGAGAAATACATAGCAACGATGGAAGAGTCGAACGAAGCGAAAGACCATCCAATACCTAGCATCGCGAAGATAGAATGTAAACTACGCCCTTGGCTAGAGCACCTGCGAAAATCACAAAAACATCTAGAGGAATCACCAGGTCCTCAGAGGGACGTAACAAGATACAGGAAGAACATGCTAATATGAACTGTCAGAATAATAATAATATGCAAAAGACTCTCCTAGACACAAATATGCAAAGGGGATTCTAACCATCTAATGTGCAATTTAGAGGACAATTTTCATGCGCATGGGTGGGATTTAGGCTATAAGTACTTAACTGGCATCCATTCATACGTATTCGGCCATAACGTCCAAAACGTCAGAGGGTATCTGCAAATATATCACGCCATAGTTCCTTTCGAAAACTATGGTTTACCTGTTTGGCTTCCCATACACACTAGCGACTGTCCTCCCCCAATATTTCCTACACTGACCAAGTCAAGTCCATGACCCGCCGAGTTTTGTAACTGCTCGAGTCTCTATACCTTAATTATAGCAGTTACGATCTATCTGTCACACGACTATAGAGATGGCCAGTCAATAAGTCATGCCCCTAGCAACATGTCTCAAACCATGTAGTGTGAGTGTCATGGCCAAAGGAGATATAAGGATATCCTCCAACAAGAAGGTAGTCCGCTAAAACTAAGTCAACATGTATAAAATAAAGTAACGACTAATAGAGTCGCTTGCACCAAAGTATGGCATGGACGCGCAGTTTATAACAATTAAAAATAACAAATGTGAAATAAATGCTGCAAATAAATAATATGACATTTAATTAGCAAGGTATACTTGCCTGGTGGTGTCGCCTGGTGTGGTGCGATGATCCGACAAGTTCAGAGGTGTCCATTAGCCATGGTCGAGGTGAAGGGTCTGAGATCCTTAGCTGGTGAAACCGATTATCTCGTTGGGTCCAGGGTAGTCTGTTTGGCTAGGGTCGATGTGCAGGAGTCCAGATTCGCAAGAAATATGGAGATACGATTAGTCACAATTCATGAAGGAAATTTGATTTACGAAAAGTTATTACTGTAATATATCTTTAGAAAATTATCTAGAACATATGTATTCGTTTCAAACTAATATACTATAAATATATTTTCAAAAATCTTTTTTTTCAATCAAGCCCAATCCATAAGTAATGTATAACAATTAAACCCCAAATGTGTATATAACTAATCAAAATATTATTTGTGAGCCCAAAATATAAGCCTTTCCATATAGAGGCCAAATTTATATATCTTCCCAAAACTACATATATTAGAAGCCCTTAGTAAATCCAAACCCAAAGAATTTACTGGTGCATATATAATAGCCAAATAATTATAATCTTAGCAAATATTAATTATATACTAATAACTAATATCAATTAACAGTGTTAAAATAATATTGGTAGTAATAATAGTAATAACCTGTTAGTACCAATTCTACATGTATACTAATATTGGTAATGGAATATCTATTAGCCTAACTATTATAAACAAAATAATAAAATAATAAAATAATGAAATAATCTATGAAAATATACTAATACTCTCTACTTCAGAGGAAAAAGTCAAATAGAGAACAGTAGTAATTTGGGAAAGAAAATGAGAGAGAAGGAACAAGAGGAAATGGCCGCGCTCACCGGGGCGGAGGCCAGCTCGCGGCGAAGAACTGGTACTGGAGGCGCGACTTCAACCGGATGGCAAAGGAGCTCAGGCACGGCGGCGAGGGCTCGTCGCTCCGGTCGAGTGCTGCTCGGAGCTTGGCAGCGCTCCATTGGTAGGCGTCGACCAAACGACGATGGGAGAAGTGATAAGTCGCGAGGACGAGGGGAGGGGCTCCTCACCATGGACCGGCTCCGGTGATTGGAAGGCTGTGTCGGCGGCACCACTCCTGATGGCCAGGTCCAGTGCGAGCGATGACCCATGGAATGCTTGCCGGGCACGGGGTGGCGTGGTGAAGATGGAGGTGGCTTGCGATCTCGTTGGAGGACGACGTACGAGGTTGGCATGCCAGCGGCCACAGGTAAGTAATTTGGTGGTGCCGAGATTTGTCAAGGATGGAGACGTCCAGTTTGTCAAATTTTGATTATAATTTGTAATATGGTAGAATAATATGGATTGGACACGGACACACGTCCGGACACGGTGATTTTTCTGTGGTGGTGGTGGTGATTATTTATGGCAGTGGTTTTTGGTGTTGTCGGAGATGTCGATATGGGGGTGGATGGGGAGATGATGTACGGATGATGACGATAATGGTGGTGGATGACTTTGTTGGTTGTGGCGAGTGGTGGAGGTTCGGTGGCGAGGACGAGATGTGGGCAGCACGGGGAGGCCGGAGATGACGTTGCGTTAATTGGCAAGGAAGAATGGCCGGACTGGCTTTGGGAGGAAGCGACGTTGTAGAGGAGTTGGTGAAGGCAAGGCCACGGCGGTAGTAGATTTGGTGCCGGTGCTGGCCGTTGTCGAAGAGGAAAACGGCTTGGGAACGGTGGTGGTACCTGGTAGTGTTTCTGTTGGTTTATATGCCTATTGGAGAATTAATGCGACACGGACACGATGTACGGCACCGTTGTGGATGGTGGAGGAATTTGTTGTGTGGAAAATATGGAAAAAAAAAAAAAAAGAATAAAGGGGCTCTCCTTATATAGGAGGTGAGGACTCCTGGTTGGATATGGACTAGGATTATTTGAATCCTCGTGGATAATTCACCCCTTAATTTAAATTACTTTTTTAAAACCACAAAATATATCTTTCCAATGTATGTATATATACTAGATAATCTTTAATTCAAAAATTAGTTTAAAATTATCTGAAAAATTAATTTTTGATTTAATTCATAACAAACCAATTTAGAAAGACTTTTTATAACTTGTATAAATTAATAAAATAAAATTTTTGAAAATTGGAATTTAAAATAAATTCATGAATTAAATTCATGAATCACGTATGCAAATACTTAGAATAATATTTTTATTACTATTTTTAAAAACTCGACGCAATAGTTTTTGACAACTTAGGCAAAAGTATATTTATCCTATATTATTTTGAAACTATACTTTCCATAAAAATGAAATCTACAAATAAAATATTTTCTGAAAATATGTACCTCGCACATATTCACACTCGATGAGAAAATACGAACGCAACGTACAATACGACAATTACCAACTTGTATGCGACGTACAAATCCAAATTACAACATCAATACAAAATTTTAAAAAAAAATTATAGTAGAAATTTAGGGGTTTATAGGGTTCAAGATGGTTTTTCCACTATTTGACCCTGTAATGTTCTTGTGTGGTTCTAACTATAAGCAAGGTTATGTGCAGACTTTAGGATGGGTTAGTGTTAGTTCATATCCTAAAACATCCAAGATACCATATCCTACTATATATTGCTTGCCACATTACTCCTATACTTCACATTGTTCAGTCGAGACATCCATTTAACCACTGCACTCTCCATTAAACCACCACTGCATCCTAATTAACTTGTCCTGCATAGTGCATATGAGGGTCTTAAGTTTCACCCTTGTCTAGTCCTATTCCCTATAGGATTAACATTTGGTATCTGTCCCCTATACATTTGCTTCCCTTTGTGTATCAGAGATAATGTGGATTGGAGGCGGGATCGAGTATGGATAATAACATATAGGTTGTGTTCTGGCCTGACTTTGGACTTTAAGTTTAACATCCTGCATTCATTTACATACACTGCATACATCACTTACATATGTCCTACATCCTCATTCCACTGTTTGGTTCAGTCCATCATCCTTCATGTTAGTTCAGACATCCCATTTAGTGATCAGACTTGTGTCTCTTGATATATGTCCTGACCTTAACATCCTTTTGTCCTGTCCTTTTGTTCAGATATTACATTAGATTAGTCCACCTTGATGAGCCATTTATGTTCAGACATAATTAGGCTTAGTATCAGATGTTGTTTCAACTCAATAGGATCTATCCCTCTGTTTAACATACCAAGTATCCCTTCACATTAACTCCACATGTCAACCCACTTGTATGCCATGCACTTTGAGTAAATCATCATGTACCAATGCATTGCATGCCCTACACATTTTCACTACTGCATTTCCATATACCTTTCATCATTCACCACATACTTAAATGTCATGCACCCACCTGTATTCACTCCATAGCATGCATATCCCAAATCCACTGCCTTTAGTATCAGAACATGTATGTTCTCTGCAAATATTCACCTTCTATTAAAAAAACATTACCTAGCATTCACATACCACTGCCTTGCATGTTCTGAACTGCCATCACCCATATGCATTCGCTGCTTGATAACCACTGCAACACCAATACAAGCAAGTCCTACACATTATTATTAGCCCACTAATCTGATATCATGTACTAGATACATGTCATGCACCTGTCTTGGTCAGTCTTTAGGTTGTTATGTGTGTATGGTTGATTGGTTAATATCCTACGAAGGTTCCTGCATTTTGAATGACCCATCTAATCCTCATCTTTGTATTCATTGCATGTGCACTCACATCTATCTTGTCCTGTTCTGTGTCATGCTCATCTTCTTGTTACCTGCATAGATGATGGCATTATAGTATCAGATGTATCCTGAGGAGACCACTGCAGTAGCTGCACTTCCTCTTGCTTTAGATGATGACTTGAGACTATATGTGTCCAGGTAAATCATGGTATCGGGTTTAGGTAGTGTCCTATATAACCCTTGGTTCATTTCTGGTTCTGTGTAGTTAAGTGTTTGATCCTACTCTGTCCTGCACATAGGACCACATTGAGGTATCAGAGACTTAAACCAGTCTAGGTACTGGAGTTTAAGTTCAGACGCTGGTTTCATTAATTGACCCTTGCCTAATGATTCATATCTTAGTACCTATATATGCTGCCCTCCTTCTTTGGTTGCATTGTACTGACATTAGTTTCCAAACCTCTTTATTCACTGCAATCATCTAATACCGTGTCCATACATAGGCAGTGTATAGCCACCAATTCACTATAATCTCATTTACCCCACTGTATTTTCTGTGTGGTACTCACTTGTGCAGAACGTGCCTAGCATGTTCAGCCCTATGCTTTGGTCCAGTTTTCCTTTTGTTAGGTTCCCTTTGTGTTTGAGTCTGTCTATATATATATATGTATGTGTGAATGTAATGTTTAGCCTAATTTGTTCTTTTCCCTATTTGTTTGGTCAGCCATTATACATTGTTTATATGATGTGGATATGAGTTATAGTTAGTGACTTTATTATGTTATATTATATAGATTGAGGGTTTACCTTAGCTTAGTGTTCCCTTGGTGAAATTATAACATATGACTATAGTGTATAGTTGTGATATATTGTATATATATATATATCATGTAAGATATATTGTATATATATATATATTTTTTTTTTTAAGATATATTGTATATATATGTAATATATTATATATGGGGATGTGTTTTGATATGTTGAATATATAGGTATTTGTTTGCAAAAACAAAAAGTGTTTATTCCAAAATTGTAAAAGAATAGTACAAAGTACAATGAATTCTGGGGAAGTACAACTGTAGGAATCTGATCAGAAGACGATTACTTTATCCCTTGGACTGTGCGAAATTGAAGACTGTAGCCTCTAGAAAATGCAGCAGCAATTTTGCAAGAGTTCTTGATCTCTGTGCGTATGTATATGATCATTTCACAATGATTGGAAACTCTATTTATAGAGTTCAAGAAATAACTGTTTTAGCAGTTATTCTGATGTGCACGAAGCTGGATTGCGCCATACTGGGTTGTGTCAACCTCCTGTTGCGCCAACTTTCATTCGGTTATAAGTCGTGTACTAACTGTATTTAGACGCGTGGCATCATGTGATTGACATGCGTGTGGTCATGTACAGGATAGCAGACACGTCTTGAGAGATTAGTGGCATGTACGCTACGTCATCCTGCTTTATAAATGAAAATTGTCTCAACTTTATCAGATTGCGCGAGCTTCGGTCAACTTCGCCTGATTGAGCCGCGCCTAGACATGTGGCAACTTTTGAGCATAAGTCATTCAGATTGCGCCTAGGCGCAACTAAAGATTTTGTCTGGATTGTGCCTAGGCGCAACTTACAAAGTGTACAGGACCGCTGTCAACCAACTCCTCTCGAACAGCATAATTCACGGGATTCGAAGAAATTTTTCTCATTTATTGTGGTGTCAGTTGTCAGTGGTGTCAGGTAATGATGGCCATTAAATGTCAGACGCCACATAGATTTTGGCGCAATAAGACTGGACGCAGTCTGATATCAGGCGCAACCTGATCAGTGGCGCAGCTTGGTCTCTGAGCTTAAAAACAGTGGCACAGCTTGATTTTTTGTGCGCAACTTGATTACTGGGTAGTAGATTCATGGCGCAACTTGATTTTTAGGCCCTACAAGACCCCCTTCAAAGTTTTCAAAAATTAAAAACAATTTCAAAGTTTTGAAATACTTTGAATTTATAAAAGTTTTGACTGAGTCAAGTTGCGCTAGTCTTTTTCAATCTGTTATAACCAATTACGATTTATTATGCATGATTCAGGATGACTGTTAGGATTCTGACTTTCTGGCTATAAATAATCTCCGTTTATTCCACTGTGATTCATTACTTTTACTCTTTTAATCTTCTGAGAAATTTTCTGTAACTTTTGCAACCCTCTTTTTCGACCATCTTCTCGATGACATGGTCCCCAAAAGGACTGCTGCTGACAAAGGAAAGGTCATCGCCACCCCTTCAACTCGTGCTCCGCCTACCCATCTGCCACAATATGTGCTGCCTTCTTCTCGTCGAGAGACAGCCAACCTAGCAATGGAAGGTGATTAAGGGCGAGCCGATTCGATTTACGAGCGATGATTTCATCAATGATTGATTTGTGCCCCTCTTTTTAGAGTGTGGAGTATCACAAACTTTGTGCCACCCCTTCTTAGGGTGTTGTCGCCCTTTTCTTGAACAATGTTCGTTTTTACGAACTGTGTTGCGCATATTGTTGCGTACAGTTAAAAAAACAATACTGCACGACTTAATTTGAGGCACAACACAGTATGCGGCGCAACCTGAGGTGTTGCACAACTTGAGTTTCGCGCAACATGGCATGTGGCGTAACCTGGGTTGTTGCGCAACCTAAGTTTTTGCGCAACACATCTCGTAGTGCAACTCAGAGAGTCTATATAACTCAAGAAGTCATACATCTTTGTTTTGCTTCTATTTTTTTTTGTTCATATATCTCTTTGCAGTTAATCTCAGGGAAGACCCGAATGCAGAAAGGTTTGCTTCAACATTTAACATCCCAGAGTATAGAGAGAATTTGTCTCATGTCACTTTCCTTCAATATGATGGTCCTGAAGCACGAAGAACTCTACTCATAGATCAAGATAATCAAACTATTTTGAACTTGATGAACGGTAAACCCCTTCAGAGCTTGGATACTACAGTCCACAAAAAACCTGCCTTTTTTTCGGGGATGCTATCAAGAAAACCTCCCAACCTAAGGCAAGAAAAGAGACGAGATATTTCTTAAAGGAAAACAATGCCATACATCTAACAGAAATATCAAGGTCTATGGCATTATCCCAGCATGCTTTTGCTAGCTATCCTAGAAGGATGTCATGGGATTTGACTCCTCTCCAACAAGCAAGAGTCGGTCGAATCTGTTATAAAGTGGGTCCGCAGAATAAAGACCTTTTTTACAGCACTTCTGAAAAATATAGCACACACTAAAGAGGTTTACGGCCGAGCTGCATCCCTCCCGAGGATTCTTTCCTGCTCCTTCCAGTCAGAATATCTATTTTTGCAAATACATTTGCAAAAGCTGAAGGAAGATATCTAGACCGTGCTATGCATATGACAGGCCTGGTAAACTCTGGAATGAAGTGCTGGAGTAGCTTGTCCATATGGCTTTTTGGAGGAATTCAAAGACAAGCTCATTGATCTGGGCCTCTATAATCCCATCTGCACTACAGTATATGGCATTTATCTAAACCCTCACATGTTCTTGGCTTTAATAGAGAGATATAACAAAAGCACTGGGACCTTCATGATGTCTCATGGAGAGATGGGATTTGCTCTTAACGAGATGGAATAAATCTCTCGTCTACCGATGGGTGATAACCCATATGAAGAATATGTACCCACAAATGATGAATTAGATGCTCTAGCAAAGGAGAATCCCCAGATGATCACAGTTTTCCAAGAGCTGCTGTGTCACTATAAAATCTGCTCACTCTACTACGAAAGTGCTACTGCGGGTGCTTGGTACATCACAAAATGGATGCCATATATGTTCCTGCGTCATGTGTGGGAGGACAAGCCACTGGACAGTCAAGCCTGTACGCCTCGTTTCTTTGAACCTTTTGATAGAAGTGATATGCAATTATTGATGGAAAAACATAATCATGGGGATGTCACCTTGACTGAGGACTCGGGTCTGTTCAAGGATGGCGATGTTCTTCAAAGTTACCTTAGACAGGATTACAGACCTATGTCTCCAGAAGCCCAGCTGGTAGGCTTTCTATCTTTATGGCTACGGCGTTTTGTAGTTCCGGGAGCCAGTACGGTTGACAGATTCCACCGAGGAGTTTTGTTCGCTGCAACATGTCTTGTATTTGGATACAAGATGGATCTCCTATCATCCATGACCTGCCGCCTGAACGCTGGATTGCGTTCTTTTGTGGATACTATGCTACAAGATAAGGATAGTCGGTCGAATTTTCCCCGTACTGAAATGCCATATACTTATTTGTTCGGATGGCTATTGCTACACCATCCATGTTTAATGAACCCGGATATGGGACCTGCTGATGGAGACTTCATCGAGCATTTTGCTAATGCTCATTGGAAATATACTGCTCTTTCAGAGTGTCGACTTGCCTTGAACCGTGGATCAGGATGGTATTTCCAGTGTGTTGGCCCCCCTTCAGGGTATGATACTATGCCTCCACAGATGATGGACTTACCTGAAGAAACACTCCGTTGAAGTCCAAACATCTTTTCCTGGATTAAGATAATCCGGCCCTCTCACTTGGTCTATAGATTTGAAGAAGAATGCTATTTGGAACCGTATTTGTCGAGTCGATTTGCACGGCAGTTCGGGTATGATCAGCTTCATGTAGGAAATGCAACCACTTGCCTACAGGCCAAGGGTTATCTTATTGATGGGGCTAGGGATTGGAATTACTACAATGCCCAGGGCACAAAAGCTATTTTTTTCTATGTCTTATAAACTTCCCCAAGGCTCGCGTATGTTATATTCATATGCAAACTTCTATACTTCAGCAAACACATTCGCTGAAAGCTTCCATCCTGCACATAGATTCGCAATTGAAAGGAGAATTAAACAAGGGAAACATACTCTTCAGTCTTTTCGGGATGTAGAAGACAGGGATCCTGCCGATGTACCTCTGGAGGCATCAATTTTAATGAATTTTGCTGACCCAGTTCAAGATCCTTTAGATATATCCATAAAGATGCGGAAAGAAAAATCCCCTGTTAAAGGTTTGAAAAGAGAAAGACTAAGGAAACGACAGTCTCTCCTCAACGGGATAGTCCTCCTAATTATCCAAGGGCTCCAGAGAAGAAGAAAAGAACATCACTGGTTATCAATGAACCAGTGACTACGAGAACGACTCGTTCTCAATCAAAACAGTTGCTTCTCAGTTCTTCTTCTGGAGAGAAGGACATTACCCCTTCTTTTATTCAGAAACAGGAAAAGATTACAGAAGGAGGAACTTCTGCTTCCTTGATCGATCCAGAAGGTAATCATACCGAAGCTGTTGCAGGGCCAAACGCACCGATACTCAAAGAAGTTAGAAGAAGATTGGACATTGCTGAAGAAAAACCATCTCAAGAAGGTAATATCAAAGCTGTAAAATATCCTCATCTGTTAACTTTTATCAGAGATATATATCTAAATTGCTTTTCCTTATATTGATTATTTTAACAGATGTCCGTCCTCCTTCCACCATCATGATAGTAAATGTTCCTGCTAATGTACTTGCTGCAGCAGGGATAACAATTCCCTCTCCAACTCCCGTGAGTCCAAAAGCTTTCTTTCTAAAACAGGATTTACCTCCACAAGATACTTCGCAAGCTCAAAAATCTACTCATTCAGGAGAGGCAATGATTGATGCATTGAACGGTTGTGATTTTGATGATGAAACTTATGATGAAGATTGGGACAACATTGCTAAAGAAAAACAAACTTTAGCGAATGCATCAGCATCACAAGAAATCCCCGTTGATGAAGATCCTTCGTTTGCTGAAGACGAGGAGGATGTGGTTCATGATAAGGAATCTGTCAATCTTCCTGAAGTTAATGAACCCACGACCACTGAGTCGCCCGAAGTGTCTAAGGTGGCAACTAAATTAGTAAATGAAACTCCAATAACTCTACCACCTTCGACTGAATCAGGAGCAGGGAGTAGTCAGGCCACCATGACTACAGAGACTCTGTCCAAACTTCAGTCCGAGACAATTAAAGCTATTGAGACTCCTCATAATGTACTCAGCTCAAGTAAGTTTCTCCACTATGAATGATTTGTTATTGCATCTTCAGCATTATATGTTATAACATATGTGATTTGCAGCAGCGCCCACTGGGATTGTAGCCGGGGAAGGAAGCTCTTCTCATATTAGTGCTCCAGATGAAGTACCCCCACCTGCTAAAGCTGTAAAGACTTCTACAAACATAGTAGCTACTCCAGGAGCCCTGGCAGCTAACAAATTTGTGGTGACCTCTTTCACGAGAGTTTTCTTTACGTCTCTGGAGCCTCTAGTTCATAGAGTTATGGAGAGAGAGGATCAGTACTGTTAGAACTCCCACTACATTCTTGATCGAAGGCATCCGTAGTCAAGGAGACGAAGCTCAAGCTTTATTTTTGGAACATTTTTTGGATGAGCTAGAGAGGTCAATCAAGGCTTACAAGGAGCTGAAAATATGAGATTTTGAGCCACTAGTAAACATGGAATATGAAACCATGGTTCGAGAAGCAGAAATTAGTAAAGCTGATTTTGAAACATTCCTGCTGGCTTTCACTAGACAATCCTCTGAGCTAGACATTCAAATCTCTGATGTGGCTATTATTGCTGAGAGTCACAAGACCAAGGCTATAGAGGAAGAGAAAAAGGCTGCTGATTTAGAAGCCAAAATTGCTCAACTTCAGGCAGAACTCCAAACTGCTAAGCAGAGCATAGAACAAGAGAATCAATTGTACCAATCTGCTATTGATCGGGTGGAGATTTTGAAGGACCAGAAGAAGGAATTTGAAAGTCTTCAGAATGAAGAGCTAAAATGTCGAACTGCTACCCTACAACCTTTCGATCCTGAATAAGGACGAGTTGAAGCTAGGCAGAGAGTGCTAGATTCTCGTGATGAAAGAATTCAGGTTCTGAAGAAACAAATTGCAGAACTCACCATCTATCCTTCGGAGTGAAAATGGGCAAATTTTGTTGCTTCTTTCTACAATGTACTCATTTTTCTTCTTTTACAGAAAGAGAATAATAAAGACTTTTTATGTGGTTCCATTATTTGTTGCATATCTTGTTATAGATATAAGCAATAGAATAGAAAATATATTCAGAGGTACTGGACATGATATATTTCATGATTTAGAAAATAACAATATTTATTATATCTGCTCAGATGTAATGTGGACGTGGCAGAATATAAAATTTAGCAATACTGTTATTTCAATAGACAACTTTATCAGAGGTAATAAGGACGTGACAAGTTACTGATATAAATAATCAGAATTCAGAGGTGTAAAGGACGTGAATCCATATTATTTAAAACAAAAGACAATAAATGCCAAATGAATAATAAATCAAAGAAAGTGAATCAATGAACAGTCACTTCAGTTTTCAAAAAAAAGATGACGGCGCATTAGATTGAAGATAGTTATTAAATCTTGAATGTGATCTTCCTTGAGACGACTTTTGACAGCAATATCGCCAACATAGCATTCGACAGTCTTTCGTAGATGATCCCGAAAGATAGTGTTCATAGCCCGCTGGTAAGTTGCACCTGCATTCTTAAGACCAAATGGCATGACTTTATAACGGTACACTCCACGAGGAGTACGAAACGAAGTATGTTTCTCATCTTCAGGATTCATCCGGATTTGATTATATCCAGAAAACCCGTCCATGAAAGAAATTCGTTCGAATCCACATGTATTGTCGATCATGACATCAGTAATTGGGAGAGGGAATTCGTCTTTAGGGCAAACATCATTAAGATCCCGAAAGTCTATGCAAACTCGAACCTTTCTGGTCTTCTTCAGGACTAGGACGACGTTGGCTATCCAGTCAGGATGTTGTTCTTCTCTGATAAGACCACAAGTTATAAGCTTTTTGACTTCATCATCAATTGCATCCATCATTTCAGGCTTGAATCGCCATTGTTGTTGTTTGATCGGCTTGGCATTCGACAAGATATTAAGCTTGTGAGTTACAATTTGAGGATCTAATTCCGGCATATCTTCATAACTCCAGGCGAAGACATCAATATATTCACGAATAAGGTGAATCAATTCTTGTTTATCATCCTCTGAAAGATTTTTACTAATAAAGATTGGTCGTGATACGCCCTCCTCTCCAATATCGATCTGGACTAGTTGATCCTCAGTAGGTGGCTCTCGTTGTTCAAAATGAAGTTCCCACTGATTGTCCATCTTTTGTGCCCAAGGGTCCACTTCAGGAGCTTCTTCAATATCATCTTTATTATCTTTCGAAAATTCGGCAGACACCATGTTAGAAGATACTATCACCCTATGAACATTACCAATGCTGGTGTCAGAATCCCATGAAATAGAATCAGAAGAGTTTGATCGTTCTTCTTCATCAGATTCAGAAGGTTCTGGAGTTAGGAGTGGTAAAGCATAACCTAGTTCCCATTTCGTTTCCTGTGAAATTGTTGTGATTTTCCTTTTGGAACAGCAATACGAAGAGGAGTTCGCCTTCCTTTACCGTTGTTGAGGCCAGTTTTGAAATTATAGCCCATTTTACGGATGATTGCTTTGGATTAAGGACTATAGCGACGTAATTGTAGCCTTCCGGAATCATCTCTATTATCGTTATAGAGCATGATTTTTGGCTCCTCCCTTTTATTGAAGAATATAGGCTTTTCATCTTTCTTTCGAGACGGTACTAAGAAGTACGACTCTTGTATTGAATCCAGTGATACCGTATTTCGAAGAGATGATACGACTTCTATTGTAAGTGGTTTAAAGTTATCTAGCATATACAAATAACACTGAGTATAGTAAGAGACATCAGTATACTACAAAGGAGATGCTTTATTGATTTTGACACCATCATTTACAACAGAAACTTTAGCCTTAGCAGGCTTAGTCAGATTAATGACAAGAGCAGGAGAAGAAGAACGAGAAGGCGGAGGAGGCTTCTTGCGACGAATATCGATTACAAGCGGCTCAGAAGAGGTGAGCTTCCTTTGTTCCCGACTATAACCCTTGGGCTGCTTCTCATGGGAAGGAAGATAGATAGTCAGTGGTTTGGAAGACTGAGGACAAGAGGTACGTCCTTTGACCGGGATCACCAGTGTATCATTCGGCACATTTTTTTGTTTTTCATCCGTATCTATTGCTAGTACCACCTTCATGAATTCTTCCTTGTACATGCGAAAATCGTTGTAGTATGCTTCAACCCCTTTGAAAGGATTCAGATCTACAACCTCTTTTTGGACTTCTCCATTACCATCCACATATTTAAAACATTGATGGAGAGTAGAAGGTACAATATTGTGTTCATGGAGGAATGACCTTCCCAGCAAAGCGTTGTATGAGCCATGATTGTCGATAACATAGAAAGTTACCTTTGTACGAAGATTGCCAATTTGAAGTTTTAGGCGTATCTTTTCCAAAGGTTCACTTCTTCCTTGATTGAATCCCAAGATGGTAGATATAGTTGTAGAGAGGTTATGCAATAGGATTTTCAAAACATCCAGTAAAAACTTCGGCATGATGCTAAGTGCAGACCCGGGGTCAATCTGAATGCGATCGACTTTCATAGTATCTACATACCCCATGAAATAGAGAGGACGATCATGACGATTATCTTCTAATAACATGTCATCTTGTGTAAAAGTAATATTGGGCATTAGTTCAAATACACTATGATAATGTTCACAACTGACTGGCTCCTTTTCAGGCTTCTTGAGAAGAGTAAGATAAGCGTCAGCCTGCATCAAAGCTTCACTTAACGTCTCTCGAGTCTCTTTTGAGAGACGTAAGAGTTCAAAGATTGACAATCTTGCTGGAGTATTGGCCAATTGAGCCAATATGTCAAAATTGTAAGGCTTTTCAAGTCTAAGAGATGAGCACTTCTTCAGTGCTTTGTCAAAGCGAACAGGTTGCTTCCCCTTATCTGCTGATGTTGGTTTAGGAGGAGATGGTTCAACCACAGGCAGGGATATAGATGGTATATTCTCAGCAGGAGAAGATGATCTAGGAAGAGCATCAGGAGATGGAACAGGATTCTCTTGATTTTTGGGATATTCCCGAAGACAGGGTTTTCCAGATCTAGTGGCCATTAGAATTTCTTCTTCTGTTACTGGTTCAAAGGATACCATGTTGCAGTTCTTAGATTTGGTGTGCTTCTAGAGGAAGGCGTTTGAAACTCTGCTACCAAATCTGGATGAATCCACATGATCTCTCCTCTGTCAGTCGATAGTGGAACAAGACCTTCATTTTGAGGAGGTGGGAGATTCACGATCTCAAGAGTAGTCCTTGGAATGGGGACAACACCATCTTGTACAAGTTGTGGTAAAAAATTACCAAATTGTAGAGAAACCACATTAGCGGTCACCGTTTTCTCGTCCTGCTGAAGAGTAATTGCTCCAGAATTGACCAACTCCTGGATTTTGTCCTTGAGCACATAACATGCTCTGGTAGGATGTCCTATAAATATGTGATAAACACATTATTTAGGGTGATCGGTTTTACCTACTTCTTCTGGCTGTTTTGCCTCTGGAAGTTGAAGTTTATTGATTTTGATCAAGCAATCGAAGATTCTCAAAGTATCACCTTCATCGAAAGAATACTCTTCCTTTGGATGAGTTGTCTTCTGTGGTGGTACTGATGGAGTGGGCGCTGTCTGAGCGACGTTGACAGCCAAAGACTATTTGCCCTTGAGATTGATGGCCAGTGTTTCTTTACTCTTGCGGTTATTCTGGCGATTATTACCCCTGGGTGTAGAATGTTCGTCTTGGTTAGGATGAGTCATCTGAACTCCTAACTGTTTAAACTTTTCGGCACTAACCTCTGCCGCCTTTGCATTTACAATGAAAGAAGGCCAATCCTGGAATTATGTAGATCATGTCCACATACTGATAATAGGCAACAAGTTTGATTTGCAAGTATCTATTGTTACAGCAGATGGAGTTCCTAAAGGCATTTTGAGTGCCTCTCGGCGGGATCTTTCAAGAAAACTTTTTGTGGATTCATTGTACCTCTGTTTAATCTTAATGAGGCCAGACATTGTCATATCGTTGACTTCCTTATAAAACCGTTCCAAGAATATTTGCTTGAAACCAGTAAAAGAAGTTATGCAGCCATCAGGCAAGCTGCGATACCAGTCATATGCTGTACCGGCTAAACAACTGACGAATACTTTGGTAAGGAAAGCATCATTTGGCTGTAATTGATCAGCCATCACCTCAAAATGATTGATGTACCGACTTGGAGAGGTACTGCCATCAAACAACATAATGGTGGGAAGCTTGTATTTAGGAGGGAATGGAACTTCCTTCCATTTTGTACGATACAGTTGCTTTATGCCCAGTCTTTGTAGGCCATCCTTCTGCTTGAAGGCCTCAAACTGAGTGCGTAATAGTTTCACAGCTTCATTAGCATCCCCTGATGTTTAGGAATTTATGGGCTGATTAGAAGTATTAGGAGGAGGAACAGCGTGGTAGTTACCACCCCCAGCACCAGACTGACTGGGATCAGCTTGAATTGGCACAGAGGCAACTTGAGGAGGTGGTACCCCCAGACTAACAGGTACAAAAGATGCTATAAGCTCAGGATTTATAGCAGGGTTTACAATCGGTGGCACTGTATGTTGAGCCACGATTATAGTGTGTATGCTAGCAACCATTTCTGCCATGGTCTTCAATTTGTCCTCTAGTACAATAATTCGTTGCTCTTGACTAGTTGAAGTAGAGGCATCTTGATCTTCCGTAATGGTATATGCCGCCACTTCTCTTGCTGCTATTGATGAGATAGTCTATTCAGAACTTTTACTATCTGCATCAAACTCTGAAAAAGTGTCATCTCCTACATGAGTGATGGGGAGATCTTCTTGATTAAAGACACCTTGGTTCAAATGTCGATTTCTCGATCTAGTGTATTGAAAGACACCTTCACTAGATGCATGAATCCGATCTAAGTATTGCTGACTGGGATTACGGGATGCATTACGTCTTGGACGTTTCCTGCCCCCAGTGCCTTGAGAAGTCATATTGACAGAAGTATATAATAGCTCTTCTTCGTCTTCTATTATATGTTCAGGAGTTGGAGCATAGTTCAAACGATCGAAGACAGATCGCCGAGCCGATTGGCAACAACAGTTGATGACGACTTTATGAAGGCAGTGGCGATCTGAAGCGTGATTTGGGGGTGAGGGAGACATCCTTGTAATCTTCCGTCTTTGTGTAAGACGTTGCCGGAGATCAGTTACAACTACAGGACGAGAAAAAGTTGGAGGAACATATTCCTTAATGATGTTAGGAACATGTCTCCTATTCTTCAGATGTTTTGTTCCCTGAGTGTACAAAGATGTACTCAACTCATTAGCATAAGTGGTTGGGTCCTTTTCAAACTTTGGCTTCTAGTATAGATTGGCCTTTGGCATAGGGTTCTTACGTTTCACCAAAGTTGATACTGGTTGACGCCTATTGAGATACGCGCGTAAATCAGAAAATTCTGCTCCAGGTGTCTCTATTTGTGATACGCTCAATTTTCCTTGCTTAGATCTTAAAATTTGTAAGGTGTAAAGGTTTTGACCAGACCTCATAGGAGTAGGTAAGATACCTCTTTGATCAGTATTCTTTCCGATATCAGAGATCCGAAGACCTCTGTTTAACGGAATAGAATCTGATGTGTCTTCCTCTGAGTCATAGACTAGGAAAGTTTGAGGAAAGAACAAAGGGTGCTTTCCTTTATTTTGTAGAGGGTTAGCTAAGAAGCATTCCCCTTTGTTCTGTTGTGAGACCATTTTAGGCACGGATTGTGCCAATTGAGGAAGTGTCAAAGGACTCTTCCCTTTGTTCTATCTAGTATTGGCACTTGAACATTGATTCTCCAAGTTCAGAACTTGAGAATTAAAAGAGAGAATAGCCAAAAGACTAGTTCCCTTAGGTTGCTCCAAAGCAGCAAACTGCGCCTGAGTTACTGATTGCTCGGGTTGTGCCATAGTCCTATGGGCTACTGGTTGCACCCTAGTAATATAGGCTACTGGTGGCGCCTTGGCAGCAACATGGGTAGTAGACTGTACGCGGGCAGCAGGAAGAGTGGATTGTGGCCTAACAGCAGAAGCAGGCTATGCCGGAGCCACTGAGGCGGATTGCGCCTTGGCCACTGAGCACTCAAGTTGCGCCTGGGCAACACCAAATGCGGGAGATTTAGGAGTCCACACAGTCCTATTCTTGGCGATAGCCACAGTGTGCTTGTTGCTCTTGGCGTTGATCATATTCTCGTAGGCTGTCTGGTTGACTTAAACAGCCAGAGTCTTCTGCGTCTTGCCGATCAACGTAGTGTCACATTGAGTTGTCAACTTCTCGTCGGAGGAGAAAGTTGTCCCCAGCAGAGAGTGGTGGCCCATGCAGGTCTTGTAAATCAAGAAATGTGAGGGTTTACCGAATAGATGTCTCAATCAGTATTCGCCCTTGATCTCCGCCCGTATTTTCAAATCCCTGAAATTCTTGTCCTGATTACATGCTTGTATCGTTGATCTGTCCTGGTCCTTCCTTATTGTTTCCCTGTGTTGTTTTCCTCAGCGGCACTGTACCTGGTCCTACCGATCGACGAGGTAGAGCACCTCCCGTGGGCCAGCAGCAACCTGGAGATCAAGCCCAGCATTCCAGGTTCGCCTCCAGAGTGATACCCACTGGAGGACAGTCACCAGTTCGGCCCATCCAGCCCGCAGAGCCAGATGATGGTACCTTAGTAGGCCTTATCAGAACCTTGATAGCTTCTCAGGATCGTCGAAGCGACGCCCTGCACCAGACAGTTCAAGATGCTTTGACCCGAGGCGGACATCCAGGGAACCAGGCGGCGAATAGCTTCAAACGATTGAACCCTCCTTTCTTCGACGGTACCGAGGATGCGATTGCCGCGGATGCATGGCTTCAGGATATCGAGGTGATTCTGGAAGCAGCTAGGACACCCGAGAATGAGAAGGTGGCGGTGGTACGCCTGCAGTTGTTGGACTTGGCTCGCAGTTGGTGGGCGGCGCAAGCCATGGGATTAGTGGCACCCATTGCTTGGGCAGTGTTTAGAGAGAGATTCCAAGCGAAGTACTTTGATGCTGTGGCTCGGTACGACCTACAGACCAGATTTACCAACTTGAAGCAAGGAGGCAGGACAGTCGACAGTTATGCATCAGAGTTTTCTAGACTCAGTAGGTTTGCCCCCACCTTGGTGGCGACCGAGTTTGATAGGGCCCAGTGTCACGACCCGCTCCCGAATAATCGGACACGAGTCGGACACGCCCAGCCTTCATTGTTAGACACAATGAAGTAAGCTGTACCAATCTAGGGAAACTAACCAGATAAACATGAAAGTATAGAATCACAGCATCTATATAATGTGTCCCAACCAGAAAAGAGATACAATATCTGAATTTATTACAATTCAACTATAAGAGTCTGCTAGTCTCAATACATGGAAAGATAAATGGAAACTAAAAGAAGTACTAGGCCAAGAAGTACTAGGCCTCTGCAGCCTCTAGGTCAGAAGCAGCTCCAGCTGGCTCAACAGGGAAAGCAATGTCCTGTCCATAGTACGTGTCACACAAAGCCTCCATCTCACCTATCATAACATATCCAGTCAGGAGCAGAGCAAAGTACAGTTCTAGGTAATGAACAATAACATAATGATATGGAAAGTAAATGCTGGAAGAACAGGATAAGAACAAGTATGTAAAGAACATGAAGAACATGAACTACTGCTATAAAGATACATGAAAGATCATGACAATGTAAGATGCAGTAAAGATCACGACTATGACTAATATCAAGATCAGGATCAAGGAAAACTAATGTAAGAACAAAATCCTGAACATGTGTTATATGTTTGAAATACTACTTAGATATGTGACCGGCTATGGGTAAGATCATGAAAGAACATGAAAGGATCCTGAAAGATCATGTAATGGTACGGCTTAGGACCCGCGTGCACTGTGCGAGGCCTAAGCTAAAGATCATGAATAAGTATCCGGGTTTAGTCACATATCTAGAGTATTTCCCCACCCCAAGATTCAAGTAAGAACATGAAATAACAAGCCAGAAGATCATGAACGTGTCGCAGTGTGTCAGCAATAAAGAACAAGGAAAATGCACTGAACAAAACCATAGAATGTACTTGCCTTGCTCCAGATGATCAAGAAAAAGTGGTAAAGCTGGTAATCCTCCTGTTTATGATTTACAGTTTGATAAGTCAACATGTGTATAGTTGATATTAAAATCTAAAACAGTCCTTAGATACCAATTGATAAAATGCAACTACTCTATTGAAAGTAATTCATCTATAGTCTAATTTAGACTAAACTTATCTAAATACTTCTTAAACCTATAATGATAATAGTCAACTTATTATGACTATGCAATACTCTAACAACATTTCTTAAAAGAGCTATACATCAATTTATACAAATTCAATATTATTCCATAGTATAAAGCAATCTAATTATCCTGCCTACACCATTCCTGTTCCAAAAGGTCACTCCTATGTACAGTATTGGTTTCAAGCATAGTGACTGGCAACCCTACTTAATATCACCCCCAGTCTTCCTGAAAAATATGAGAACATCTCTAACTTCTTACATAAAGAAATCACCATCTATACTTGTATATCCTAACAGTGACTTAAAAGAGCCCTGCTTCTCAATGAAGGCCAGCTAGGTGTAACTCCTTGGGTTTAAAGCCCTGCAGTCACAATACAAGGTAAGGTAGAGAAGAGAATGGTTTCCTGTTGTCTATAAGTCATAAGGGAAAATGATATTCTGTCCAGTTTACATGTTCTGAGACACAGTGAAGTATTTGATCATGTGGACCCCTTTTAAACCCTTCAATCATAAAAGATTCCTGGCAGTTAAGACATAATAATATGACTAAATGAAATTTAGTCACTAGACTGTAGCTGCTACCAAAATTGAATGACACCTAATCTCAAAACTGGAACCTAATTGCAAGAACAGTCCTGCTATTACAGTCCATGTTTAGAACTCAGGATAGTCTCACATGAACTCATATCAACTAAACCTATAGACCATTGTAACTCCATCACTGACACCAATAGGATTCACTTGATTAACAACAAAATCCTAGCAGTTATCTACCAGGAATATACACAACTAGTGAATAAATTATGCTTGATGAGTTTGTAATTATAAAGAGGAGGCATCCTTCCTCATACTGTTAACCACCAAAAATCAAAGTAAAACTCACTGTCCATGATAACTCTGCTCATATGCAGGAACTTCTGAAATAACAATTGATTGGACACAAATTCTCATTCAAACATGCAAAACTGGAATTGAATGATTGAATGCTAATACTCCAAAATCGAATTGTTATCAGAATCTGGCTTAAAATTGAATAGACAACAACAACCTGATCTCAAACTCAGGTTAATTCACATATCAACCCACATGAACTCACATGACAGTCTTGTGTGAATTTACATAACAGGTTTATATGAAATCAAATGTCAATTCCTAACATAGGACTGAGTAATTGCCTGAACATATCAATTAACACAAAACCTATGCATGTTAAACTTGGTTCCAGCCTACACTTATCAGTCACTGATAACTGGTATGTAGAAACCAGGACAGTTAGCCATTTGAACAACCCAGGTTCTCAGGGAATACGATTACAGGTAGCTACATTCATAGCCCCAATTCACACAGGAAAATTTAATGTCCTGATCATTATGGGGGGTCACAAACACATAGTGTCCCTATGGTTCTGATGCTTGTCCTGGTCCTAACAGGACAGATATAGGTAGCAGGTTATTAGTCCAATTGTTAAAACATCTGATCAAAAATAATGGAATCAATTTAAACTCTGAATCATCTATCAAATAACACACAGTTGCAACTAAATTCCAGCCCAGACTTGATCCACTCATACTCGATTCAAGGTTTCCCAGTAATGCTCTCACTTAAATGGTTTTCCCTCCCTGTTGCTGAATTCAGACAAGGACATCTAGGGACCAGTCTGAACTCATGAAATAGGAAATGATCTGTTCATTATAGACTGGCTATGGAACAGGGTCATGGGAAAATACTCATACACAATCACTCATGATCGTAGCTATGAAAAGGAATTTAGGATTTAAACTACGACTAACACAACATTCCCATTAATAACACAACCATGTCCTCATAAAAGCCACAAATAATAAAACAACAGTGTATGCTACAAATAGTTAAGAAAATTACCTGAGGGTGAATCAACCTTGTCTCTGACACAATCAGCACAGCTCTCACTTCTTCCTCTCAGATCAAACTCTATGGGAACTAAAGAAAAATAAAATCACCATGGGTTGTCTAATCATCAATCAAGTATAGATTCATTGATCCATCAATGAAGGACTTACCAACGTTCCAATTCACGAGCTAGGATGATCAACAAAGTGAGATCCACTATGATCCTAAATATTGATCTAACACCAAATCAATAAGAAACTAAATCAAAAGAAGGCACAACAGAATTATTGGAACAAGACAAGACATCTACCTCTTCTATTAGTCTCAGGAGCAATTCCTCAAACAGATCAAGAGTCTGGGGAGAATTTCCAATTCCAACTACAAATTATTTCGATGAGGGATCAGATCAAGGAAAATTGAACTAAGGATCAATTTGATCGAAAAAGGACTCACCCACTAGATTGGAAACAGTCGATCTCCTCCTGCTTCCTGCTGCTGTGTCCACCCCTTGTGTTGTCCGTCAATCAAGAGAAAGGTTTGTCGAGGCATGGTGGTTCGCCATGGCCACTCCAGAACAGAGTTTCGAAAGGAAGAAGGAATGGTTAGAGAAATGGAGAGGGCTGCTACAATGAGGGAGGTTGCTTAAATAAGCCAGGTAGCGTGAGGCTCAGGCTTCCAATTGGCGGGAAAAATTCTTGCCCCACCCTCTCTGACAGGTCGTTGGGTGTCAGAGGTGAGGGAGAGCACATGGCCACCTCCCTCGGCCGTTAGGATTTGAATTTCGAGTGCAGCTCGAAAATACTGTGAAGAGGAGAAGGAAATGGTCTAAACGAAATAGAGGTTGGAAATAAATGGGCTTCAGTAATGGGCCATTAGTGATAGTATAGGTTTTAAAATGATTTAAGCCCAATTAAAATTTTAAATGATAACTAAATTAAAAAGAACATTCCTAATCATTTAAAAAACTTTTAAAATTCAAAATTTCAGAAAAGTGGAGTTACAAATCTCTCCCCCTTGAAAAATTTCGTCCTCGAAATTGAAATATAGACACAGAAAATCAAACATAGTGAATCCAAAGAGCTGTTTATTGAATTCAAAAAAATGCATAAAAGTACAAAGCACTCAAGTGAACAAACTAGGATATCGTTCACGCATCTCATCCTCACGCTCCCATGGGGACTCTCCCGGAGAGTGGTGTCTCCACATGATGCGAACAAAGGAAATGGTCTGGTTCCGCAGACGCTTCTCCCTCCGGTCGAGGATCTCTACTGGCTGCTCCTCGTATGTCAATCTCGGGCCCACCTCCAGCTCAGAATAGTCCACCACATGGCTGGGGTCTGGAATGTATCGTCGAAGCTGGGATATGTGGAAAACATCATGCACTCCCTCCAAGCTAGCTGGAAGCGCTAGTCGGTACGCCACCTCGCCAATCCGTGCCGTCACATCGAAGGGTCCGATGAATCTCGGACTGAGCTTCCCGCCTCTGCCGAACCGAATGACGCCTCTGGTCGGTGAGATCTTCAGGAACACTCTGTCTCCAACCTCGAACTCAAGCGGCCGTCTGCTGCTGTCTGCCCAATGCTTCTGCCGATCCTGCGCAACTCTGAGACGATCTCTGATCAGTCTGACTTTTTCTGCTGAGTCCACCACCATCTCTGGCCCAAGTAAAGCTCTCTCGCCAACGTCGTCCCAGGATAACGGCGTGCGACATCTCCGCCCGTACAGTGCCTCGAATGGAGTCATCTCAAGCTGGCCTGATAACTGTTGTTATAGGCAAATTCCACCAGGTGTAAATGGTCCTCCCACGAACCGCCGAAGTCGAGTGCGCAAACTCGTTGCATGTCCTCCAAGATCTGAATGGTCCTCTCGGACTGTCCGTCCGTCTGTGGATGATAAGCCGTGCTGAACTTCAACTGTGATCCCAAGCTCTGCTGTAGACTCCTCCAGAAATGTGATGTGAAGCGGCTGTCTCGATCTGAAACAATGCTGACTGGCACCCCGTGAATCCTCACGATCTGACGCATGTAGAGGTCTGCAAGCTTCTCGGTCGACAGCCCAACCTTGAACGGAATAAAATGAGCGGACTTTGTCAATCTGTCCACGATCACCCAAATAGCGTCCTTGCCACCGGGAGTACGCGGCAATCCAGAGACAAAGTCCATGGTAATGTGCTCCCACTTCCATTCCGGAATAGGTAAAGGCTGGAGTAGTCCCGCTGGTCTCTGGCGCTCCGCCTTGACTTGCTGGCACACAAGGCATCTGGAAACAAATCTGGCGACCTCTCTCTTCATCCCATACCACCAAACATACTCATGCAAATCCTTGTACATCTTGGTAGATCCAGGATGTATAGAATACTGTGACTGATGAGCCTCCTGCATGACCTCCTCTCGCAAGTCCTTAGGCACACACAGCTGACTCCCATGCCTCAAGGATCCGTCCTCCGCAATGGTGAAATCGTCGAGCAGACCTAACTCTGCCTGAGCTCTAAGACCTTGGATTCCCTCATCAAGCAACTGGGCCTCCTTGATCTTCTCTAGCAACCCCGACTGTATCTGCATATACATCATCTGACCTCCATGCCCTGGGAGAACAATCTCAATCCCAAGACTCTCCAGATCCTCCAATAGATGCCGGTCCATGGTGAGATACATAGCAATAGGATATCGACAGAGAGCATCTGCAACCACATTCGCCTTCCCAGGGTGATATTGCAGACTAATGTCGAAATCCTTCATGAGTTCCAGCCATCTGCGCTGCCTCATATTCAGCTCCTTCTGAGTAAAGACATACTTCAGGCTTTTGTGGTCCGTGAAGATGTCCACTCTCTCTCCATATAGATAATGCTTCCACAGTTTCAAGGCAAATATGACCGCTGCAAGCTCCAAGTCATATGTAGGATAATTCTTCTCATGGGGCCTCAACTGTCTAGAAGCATACGCTATAACCTTCTTGTTCTGCTCCAGCACACATCCCAAGCTTTTTCCTGAAGCATCGCTGTAGATGACGAATCCTCCTGATCCCGATGGCAAAGCTAGAACTGGGGCCGTCGTGAGTCTTCTCTTCAATTCTTCAAATGCTGACTGGCAGGCGTCGCTCCAGATGAACTCCTCGTCCTTCCGCGTAAGCTTCGTCATAGGCTCTGCTATCCTGGCGAAGTCCTTCACGAACTTCCTATAGTATCCTGCTAGACCCAGGAAACTACGAATCTCTGCTACCGACTTGGGAGGTGCCCATGCTTCCACTGCCTCAATCTTCTTGGGATCCACAGAAATCCCTTCCCCAGTCACCACATGCCCTAGAAACTCCACTCTGTCCAAGAAAAACTCACATTTCGAGAGTTTTCCGTACAGCTTCTCCTTCCGCAGAATCTCTAAAACAATCCGCAGATGCTCAACATGCTCCTCCTCCGTCTTGGAATAGATCAGAATGTCGTCAATAAAAACTACGACAAACTTATCCAAATACTTGTGGAAAACCTTATTCATCAGGTTCATAAAAACTGCGGGGGCATTGGTGAGTCCGAATGGCATCACCAGGAACTCATACTGGCCGTATCGAGTGTTGAAGGCTGTCTTCGGTATATCCTGCTCCCGAACCTTCATCTGGTGGTACCCTGACCGAAGATCGATCTTAGAAAAGACCTTCGCTCCACTAAGCTGGTCAAACAGCTCATCAATCCGCGGCAAAGGATATCTATTCTTGATGGTGATGTTGTTGAGTGCACGGTAGTCAATGCACATCCTCACCGTCCCATCCTTCTTGGACACAAAAAGCACCGGTGCTCCCCAGGGTGAAGCACTGGAGCGAATAAATCCTTTGCCCTCAAGCTCATCAATTTGCGCCTTCAACTCCGCAGCTTCCTTCGGGTTGATCTTGTAACAGTGCTGGGACTTCGGTGCTGATCCGGGCAATAAGTCGATGCTGAACTCCACATCCCGATCTGGTGGCAATCCTGGAAGCTCCTCTGGAAAGACGTCAAGATACTCTGCAATCAGCGGATGCGGCAACTCCTGGTCTTCTGCAACTGCTCCGAAGTAGACTCCCTCTGGCCTCTCTGCAACTCGTCTGCTGATCTCGAACGGTGGAACTCCTGGCGGACTGAAAATCACATTCCCTTCATGGCAGTCTATTACGGCAAACTGCTCGCTCATCCAGTCGATGCCGAGGACTACATCGAATCCAGGCAGTGGCATCACTAGAAGTCGAGCTCGGATCTCTCTCCCAGCAATAGTGATAGGGCATTCCACCATCTCACTTACTGGAACTGATCCGTCTCCTGTCATGATCTGACAGTTCCGCCTAGTGGGCTTGGGTGTGAAGCCGTGTCTATGCAGAAACTCATATGATACAAAGCTATGTGTGGCTCCAGAATCAAACAATGCAATGGCAGGGAAAGAATGCAAAAATATAGAACCTGTGATCACATCTGGTACTGCCTCGTCCTCCTCAACTGCAGCCATGACGTAAGCACGTCCCTGCTGTGCTCCTCCTCTCTACTGCTGCTGGTGCTGTGCAAACCTCTGCTGCTGGGGTGGTAGAGCTCCTCCTCTCTGGGGTGCAGCAGGCAATGCTCTGGGTGGTGCAGCCGGTGGTCCTCCTCCTCGTCCTCCTGCTAGTCTGGCTGTAGCCTGAGCGCAGTCCCTCATCTGGTGTGCATATAACCCGCAAAAGAGGCAAAGTCCCAACCTCTTGCGGCACTCGTCGATATGATGACCGGGCCGATGACAATAGGCACAAGGGATCGCCAGCTGCTGCCTCTGATGCTGATGCACTGGAGCTCTGGCCTGCCGGTGATGCTGCTGCTGGTGCGGCCTCGTCTGGGTCTGAGTCTGAACCCTCTTCGCTGGTGCCTGGAAACTGTTGCTGCCCACATCTCGGTCCCTCTTCAGCTTTGGGTCCGCCTCCTTCTCTACTGCCTGGGCGATCTTAAGGATGCTGGAGTAGGTAGTCGCCTGGCTAATTGCCACCGCATGTCGCAGCTCCCTGTTGAGACCCTTCTTGAATCTCCATGCTCTGTCCTCTGGATCTTTAACTAGTCTCTCAGCGAACCTGCTGAGTCTGGTAAACTCCGAAGTGTACTGCGCAACCGTCATCGTCCCCTGCTGCAGCGCCTCGAACTGCATCCTCAACTCATCACGCTCCACCTCCGGGAAGAATTTATCCTTGAACAGTGTTTTGAAAACTGTCCAAGACACCCGGGGCTCCGCCAACTGGGGGTCCTCCCGATACCAAGCTCTGGCCAAGTCAAAGAGTCGCATGCTAGCCACTGACACCTTCTGGTCCTCTGGAATGTTCGCCATGGTCAAAGTCCTCTCTGCATTCTCCAGCCATTCATCTGCATAGATGATCCCCTCGTCGCCCCAGAAGTCCATCGGGCTAAGGTGCTGGTACTCCTTCGCTGTCCCGGGTCTCGGTCCTCGCGGTACTGGAGGTGCTACTGGTGCTGGTGCTGGTGCTGGTGCTGCCGGCTCCCTGGTCCTCAGCGCGTCGACGACAGTCGCTCTGAACTGCGCTGCCTGATGGTTCTGGGCCTCCAGAAAGTGCTGAAACAACGCCATCACCTGGTTACCGTCAAGCATCATCGTCGGCGGCAGTGCTGGAAAGATAGGAGGCGCTGACGGAAGCTGATCTGCCTGGACGTCTGGTGCGACCTGCTCTGGTGCGATCTGCTCCGCACCGCCTGCAACTCCCGAAGTGCCTGCAACTCCAGACTGGTCTGCGGTCTTTCTCGTGGCCACCATCCTGCATAAAAAGAAAACTTCGTTGAACGACAAACCCTAAAACCTAACAAACAATGTTTTTATAATAATAAAACACCTGAAGAACATGAATAACCTGATATACCCTTATTTTCCGATTTTCCTATGCTGTGATCAAGTTTCCCTAGTGTAAATCAAGTCCCCCAATAGTACGCTAAGTCCTAGGTACCATTAGGATGGACCTGCATGGGCCACCACTAAAAACATGTCACGACCCGCTCCCGAATAATCGGACACGAGTCGGACACGCCCAGCCTTCATTGTTAGACACAATGAAGTAAGCTGTACCAATCTAGGGAAACTAACCAGATAAACATGAAAGTATAGAATCACAGCATCTATATAATGTGTCCCAACCAGAAAAGAGATACAATATCTAAATTTATTACAATTCAACTATAAGAGTCTGCTAGTCTCAATACATGGAAAGATAAATGGAAACTAAAAGAAGTACTAGGCCTCTGCAGCCTCTAGGTCAGAAGCAGCTCCAGCTGGCTCAACAGGGAAAGCAATGTCCTGTCCATAGTACGTGTCACACAAAGCCTCCATCTCACCTATCATAACATATCCAGTCAGGAGCGGAGCAAAGTACAGTTCTAGGTAATGAACAATAACATAATGATATGGAAAGTAAATGCTGGAAGAACAGGATAAGAACAAGTATGTAAAGAACATGAAGAACATGAACTACTGCTATAAAGATACATGAAAGATCATGACAATGTAAGATGCAGTAAAGATCACGACTATGACTAATATCAAGATTAGGATCAAGGAAAACTAATGTAAGAACAAAATCCTGAACATGTGTTATATGTTTGAAATACTACTTAGATATGTGATCGACTATGGGTAAGATCATGAAAGAACATGAAAGGATCCTGAAAGATCATGTAATGGTACGGCTTAGGACCCGCGTGCACTGTGCGAGGCCTAAGCTAAAGATCATGAATAAGTATCCGGGTTTAGTCACATATCTAGAGTATTTCCCCACCCCAAGATTCAAGTAAGAACATGAAATAACAAGCCAGAAGATCATGAACGTGTCGCAGTGTGTCAGCAATAAAGAACAAGGAAAATGCACTGAACAAAACCATAGAATGTACTTGCCTTGCTCCAGATGATCAAGAAAAAGTGGTAAAGCTGGTAATCCTCCTGTTTATGATTTACAGTTTGATAAGTCAACATGTGTATAGTTGATATTAAAATCTAAAACAGTCCTTAGATACCAATTGATAAAATGCAACTACTCTATTGAAAGTAATTCATCTATAGTCTAATTTAGACTAAACTTATCTAAATACTTCTTAAACCTATAATGATAATAGTCAACTTATTATGACTATGCAATACTCTAACAACATTTCTTAAAAGAGCTATACATCAATTTATACAAATTCAATATTATTCCATAGTATAAAGCAATCTAATTATCCTGCCTACACCATTCCTGTTCCAAAAGGTCACTCCTATGTACAGTATTGGTTTCAAGCATAGTGACTGGCAACCCTACTTAATATCACCCCCAGTCTTCCTGAAAAATATGAGAACATCTCTAACTTCTTACATAAAGAAATCACCATCTATACTTGTATATCCTAACAGTGACTTAAAAGAGCCCTGCTTCTCAATGAAGGCCAGCTAGGTGTAACTCCTTGGGTTTAAAGCCCTGCAGTCACAATACAAGGTAAGGTAGAGAAGAGAATGGTTTCCTGTTGTCTATAAGTCATAAGGGAAAATGATATTCTGTCCAGTTTACATGTTCTGAGACACAGTGAAGTATTTGATCATGTGGACCCCTTTTAAACCCTTCAATCATAAAAGATTCCTGGCAGTTAAGACATAATAATATGACTAAATGAAATTTAGTCACTAAACTGTAGCTGCTACCAAAATTGAATGACACCTAATCTCAAAACTGGAACCTAATTGCAAGAACAGTCCTGCTATTACAGTCCATGTTTAGAACTCAGGATAGTCTCACATGAACTCATATCAACTAAACCTATAGACCATTGTAACTCCATCACTGACACCAATAGGATTCACTTGATTAACAACAAAATCCTAGCAGTTATCTACCAGGAATATACACAACTAGTGAATAAATTATGCTTGATGAGTTTGTAATTATAAAGAGGAGGCATCCTTCCTCATACTGTTAACCACCAAAAATCAAAGTAAAACTCACTGTCCATGATAACTCTGCTCATATGCAGGAACTTCTGAAATAACAATTGATTGGACACAAATTCTCATTCAAACATGCAAAACTGGAATTGAATGATTGAATGCTAATACTCCAAAATCGAATTGTTATCAGAATCTGGCTTAAAATTGAATAGACAACAACAACCTGATCTCAAACTCAGGTTAATTCACATATCAACCCATATGAACTCACATGACAGTCTTGTGTGAATTTACATAACAGGTTTATATGAAATCAAATGTCAATTCCTAACATAGGACTGAGTAATTGCCTGAACATATCAATTAACACAAAACCTATGCATGTTAAACTTGGTTCCAGCCTACACTTATCAGTCACTGATAACTGGTATGTAGAAACCAGGACAGTTAGCCATTTGAACAACCCAGGTTCTCAGGGAATACGATTACAGGTAGCTACATTCATAGCCCCAATTCACACAGGAAAATTTAATGTCCTGATCATTAAGGGGGGTCACAAACACATAGTGTCCCTATGGTTCTGATGCTTGTCCTGGTCCTAACAGGACAGATATAGGTAGCAGGTTATTAGTCCAATTGTTAAAACATCTGATCAAAAATAATGGAATCAATTTAAACTCTGAATCATCTATCAAATAACACACAGTTGCAACTAAATTCCAGCCCAGACTTGATCCACTCATACTCGATTCAAGGTTTCCCAGTAATGCTCTCACTTAAATGGTTTTCCCTCCCTGTTGCTGAATTCAGACAAGGACATCTAGGGACCAGTCTGAACTCATGAAATAGGAAATGATCTGTTCATTATAGACTGGCTATGGAACAGGGTCATGGGAAAATACTCATACACAATCACTCATGATCGTAGCTATGAAAAGGAATTTAAGATTTAAACTACGACTAACACAACATTCCCATTAATAACACAACCATGTCCTCATAAAAGCCACAAATAATAAAACAACAGTGTATGCTACAAATAGTTAAGAAAATTACCTGAGGGTGAATCAACCTTGTCTCTGACACAATCAGCACAGCTCTCACTTCTTCCTCTCAGATCAAACTCTATGGGAACTAAAGAAAAATAAAATCACCATGGGTTGTCTAATCATCAATCAAGTATAGATTCATTGATCCATCAATGAAGGACTTACCAACGTTCCAATTCACGAGCTAGGATGATCAACAAAGTGAGATCCACTATGATCCTAAATATTGATCTAACACCAAATCAATAAGAAACTAAATCAAAAGAAGGCACAACAGAATTATTGGAACAAGACAAGACATCTACCTCTTCTATTAGTCTCAGGAGCAATTCCTCAAACAGATCAAGAGTCTGGGGAGAATTTCCAATTCCAACTACAAATTATTTCGATGAGGAATCAGATCAAGGAAAATTGAACTAAGGATCAATTTGATCGAAAAAGGACTCACCCACTAGATTGGAAATAGTCGATCTCCTCCTGCTTCCTGCTGCTGTGTCCCCCCTTGTGTTGTCCGTCAATCAAGAGAAAGGTTTGTCGAGGCATGGTGGTTCGCCATGGCCACTCCAGAACAGAGTTTCGAAAGGAAGAAGGAATGGTTAGAGAAATGGAGAGGGCTGCTACAATGAGGGAGGTTGCTTAAATAAGCCAGGTAGCGTGAGGCTCAGGCTTCCAATTGGCGGGAAAAATTCTTGCCCTACCCTCTCTGACAGGTCGTTGGGTGTCAGAGATGAGGGAGAGCACATGGCCACCTCCCTCGGCCGTTAGGATTTGAATTTCGAGTGCAGCTCGAAAATACTGTGAAGAGGAGAAGGAAATGGTCTAAACGAAATAGAGGTTGGAAATAAATGGGCTTCAGTAATGGGCCATTAGTGATAGTATAGGTTTTAAAATGATTTAAGCCCAATTAAAATTTTAAATGATAACTAAATTAAAAAGAACATTCCTAATCATTTAAGAAACTTTTAAAATTCAAAATTTCAGAAAAGTGGAGTTACACCCAGCGATTCCAGCAGGGGCTATATTTGGAGATCTTGTTGGCGGTTGAGCAGTTCGAGCACCAGACGTTCGATGCAGTCTTAAGAGCAGCTAGGAGGCATGAGTATACCTCCCAGAGGATAGTGGATAGGACCGGAGGTAGGAAGCGGTCCCACAGTCAGATGCACCAATCATCAGCTCCAGCCCCGGCAGCTCAGGGATTGACCATTGGAACTCCGAGGCGGGCGGCCTCAGTAACGTCGGTTCAGCATTCGACCCCGACGTACCCGCAACAGCAGAAGCAGAAGCAGACTTCCGCGATAGGATGTTCTCATTGCGGGAAGCCAGGACATGTGGTAGCAGATTGTCATAGGGCACAGGGATTGTGCCTGGCTTGTGGAGCAGCAGATCATAGGATTGGGGCTTGCCCGAATAGGGGTGGTTCATCTGTATCCAACCCTTCTAGATCTTCGGTGAGAGGACCGGCCCCAGCACCAGTTCAGCAACAGCAGTATCAGTCTTCGAGGCCCTTGCCCCTCAGTCTCAGGCATTCCAGCAACAGCACCCCCAGCAGTATGCACAAGCCCAAGCTCAGACCCAGAATAGGCAGAGAGGTTTCCAACAGAGGGGACCCGCAGCTAGAGGTCAGGCCATGATGATGGCTATGGATGAAGAAGTTGTACCAGGTGAGGTAGTGGCAGGTACTATTCTCGTCAACTCCTTTCCAGCTTCGGTATTGTTTGATTCTGGTGCATCGCATTCATTCATGTCTGCACGCTTCGCGACACGGATAGGATTGGAGCCTGAGTCATTATCAGTGAGGCTCAATATACTTATTGGTAATGGTCTTGTGGGAGTAGATCGAGTGTTTTTCTCGTGTCGGATCGTAGTTAGCGGTAGGGAGTTCCTCGCTAGATTCATAGAGTTTTCTATGGCAGACTATGATGTAGTCCTAGGCATGGATTGGTTGAGGAACCAGTATGCTAGGATAGACTGCCATATTGGCAGGGTTGTCTTTAGTATCCTCGGCGAGCCAGAGTTTTCATTTTCCAGAGGCGCAGTGGAGCCGTCTTCCCCCGCATTGCGGATGGCAGTAGCAGCAGTGCAGTTACCCCGGATAGTTGAAGAGTTTCCAAATGTCTTTCCAGAGGAGCTTCCAGGGATGCCGCCGGAGCGGGAGATTGAGTTCACTATAGACTTGATTTCCGGGACAGCACCAGTATCAGAGCGAGTCTACAGGATGGCGCCTTCAGAATTGGAGATTTTGTACAAGATGATTGAAGAACTGAGGACCAAGGGATTCATCCGTGCTAGTGGATCGCCTTGGGGAGCCCCGATGCTTCTTGTGAAAAAGAAGGACGGTACGTCCAGGCTATGTGTTGATTATCGTACCTTGAATTCGGTGACAATCAAGAACAGATACCCTCTTCCGAGGATAGATGACTTGTTTGATCAGCTCAGAGGGGCTTCAGTGTTCTCGAAGATCGATTTACGGTCGGGCTACCACCAGATCAGAGTCAGAGAGCAGGACATCCCGAAGACAGCATTCAGATCGAGGTATGGGCATTGGGAGTTCCTTGTTATGCCCTTTGGAGCGACCAATGCGCCGGCCGTATTCATGGACCTCATGAATCGCATTTTTATGCCTTACTTGGACCAATTTGTGATTGTGTTCCTAGATGACATCCTGGTCTACAGCAAGAGTGAAGCAGAGCATGAGCAGCATCTCAGAGTCGTCCTTCAGACGCTTAGGGAGCATCAGTTGTACGCCAAGTTCAGTAAATGTGAGTTCTGGCTCGATCGCATTTCATACTTGGGTCACATCATTACCCGAGGTGGAGTAGAAGTGGATCCCCAGAAGATTGTGGCTATCGAGTCTTGGCCGGTACCCAGCTCAGTGGCAGAGGTTCGCAGCTTCCTTGGATTGGCCGGCTACTACCGACGGTTCGTTTCAGATTTCGCAAGGATTTCAGCACCGATGACCCAGTTGACCCGTAAGGATGTGCCGTTTGTTTGGATAGCAGAATGCCAGGAATCATTTGAGAAGTTGAAGCGAGGTTTGATAACGGCTCCTATTCTCACCCTTCCAGATGGGACAGGAGGATTCACAGTTTATTGCGACGCTTCAGGCAGAGGATTAGGGTGTGTCTTGATGCAGCATGGGAAGGTAATATCATATGCGTCACGTCAACTTCGTGATCATGAGAAGAATTACCTGACCCACGACTTGGAACTGGCGGCGGTAGTGTTTGCTTTGAAGTTGTGGAGGCACTACTTGTACGGAGATAGAGTGGAGATCTTTACTGATCATAAGAGCCTGAAGTATGTTTTCACCCAGAAGGACCTTAATATGCGGCAGAGAAGATGGCTCGAGCTATTAGTGGATTATGATGTGGATTTACAATATCATCCCGGGAAGGCCAACGTTGTAGCAGATGCATTGAGCAGGAGAGCCGGAGTTTATTTCCTGACGGCGCAACCAGAATTATTGGCAAATCTTCAGAAGATGGGAATTGAAGTGGTTCTTCCTACCAGTGTGGCATTGATGGCCAGTCTACAGGTTCAGTCCAGCATAGTTGAGAGGATCCGGATGGCACAGTCAGCAGATTCCAAGCTTCAGCGACTCAGAGCAGAGTGTGAAGCGGGAAGAAGGCCAGAGTTATGTATCCATGAAGACGGTACCCTTCGGCACGGCACTCATCTTTGTGTACCCAGTAGAGATATCAGACAGGAAGTCATGGCAGAAGCCCACAGTTCACAATATTCTATTCATCCGGGTGGTACGAAGATGTACCGTGATATTCGTCAGCATTTTTGGTGGAATGGCATGAAGAGGGAGATAGCCCGGTTTGTCTCTCGGTGTTTGGTTTGCCAACAGGTTAAAGCTGAACATCAGAGGCCTGCTGGACTTCTTCAACCCTTACCGATCCCAGAATGGAAATGGGAACATATAACCATGGATTTCGTGACCGGATTGCCCAGATCTCCGGCCAGCAGAGATGCTATTTGGGTAATTGTGGACAGGCTTACCAAGGTAGCGCACTTTCTTCCGTTTAGAGTTGGTCAGTCGACGACTCAGCTAGTGGAGATGTACCTCAGACAGATTGTCAGATTCCACGGAGTGCCAGTCAGTATCACCTCAGACCGAGATTCAAGATTCACATCACACTTTTGGTGCAGCTTACAGAAGAGTTTGGGGACTCGCCTTCAGTTCAGCTCAGCTTATCACCCACAGACGGATGGTCAGTCAGAGCGCACAATCCAGACTCTTGAAGATATGTTGAGATCTTGCACCCTCGACTTCGGTGGTTCATGGGAGAATCATCTGCACCTAGTGGAATTCTCGTACAACAACAGTTATCAGGCCAGTATCCAGATGGCACCCTTCGAGGCTCTTTATGGCAGGAAGTGCAAATCCCCGCTAGCATGGGACGATGTCGGAGAGAGGCAGATGCTCGAACCCGAATTAATTTTCCAAACGGTTGAAGTGGTCAGGAAGGTCAGAGATCACCTCCGAGTTGCCCAGGACCGCCAGCGCCATTGGGCCAATGCTCATCGGCGTCCCTTAGAATTTGCCGTCGGCGACCATGTATTCCTTAGGATCTCGACTAACCGCGGCGTCATTCGCTTCGGCGTGCGGAGAAAGCTTAGTCCTAGGTATATAGGGCCGTTCGATATTCTAGAGCGAGTAGGAGATGTATCCTATCGTCTCGCTCTTCCGCCATCGCTAAGTGAGGTACATGATGTATTCCATGTGTCCCAATTACGACGGTATATTCCGGACCCGAGCCACATCCTAGACCATTCGAAATTGGTTGTTGGTACCAACCTTTCGTATGAAGAGAGGCCCGTGTCTATTTTGGACCGGAAGGAAAAGATACTCAAGAACAAGACTATTAAATTAGTCCGTGTTGCTTGGGGTCATCACTCTCTAGGTGAGTCAACGTGAGAGCGTGAGGACGACATCCGATCGCGATATCCCTACCTGTTTGACTCGTGAGGTATAATGTCTTTCTTATGCCTTACATTTTCCCTTCCTTGCTTGCATTGCATGATTGTATGATTGAACTGCTTAGTGCAGCTTGCCTATGCTTAGTGTAGCTTGTCGTGGCAATCTCTAGCTCCTTGATTAAATTCCGAGGACGGAATTCTTTTGGGTTTTGGCTTGGCTCGGTTTTATTGGGGATGGTTCGGTTTGGTTCGGTTTTATGTGTTGGAACACCCTAGCCCTATGCTACACCCTCATCCCCACCACAACTCCCTCTCTTTATATCCCCACCTACCACTCTCTCTCCTCATAACCACCATTTATTTCCTTCTTCTTCTTCTTCTTCTCCTTCCTCTACACAACTCTCCCAACCCTAGGCAAGTGCATCTTGCCACTACATGAGGACCCCCTTTTCTTTGTCCATTTGCTAGTTTAGGACATGGAGATCAACATTAGTTCTTGGGTTTTTATGATTTGGAGTCTCTATTGATGTAGATCTAAGTTATTACTATTTTTGGATTTTACATGTTTTGATCCATTTTGGTTGGTTTTCTTTGAGTTCTGATGTTTCCATGTGGAAGAGCCTTCAGTTTCACCCAAGTTGGAACTTTGGAAATCTGGATTTGGAGTTCGGATGGCCAAGTTATGAACTTGTGAAGCTTTGGGTTCTTCGTTGGTGTTCTTGCTATTTGGTGAAGACAGTGAGCAGTGTACAGAGCTTCTTAGTTCACGCACACTGAGCTACGCGCGCTCTTTAGCGCTGCGTACGCTGACTTGAGTACGCTTCCTGTTGGAAGCGTGTCTCCCTTGAGCTTGCGTGACTTTTCACGCAGCTGCTCCCTTCAGCTTGCGTGACTTTTCACGCAGCTGCTTCTTTCAGCGTGCGTGACTTTTCACGCACACTGTTCCCTTGAGCATGCATGACTTTTCACGCACACTGTTCCCTTGAGCGTGCTTGACTTTTCACGCACACTGTTCCCTTGAGCGTGTGTGACTTTTCACGCACACTGTTCCCTTGAGCGTGCATGACTTTTCACGCACACTGTTCCCTTGAGCGTGCGTGACTTTTCACGCACACTGCTCTGTAGCGTGCGTGACTTTCACGTACGCGGCTCTTTCAGCGTGCGTGACTTTTCGTACGCTGCTCCCCTGACCCCCTTTTTTTAAGCTTGGCTTTTCTATGGTCCTGTTTATTGATATTTTATTAGATATTTTACGCCTATTTTATATCCTTACGCCTTTTGTCATGAACTTGATTTCACTTAGCATGTTTGGAATGACTATTATACATGGCTTGGTATGGTAAGGAACCTGCATAACACGACAGTGACCCGTAGTGGTGCACTCCTGACATGACCAACCTGACATAATAATGGCCCGTCGTGGCGCACTCCTGACAAGTACCCTGACATGATTTATCTTGATAATTTAACTTGACCTGCCTTGACACCGTGGGTGGTTCTTTCTTGCTTGCTTGTTAAATCCACTTGTCCTGTCTTGCATCATGTCTAGGATGGGACTCCTGAGTACCACGGTCAGGAGCACCTACTAAAATGGATTAAGGTTAATAACTAGAATAACACAGTAGTCATGAAGAGATGACACAGCTACAGGCAATCCCGTTACCTGGGCGCTCTTGGGATCTGTAGCCTGCCGTCGAGTAGGGCACATTTCCAGCGCACCGTCGAGTGTTGCACCCTCTAAGTCACCTAAGGGTACATTTGTCTCCCGGGCGATGTACCCACCTGAATTCAACCCTAATCTTTCATCCTGGATAGCCTGGATGGTCTGCAGGGCTTGTGGCTGTGGAACAATCTCACTACATCTTGTTAGTAATTAGGCCTGTGATAACCCTAGTTAGTTAAAGTAGTAAGCCGTAGTATCTGCTTGGCCATGATTGATTGAATGAAGTATAACCAGTCCGGGCATGTCTTGATCCAGTACCAGATTGTTTCCTGTCTTGATTGCTTACATTATTATCTTGCCGATAAATGGTGGGAAACCAAGTTCTGTTCAGACGAAGGGTTACAACCCCGGTCCTTGTTTGGTTTACGGGTTGTAACCTGGCTATCGGAATAGTTCCATGGTTATCTCGTCGTATATCCTTCTGCCATGATTTTGTAAGTTTTAATTTTAATATTAGATTTTCTGTGCTGATTGCTGGCTTTTGTTCTTATTTCATGGCCCCCTTGTGGCACTTGCTCTTTCTGGGGTTGACCCAGCTGGTTTTGTGTGGCCAGATTTTGGAGCACCTCTCGAGGATCTACCAAGCTTCCAGCCCAATGGTGAACACTAGACGGAATCCGGGCCAAGAGTGGGTTTTCTATTTTTGTTTCGCTCACTCTATTGTAAAAATTATTCTTTTGAGGCGTTTAGCCGACGAGCACCTGTTAGCTCGGAGCACTTTTACTTACTGTCTGCCTACGGGCTGTAAACATGATTAACAAATCCTAGGGTTGATCATGTATGACTTAAACTCTTGCTAGTCCTCGCATTTTGTACGACTAGCTTTATGATCAGCTGATATGTAATATTTGGGACGCCTTTTATTGTATATTTGGTGGTCAAACATCTTGTAAATATATTACTTGCTTGAGATTGAGATAATAGGCTTGACCCTAAGAGACTGTTGGCTTGTAGTAAACCCTCATATCTTGACAGCCGTAACCGTATAGTTGAGATGTATTCTATTTCAATATACGTAGCTGGCTATGTCTGCCCCCGCTCTCCAGTATTCTGGTTCTGGGGCGTGACACAGAGTCGCCATTTTGTTTGCAAAAATAAAAAGTATTTATTCCAAACTTGTAAAAGAATAGTACAAAGTACAATAAATTCTGGGGAAGTACAACTGTAGGAATCTGATCAGAAGACGATCACTTTATCCCTTGGACTATGTGAACTTGAAGACTGTAGCTTCTGGAGAATGCAGCAGCAATTTTGCAAGAGTTCTTGATCTCTGTGCGTATGTATCTAATCATTTCACAATGATTGGAAACTCTATTTATAGAATTCAGGAAATAACTGTTTTAGCAGTTATTCTGATGTGCGCGAAGCTGGATTGTGCCATACTGGGTTGCGCCAACCTCCTGTTGTGCCAACTTTCATTCGGTTATAAGTCGTGTACTAACTATATTTAGACGCATGGCATTATGTGATTGAGATGTGCGTGGTCGTGTACAGGATAGTAGACACGTCTTGAGAGATTAGTGGCATGTGCACTATGTCATCCTGCTTTATAAATAAAAATTGTCTCAACTTTATCAGGTTGCGTGAGCTTTGGTCAACTGAGCATGATTGAGCCGCACCTAGACACGTGGCAGCTTTTGAGCAGAAGTCATTCAGATTGCGCCTAGGCACAACTAAAGATTTTGTCTGGATTGTGCCTAGGCGCAACTTACAAAGTGTGCAGGATACAAAGTGTGCAGGACAGCTGTCAACCAACTCCCCTCGAGCAGCACAATTCACGGGATTTGAAGAGATTTTTCTCGTTCACTGTGGTGTCAGCTGTCAGTGTTGTCAGGTAATGATGGCCATTAAATGTCAGACGCCACGTAGATTTTGGCACAATAAGACTGGGCACAGTCTGATATCAGGCGCAACCTGATCAGTGGCGCAGCTTGATCTCTGAACTTAAAACAGTGGCGCAGCTTAATTTTTGGGACACAACTTGATTACTGGGTAGTAGATTCATGGCGTAACTTGATTTTTAGGCCCTACAGTATTACGGATAATTGACATAAGGTGGGGTTATACATGATATAGGTATCTTAGAGTAGGTAATGGTTTTTGGTTATGAGGTTAGCTTAGATGAAGAGTTGACTAGACTATAGAGACCATGTGGACCTAATAGCATAGTTGACCCTTGACCAAGATTGACCTCATAGTCTAAGTTTGACTTAGTTGACTAAGAGAGTTAACCAAGAGTTGACTTTTGACCTAAAGAGACCTAGTATGTATAATTCAATTATTCAATATTGAACACATTTTAACCTGTATTGCTCTAAATAGGACTCTGTGACTCCAGTTCAGACATCTATATACATCAGTTGCTCAGGGTATCAGGCGAGTATATTCTCTGTTAGTTTTCTTTCATGATAGTATCTATATTGCCTTCTTTAGACTACTTTACTTGATGCCGACACGTTGTTAACACGGATTGGTACTATATGGATCTTTATATGAGATGTTATCCCCTCATCGGGTGCATCGGGTATTTTATGTTCATGTACTTCATCATGTGCATCATGTACTCCTTGTACTCGTATTTCTTCATGTATACACATGTGCTCTCATGTACTCTCATATACTCACATGTGATTCATGTATAACTAACAATCATGTACGTAGCATAACTTGACCAGATCCTTGTGTATTGATTAGGGTAGGGTGAGTAGAAGTGGTTATGTGATTAAATTCCAGTAGTGTAATCATGTACATGTCTATTATACCTTCACGTATAATGGAGTTACCATAGAATAACCATGTGCAAACCCAAACCAATTACATAACCATCTTGTGCTCTGAAACACTTATATTTAATATAGTTCATAGATTCTTTATTGTATTTCATGATCTCAGTTTACTTATCCATATCTTCTGTATTCATGTATTTTTTTACAGCATGTCATGTATTTTATTCTACTGTTAGTTCTTTATTCCTACCATGTTTTGGAACTGCTTTCAGAGATATGTACTCGTTTCCATCCTGACTGGATAATATTGAAAATTTTATAGAGAACATGGAGGATCCAGCTGGCCTAGAGGAGACACCAGTAGTGCTTGGAGTAGACTGCTAGGACTGTTGGATTTTGTCTTTTAGTTTCGTGTTATGTATTTGGGTTGTACTATGTTTGGTGTTGATAACACTTAGACTCTTTCAATTCTGATTCTGTACTTAAACTTTGTGATCGTTTCTATCTACTCTATTTTCGTGCTGCTATCCGTCTTAGCTATTTTGCTGCTATCCGTCTTAGCTATTTTGTGACTGAGTGGTATCCTTCTGAGATTGTCCTCTGTTGGGAGAGTATATCTATAATAGATAGGTTCATTATTTATTGTTTGTTTGTTGAGACCTAGGACAGAGTTCTACTGCCGACACTGCAGCGTATGTTAGACGTACCCACAGTCTTGTGCCCTTTCACTGCGTGCGGGTCGTGACAGTAATCAGATAAGATATTTCTATTGAGGACTGAGTGATGATCAAAGAGAATAGAAAGAATGTTGTACCACTATTTCAACGGTCAGAAGATAGGATATGCAGGAAAAAAATGACTTACAAGATAACCATCTTATTAATACCTATGCAAAAATCAATCTCTAACTCGCTAAACTAGCTGAACTCCCAGTATCTACAGAAAACTAAGGCAGCTGCCAAGGTATTAAAACTAAATCTATTTGGAATCATAAATCATCTAAATCAAATTTTCATTCGTCGTAGTATGTAACTCGTATGCCAAATGTATTTCAAATTTCAAGTATTTCTCTCGATCAAATCATTTTACAGACATCAATTTCTAATTGTCAGTCATTCTTCCAAAACTGACTACATCAAAGTCACAATCTTCACTTGCCATAGTAAATCCTTAGAACATTCTTTAAAGTTGATCCATGATCTATATTCGAGAATTTCCAATTCTTGAAATCAATTGACCAAATTATAATCACTAATCAATTTTAATCTTTAACCATGCACCTAACAATCGTTCTCATCCAAACACATTAGCAAAAATATCACAAAATCTCAATCATTCTTACCATAACTAATATTAGTCATCAATGTTTGGTAGAAATTGTAAACCTATTTGCTCCTTTCCAAAGTTGCATGCCAATAGTCTTATCTCAATTCCTCATTGCTTATTCCTTCTCTAGAACATATCATTCCATTGCTTGTGATATTCCTTCCATGGTTATATCCGTCCCTTTTAGGTACAGTAGTCATCTAATCATTAAAGTTGATCTCCGTCAAGTGTTCCTTTACTTGATCATCATATTCTCATGTTTATATATTATCCAAATTCACTTCCTCCATGGGAGAACCTTACCAAATCCTAAACTTTCCTTGCTAACTTTACCTAAGTCCTCCTCTATCTTCCATAACTCTTCCTTTAAATTGAATTCGTCAAATACCTTCATTTGTTCAAATCCAATACCCAAGCACTAGTAAGCACCACTAATGATTCTATCCTAGATGAACCACAATTTATAATTCTCTCCAGACAAACTTGTTTACCCTGTACCTTGTCATACTACCCTTTTCTACCCTTAGCTATCTAATCTCATTGGGAAAATATCGATCCTCTAAGGATGCTCTTATCGGAATAAGGTTGCTAGGTAACTATCTAGGTTTTTCCTGCATATAACTATCAACTAACTATATATATAGCTACAAAATATATGCAACACACTAAAATTGGACCCTGGAAGAGATTGAGCCAATAGAGATTGATATGGTCCTAATAAGTTCTAGGAAAATCTAGTAGAATTTCATTAAAAATCCATTCTTTTTGGCTGTGATAAAAAGATTTCTGAAAATGGAGACAACCGTTAGAAATGCAAATCCTCTAATCAGGCAAAAATTAGAATAATTTGATGGTGCTAAAAAGACAACCATGGTATAGATATAGTCTTAATAATATTCGAAAACCAAATATATCCGAAGTCACTTTGCCTCAAATTCATGCGTTGCCAGAGTGCACCTGACTCCAACGAATTTTTGGCTCCATATCTTGAATAATGATAGGTTACCGAGTAGTCTATCAACTTTATCCATTTTCTGGCTGAACAACATAGGAGACAAATATGATTTATTTAGGACATAGTCTCAATAATATCCGAAAACCTATGAACACCTAAAATCACTTCAACTTAGAATCTATGTCTCGCCAGTGCGCAACTAGCTGCAGTAAACTCGCAGTTTCAATAATTCAGATAAATAGCTGCAACGCATATATGCGAAGCCATATTAGGTCACTGAATATTTTTTCAAGATTGTCCATGGGAATTTCAAAGGGATAGCTCAAAATTCAAAAGTTTTCCAATGACTAAAGAAAATTCAATAATAGAATGGAATCAATTCTCTGACCGTTCCTGCTTCATAATACTCAAGCATTGAGTTTAGAAGTTTTCTAGGCCTTGAATTGATCAAGAAGTTGCCTGGAGAGAGTAAGGTTTCAAGTTGAGTGGAGGAAGTCAACAAATGAAAATATTCTCGGTCCTTGGAATAACTCAATCAATTATTGGAATTATTTTTGGAAAATAATTCCTTTGGAAGATTCGTGAACCAGCTAAGTTGAACCAATTCTTTTGGTAACAATTAACCTTGGGGCTTTATGGTTCCAGAAGAATTCAGTTCGGGATTGGTTCTGAGAAAGTCAATTGGAAATAAGGTCAAGACAAATGGTTGGATACATTAGTCGTAGAAATACTTTGGGTAGATAAGAGTTTATTAGGTTTGCTAAAGAAAAATTTGAAACTCTAAATAGTGAATGGATCTAGATTCTAAATAAAGATAGAGAAGTAACATTTGATCAAACTAATAGAGAAATTGGAAATAGGTTTGCTGAAGAAGGAGATTAAAAAAATCTAATATTAATCCATAAATAGAGAATGAGTATAGATCCTAAGGGATGCTAGAATCTGATAAAGATATGGTGAAAAATAACCCCCGAAAGCCATGGGACACTAAAAGATACATACAATCTATAAAATAATATACGCGGTAAAATATACCATCATACAATCGTCCTAATCTGGTAAGGTTTAGGTACAAACATAAGCAAGGTAACCTACGAAACTATAAGAAAGCAAAAATAGATATTATAAAAAGATAATTTCGACCCTATGTTGTGACAGGGTGAATATAATCTAAGTGTTTTAATTGTTTCTAGAGTCTGTTTTCCTAAAGTCATACTTAGACCTAAGTCAGATTGCAGGATTGCATGCTGGTCTAGACTAAGCTGACTAGACCAATTTTGCAGAACTGGACCTGCATGGGCCACCATTGAAAATATGTCACGACCCGATCCTAATATATTGGGTCCAGTCGGATCATGCCCAGCCTGCATCGTTGTGAGACAGCGGCAGTAAGCTGTGTCAAGCGGTAGTACACAAGCAGATAATTCTAAAATGCGAGAATAAGAAAAACATTTATTTGAACTTTGGAATTTAAAGCTAAATGTCTAGGTGAAATAACCACACAAGCAAATAAACAATTAGTTAAAACATCTGCTCTTTACTACAACTGGAAATGGAAAAAACTAAGCAACAGTACGACTAGTAGTCCGAGGCTCCCTGGTCAGGTTCAGCTACCTCTTTAGGACTCGGATCGGGTCCGTAGAAGGAACTAAAGGTAAGCTCGCAATCACCTAATAATGTTGGTCTCCAATCAGGAGGAGAGCAAGAACATATATCCACATCCAGCATTCTAAATAATAATAAATAATACAAAGGGAAGTTTAAAGCATTATATATTTTTCTAGATAATAATAAAGAAGACATCAGGCATGAAATCTCAGGACCTACAATTATGAAATCTATAATGAGTCAATAGTGATTTTGAGCGTATAATAGATCTGTGACTGGCTGGTAGATTCAATATGTATACTAACATTTTGGCCAAATGATAGTATACGGTATGGCTCAACCCTTGTGCAATAGGGGTTAGCACGAGAGAGGCAATATCAGTAACAATGGCATTGGTCACAGATGCTATACTACTCCCCTAATCTTCGAGTCAATGAGTCAATCAAGCAATCAATCTAGGGTCCGAGAGGGATCCCTTGTGAATTAGTGTCGATACAATATACATAGTCCTACTGATGTAGTATATTTAATTATTAAATAAAATACGGACATGAATAGTATGAAACTTGCCTTGGATTTTTTCGGTGCTGAGGGTGACGACAGGAAGGTATTCGGGCTAAAGTCCTGGACCTGAACCTACATTAATTTAATACTCCGCCTTAAAAACCAATCCGAGGGTTTAACTAAATATGCCAATAATTATAATTACACTCGTCGAGTTATCAAACATTTTTAGAGAAATAATACTATAAATACGTTAATCCTCTTATAATAATTGATAAAACGATTTTCCTAATAAAATTATTATTTTTTGTAAATAATGCAAAAATATTATACTTTATTCATTGGTAGACAATAAACGGTTTTTCGTAACTAATATTATAATTTAGAATTTCTTATATAAAAATATTTGGAAATACTTTAAAATTAAATAGTATTTATTTACATAAACTATACGAAATATTTTAATAGATATTTTTAAATAATAAGAAAACCTTTTTAATAGTAAAATTATGAAAATCATTTATTGAGTAAAACCTAAGATTTTTAGAAACATATTTATGACGCTTATTAAAAATATCGTCTAAAACCTTTATTTTTAATACAATAAAAACTTACTAAATAATTTAACGATTATTGTTATGAAAAAAATTTATTTTAATATGTAATAAGAAATTATTTAACTACGCGAAAGTTACTATTTTAATCATGATAAATAAATAGGTTTTTATTTATTATAGGTAGAACTTATACAAAATATTCTTTCTTGGTATAAACTCATTTTGACACCAATAACGATTTATATACGTAAAAAAATTAAAGGAAAAAAATTAAAGGCAACATAATAAATTAAGGCTTAATTGCACTTAGATACCCTCAACTATTCCGGTTTTTCAACTTCATACCCTAAACTTTTTTACTCAACAACTTAATACCTCAACCATTATTATTTTTCAACTTCATACCTAAAATTTTAAAAATCCTGAAAATGCCTTTATTCCTTCCCTCTCCCCTTCTCCCCTCCCCCCCTCCGGCTACCCCCTCCTCCCGCACAGCCCCAACCCCCCTCCCTCCCGTCCCGCCCTCCCTCCGGCCACCCCCCTCTCCCGCTTCCGGCAACCCCCCCTCCCGCTTCCGTCCGCCCCCCCCCCCCCTTCCCGCTTCCGTCCACCCTCCCCCAGCCCCCCTCCTCCCATGCTGCCGTGCCATATAGGGAGAGGCGGGGGCGGGTGGCCGGAGCGGGACGGGAGGGGAGGAGGGTGGACGGAAGCGGAAGGGGGGAGGCGGCCGGAAGCGGGAGGGAGGGGGGATGGCCGGAAGCGGGAAGGGGGGGTGGGGGGTGAGGAGGGGTAATTTTCAAGTTTGACCATGAGTATTTTCGTCCAAAAAAAATTTTGGGTATCAACTTGTTACAAAAAAAAGTTTAGGGTATCAAGTTGAAAAACATGAATAGTTGAGGGTATCAAAGTGCAATTAAGCCATAAATTAATCCAATTTCGTATTTATTACGATAATCCTACCATTAAAATATATTCCTAAGTATTTTAATATAACTGACCATGAATTATTATTATTAACGATATTAACCTATCATGAAGATTATAACAGCACCAATATTATGAATACTAATACTAATCCAACCGATATTTCCTAATTAATCCCATTAACAAACACACGATCTGAAATAGAAAACTTAACTATCTATCTATCCCGGAATTGACAGAGCTTTATTCTGTCAATTCCGGTCGGAACATGATTGGGATTCTCATTCGGTAAAATACACATATGGTTCAGGGCTTACCGGATTGTTGGTGACAGAGTGCAGAGGGAAGGCCTCTGACTCGGAACGTACGCGTACGGAACACGAGGAACGCGCACGCACGCAGGGAGGTCACACGGAACGCGCGGGACGGCGGCATTGCGCGCACGGACACGTGGGGCTTCCGCGCACGGGGGCGCACGGCACTGGCCGGCAGGGCATTGTCCGGCAGGGGGTGCTGGCCGGCGGGGCTTCGGCCGACGGGGGGCGCGGCCTGGGCGGCACGCGCGGATAGCGCTGCACGTGCGAAGCGTGCTGGTGTGTGCACTGTGGCAGCTAGCGGCGCCGGCAGGAGGCGGCGCAGGTCGGATGAAGGGGCGCCGAAGTGGAGGTCGACTGCCGGTGGGTTGGTCGCGGGTCGCGGGGAGGAATCGGGTGAGAGGTTTTTGAGAGAGGAAAGGGATAGGGAAGGTGATGGAGAGGCTGCTGGTTTAAAGGAGAGGAGAGGAGAGTGATGTTGAGAGTGTTGGTGGTGGTGAGTTAAATGAGGAGAGAAAAGTGAGTAATGGAGAGGAAAGGGGGATTGGGGGGGTTTCTGTGTACGTGGGAGTGGGGATGAGTGAGTGAGTTTATTTTTTCTTTTCTTGGAAATGGGTTTTACAATATCTTAGAGCATCTCCAACCCTATTGTCTTGTTGTATTGGGAGTCTAAGAGCATCTCCAACCCTATTGTCTTATTTTATGTTGTGAATCTTAGGTGGCATGGGACACAAGACAATGTCTTGTATACGTGGCAAGATCATATTCACAAATGATAATGAGTTTAAAAAGTCATCTCTAATGCAAAAGTATTGAGAAGACAATACAAAGTAATTTTTTACAACCTCCAAGACAACTTTTACTCTTCTACTTCTTTTTATAAATATTTTTATTCACAAATGATGATGTGGACATAAAGACATTGTGAAGTGAATTGTCTAGATCTAGACAACCAACTTCACATTGTCTTTGCCATGTCATTGTCATGTCAACTCCACACTTTATTTCACATTTGTATTGGAGAAGTACTTTTGGAAAAAATGGTTGTCATTCCTATGTGGCAACCATTTTTTCAAACTCACAATAGGGTTGGAGATGCTCTTAGGTGGCTCCTATGTGGCATGAGCCACAAGACAATGTCTTGTTTATGTGGCAAAACTATATCTCAAAAGACAATGAGATAGAAAAACTCTCTCCAATGCAAAAGTATTGAGGAGACAATAAAAGATATTTTTTCCAACTTCCAAGGCAACTCCTCCACTTCTTCAACTTTTTTATAAATATTTCTATTCACAATTAATAATGTGAAGACAAAGCCATTGTGAAGTACATTGTCTAGATCTAGACAACCAACTTCACATTCTCCTTGTCATGTCATTGTCATGTCAACTTTATGCTTTATTCTACATTTGCATTGGAGAAGAATTTTTGTAATGAAAGTTTGTCATTCCTATGTGGCAACCATTTTTTCTAAACTCACAATAGGGTTGGAGATGCTCTTGTATCTTCACTGGACTTTTTGGAAGTATAACAGCTATAACCACTTTATCCTCTACTCTGACATTTTACATCATTGTTTCTGCAAACAAAGAAATATTATGTGCTACTAGTAAATGCACGTGCAAACACGTATATTGACGTATAATAAGAATACTATCCAATTATAGCCAAATATTTCTTCTAACTCATGTGATAAAAATAGAAGGTATTCTTCTTATTTGGTCGATTTAGATTCCTCATGTTGAATATATATAACTGTTAGTGCCGGGGCACAATTTTTCGATGGAAAACTGAGAAAATGAAACAATTGTAAAAACAATGTTCCAAATCAACACTTCAAGGAAGGTGATTCTGAATTACGAGAATCTAAAAAGATTTCGTAATCAACAGCAATCGATCGTAGTACTTCAAAAAAGAAGATACAATCAGAATTACTGGCAGCAATGAAGAAGGTGACTGGCGAAAGATGGAAGATGGCCTGCTGGGGTGAATGATCACCGTTGCTCAAAGCTTTATTCGCCCTACACGAACAGCTTCCAGGAACCAGCAAGTTCGTCGGAGAACTTGGAACACTCCTGCTCTTCTGACTCCTCGGATGGACACGAACTCCCGTGCAAAAGCAACGCTGGTGCGGCGCCTTTCCTCTCTCTCTCGAAGGCTGCAGGAATTTGCAAGCAAATTCCGATCAGAACTGTGTTAAAGAACACTTCTGAATTCTATGTTTACTGCTGGCCTTCCTAAGTGCTACTGGGGAGAAGCTGCATTGACGGCCACTTTTATTCTGAATAGGGTGCCTCATGCAACTTCTGACATTACTCCTCATGAACTCTGGTTCAAAGTCAGAACTAACTTGAATGTCATTCGAGTGTGGGGGTGTCTGGCATATGTCAAGCTTCCAGATCTGAAGATTCAGAACCTTGGGACAAGGACTACTAAGACGATCTTCTTGGGGTATGCCGAGAAGAGTGATGCTCGGAGATTTTTTGATATTGAGTCAAATCATATCATTGAATCTCGCGACGCAGAATATTTTGAAGACAAATTTGCAAGGCACAAGAATATTGTTCTTGCAGATGTTTCGAAGAATAATGAGGGTGCGCAGGTCTTCAATGATGATGTGGTCCAAGAAGATGTTGTTGTTGAAACAACGGTTGAACCAGATCTCGCTGAGCCGTCAACGAAGCGAGTGAAGAGGCCGAAGGACTTCGGAAGTGACTTTGTCACCTATCATGTGGAAGCTGATCCGCTTACCTATGATGAGGCGATGAAGATCAGAGACGCAGTTTTCTGGAAGGAGGCGATTGACAATGAATTTGATTCTATCACCTCAAATAACACTTGGGTGTTGGTTGATCTTCCTGAAGGAGCGAAACCCATCGGATGCAAATGGATCTTCAAAAAGAAGATGAAAGCAGACGGAACTATTGACAAGTTCAAGGCTAGGTTGGTAGCCAAGGGGTTTTCTCAGAAGCAGGGGATTGACTATTTTGACACGTATGCTCCAGTAGCCCGGATGACCACCATCAGAATGTTGATTGCTCTCGCAGCAATACATAAGATGGTGATACATCAGATGGATGTGAAAACGGTTTTCCTAAATGGCGAGCTGATCGAAGAGATTTACATGCAACAGCCAGAGGGATTTGTCATCAGGGGTCTTGAAGACAAAGTCTGCAAGTTGGTGAAATCTTTGTACGGTCTTAAACAGGCTCCAAAGATGTGGCATGAGAAATTTGACAAAGTTATAAGGTCAAATGGCTACATGGTCAGCGATACGGACAAGTGTGTTTACACGAAGTTCGCTGATGGAAGAGGTGTGATCGTTTGTCTGTACATGGACGACATGCTTATCCTAGGTACGGATATTAGCTGTGTCACGGAGACAAAGAAATTCATCTCAAGCAAGTTCAGTATGAAGGACTTGGGGGAAGCTGAAGTGATCTTAGGGATCAAGATCATCCGGACAGACACTGGACTAGCGCTGTCACAGTCTCATTATATTGAAAAAATGATCAATCGTTATGGGTATCGGGATCTTCCAGGGATCGATACGCCGTACAGGTGTGATCTGAAGCTGAAGCCTAATTCAGGGGAAAGCGTCAGGCAGCTGGAGTATGCAAGCGTAATCGGAAGTTTGATGTATGCTACTACTGCCACAAGGCCTGACATAGCTTTCGCCGTGGGAATGCTGAGTCGTTTCACGAGCAACCTAGGTGCTGAACACTGGAAAGCTGTGAAACGGGTTATGAGATATCTCAAGAAGACTCACACATATGCACCGTACTACAGCGGAGATCCGCCGGTAGTGGAAGGCTTCAGTGATGCCAGCTGGTGCTCAGAGGTGGAGAGCGAGAGGTCCACAGGTGGATTCATTTTCACAATGGGTGGAGCTGCTATATCGTGGAAGTCGAAGAAGCAGACTATGCTCTCGCGGTCATCCATGGAATATGAGTTCTTTGCACTTGATACCGCAGCCGAGGAAGCAGAATGGCTTCGGGAGCTCATGTATGATCTTCCAGTGGTTGGGGCACAAATACCGGCAATACCGATATACTGCGACAACCAGGCGACTGCGGCGGTGGCATCAAATGACCTCTTCAACGGGAGTTTGTTAGTGCCGGGGCACAATTTTTCGATGGAAAACTGAGAAAATGAAACAATTGTAAAAACAATATTTCAAATCAACACTTCAAGGAAGGTGATTATGAATTACGAGAATCTAAAAAGATTTCGTAATCAACAGCAATCGATCGTAATACATATACAAGCAAGAGAAGCTATCACAGAAAGTTTACGAAGTATTTTTTAGCACAAGTAAACAGAGAATTCAGAAGTGTTCTTTAACACAGTTCTAATCGGAATTTGCTTGCGAATTCCAGCAGCCTTCGAGAGAGAGAGGAAAGGCGCCGCACCAGTTGCTTGTATATGTATTGCCTTGAGAGATAGAGGATGCCTTATATAGGCCCTGCAGCAACTGTTCGGTTGCCACAAAGTTAGGGACGTGGTAAAAACCACCCCGAACATGTAGCAACCGCCCAGAACATGCAAACGCACGTTCTGCTGCAAGTTGCGCCAACTGCGCGCACCCTGCGCTCCTTGCACTCCGCGCACTGAGCCACTTGTGCCAACCTGCGCAACCTGCGCTAAGTTCAAAGTGCGCCAACAAAACGCCACATTACGTCTCATGAGCCCGAGTCCGAGTCCGGGTCGCTAAGCCCCTACGGGGCTTAGCTCCCATAGAAATAAATTTCCCAAGAGCAAAAAGCATGAATGCTTTTATTGTTGATTTAGCCTTTTTCTCATTAGAAAAATAACCCCGCATGGCACACCCATGTGCACCTCCACACCACATGTGCATCTCTAAACTAGCAAAGCTAATATATAGAGATACAACTCCTTTGGTCTAGCCGATGTGGGACTAAAATTCTCTTTGAAAAAGACCAAACTCCAACAATAACAAATTTAAACTTTTTTCAACAATTTTTAACATTATTTTTTTTTTAATAAATAAAATGGATCATGATATACATACGGCTTAGACGGCTCACTTTTGAGCCATTTTGAAGCCTCATTATATAGTAGAAGATAACTTCATAATAATCTACTTAGAATACAAAAGCCCAAGGTCATGTTATTTACAGGAGAACAAGAAAGGCTGAGAAACAAAAACAAAACAATAACTAAACTCGGTGCTCCAGAGTATAAAGAACTCAGCAAAGCTATCAATGCCAAAGTGTTCACAAACTTTCTAGCTTAGATTTACAGCCCTCGCCAATTTCTTGGGTAGAATACAATTAGATGGATCTTTTTCTACATTCATCACGTCCTGCTTTATAACTGAACCTCTTCAAGAAATACCCGAAATTTTTTAATACCAACAGAAAATGTAAAACCCAAAATATATGTACATCATATTATCTAAAAAGAATAAATAATGTAATTACAATCACTTTCTCTATATATATGTGACTTTCTATATAACTTTGGCCTAAATATGAGATTTACAAAAACTATGGTTCAGCATTCTTCACTCATTGTATACCAAATCCATAGCTTGTGTTCTTCATACTCCACTTTTAAGTATGAGTTAAGTAAGAGTACGTTCCGATGGTTGAATTGATTGCATAAACTAACATTTTGTATAAATATCCTCAATCCTCCAGTAAAAGATGTTGAAATGGGGCCAAAAGAGAAACATTGTACTAAACTGTTCACATTGAGGGTTCTGGAAAAGGATCTGCCCAACACTGATCCTCTGCCGCTGCTTTTTCCCACCTATTTTTGAAGATCTCCTGTTCAACATAAGACCGCTGTCTCACCTGCATTCATGCTCAATTTCTCAGCAAAAGTAAGAATGAATATGTTTGTGCGAGCAGTAACTGTGTGTGAATGAACTAATAGCTTTCTCGTGGTTGAGTCGTGGTTTTATCATGGTTGAATTATATCATAAAAATATATAGCAGACAGACAAACGCATTCTTACTTTTGGGTAATGGATGATCGATCCATTCGCAAGTAATAATCATGACTGTTTCAACATTAAGCTTCATTTTCTACCATTAGAAGATATTTAAATTAATACTTTCTTAATGATGCTGAAAGACTGAAAGTAAATACCAATTTTAACATTAAACATATTGAGACAAGGGCTCAAGTAATGAAGCAGACAGTGATTTTGGAAACATAAAAAATCTGAACATCTACCCTCTTCCTAGTCCAATGTCTTAACTAAAAGGAAACTCGATCGACAAAATCAAACGACGTGCAGTCCTACGTGCAGCCAGAACAACATCTGTGCATATAAAGTCCTAAAGACTAGGAACCACTAAAACCATGAGAACAAAGAGGGAATATCGTAAAGGAGTGGATTGGATTTTGCGCAAACATAGCACATTGCAGTTTATACTTACAGCAAGTCTTGAATTTTTGGTGGATGATCCTGAAGCACCCTGCAATCAGAATTACCACTACTTGGTTTAGTCACTAGATAACAGTTTGGTGCAAGTGAAAAAAGAAAAAGAAAAAAACTATCGCATATATGAAAGCACTGATAAGTAGTAAAGTTGTGCATTATATTTAACATTGAAGATGTTAGCACTGTTACCAATTTTCCGATACATGAGAAGTAAAAACACTGAAAGGAGAAAAACTAGACCACCAAGCTCCTATGCAGATTGCGACCTACTATAGATAACACATGGTATTCTTGATATCTAGTGTGGGAAATATTATTGTGCTAGCTTACCCTGGCACCAAGAGTTGGGAGTCCCTTGTGAATGATGTATTCACTATCCACCACGCCGACTGTTTTCGTCCTATCACCCTACATATTACAAAGATCTTATATGTCAAATTTGCCATAAACATAGAAACGTGGCATCAGGAAACTTGAATCGTTACCTGAGCACAATAACCAAGCATCTTGTCCAGGCCCCACGCATGGATCAAGTCGTTCTGCAAAACAATTATACCACAAATGAACTTTAAACTAGTGTGAATTCATGAACCATGAGGAACAAAAATTTAGTTACATCTATTTAGTTAGATTGAAAATCTAAATGTAACCAAAGTATGAATTCTCTGTTTTAACAAGTTTCATCTTTTACATCCTTCATGTAAGCAAATTGTTTAAAACTTTGTTATTTTGATTTAAAGTTGTTATTTACTTTTATTACTCTGTTGGACATAATATTTTTTTAAGCACTATTTGAGTTCTAAATTCGACATCCTGCCAATAGCACCTCCAATGATTAGATAAAAGAAATTGAATTTTGGATGAGCTCTAATGATTTCAGAATTAGGGAAAGTTAACTATAAAAATGATAGCCATCATGGTGCACTTTAGCATAAAAATAAACACATAGCATGAGGAAACAACTTAGACACCTGGATCATATGCCATACACAACGCCATGAAGCTCTTGAGAACACAGGAGCCATCATCTCTACCCACCTGCCAAATAAGAGTAATTGAAAGAAGAAAAAAAATGTTTCAATTTGGATTTTGTAAAGGACAAAATTAAGTGTGATGATAAACTGACGAAGGTCGGTCGAGAGAAAATACAACGTGGTAAGATAATCAAATTTGAGAGCAAAAACGCAATGCTTCTTCAAATTTTTGGGGTTGGTCGGATTGTGGTTTAGAAAGAAAAACGATATGATAAAACAAATGAGAAATAATGCCAAACTGCCACCTACACACCAAACCCTCTGTTCTGCAACTTTTGAGCAAGGGTCATACAACATATTTGAAATTAAATATGTATATTGCAACAGACATAACAAACATATGCAGACCATTTAGGCATAGGACAAGCTAAACAAAAGCTTGAACATATAAAGCACTTCAAAGAAACAAACAACTTACCCTGTGCAAGGAGGAGCAGTACTGTTCCAATAACATCTTGCACCACCGTTAGTCTGGTAAACTCTCCTGTTGATTCAAGAGACAAGAAACCCACAAGATTCGTGAAAATGGCACTATAAATAGGCCACAAACAAATAGCCACATGTATTCACTCCACTAAATGTTTTAAATCTAAATGAGGAAAATAAAAAAACCTGTGCACATCTCCTTTTCTCTGGCGTGCGGTGATCCGATAATGCACCGGAGTTTTGGAAGTGTCCAATCCAGGTTGTGATATCTCAAGACCTTCTCTTCTGACAATTGACAAATATCTGCAAGTGTTCAATAGGCTCTTTTAACAATTTAACCTGACCATAGACATCTAAAACTACAGGTGTACTAACAAGAGGAAAGAATTATTTCATGATGCAAGTAAGTAGATAGCAAAAACTTGAATAAAGAAAAAAAAAGGCTTAAATGTTAAGGGAAACAAAACTCCATCATAATAAGCAATCGCAAGTAAGCTCTCGAACAATAAATCGTGAAGAAGTGCCATGTCCGTGTTGTGTCCTGTCATGTCATGCCATGTTGGACACAACATGGACAGTCCAAAAAACACTGGAACACGCCAAAGCCAATGCTGTGTCCATGTTGCCCTGTCCGAATCGTGTTGTCCCCTAAATGTGTACATGCAACATACTTGAGACAAAAAAAAACCATGAAAGTTCAAAAGAAACCGAAGGATCAAAATCATGGACAAGTGAAAGTTTGCAAAGTATTTTTACCAAAACAAACACAAGAATATTTGAACCAGTTTATATAATCTTAGGTAAAAAAAAAAAAGTTTTCAGTAATTCGGTCCATACATGAGAAAGAAACCTAACGTAAGCCTTGCACATCCAGTATAAAATAAATAGAATTATACACATACCGGTTAGGATCAAAATGTTCCACATCAAGATCCTCATCCCAGAGAAAGACATAATCATACTCAGTAACTATATCCGGATGGAGGAAGCGCTTGGCAAACCACCTACACCACAAAAATATAGTATAAAACAAATATTGCATTGACTATAGCAAGCAACTGACCCCATATAATCATTTATACCATTTTGTTTGGTTGGTTGCTGATATATGCAAGGCATTGTCACTCCATGGCAACTCACTCCATTCATTCACAAAACCATCATAGTGGAATAGCACCAAAGAGAAATTGCTGGAAGAGAACTGAAATAATACAAACACAAGTTAGAGGCTTCAGATGTTGACAGGAATGAAATTATAGGAAGATTTCTCCTTTCACCTTCTTTACAATCCGATCAACAACTTCTTTTTGCTTTATCCCAACTGCAATGGCCAACAAGCTCTTTGAAGCTTTCTTATGACCCTGACAATGACATAATACAGGGAGTGCTTAAAAAAAACAGTATAACTATATCGAGGATATGTCATACATGTAAATAAACAATTAGTTTAAATAAAGAAGCTCTGTTGCAATAAGCATGCAAATTGCACCATCATATCGCATCAACCTCATTCAATCCTTCTTGTGTGATAATAGTGTATGGACATAAACTCCTATCTGGCACAACAACCCAAAAACACGTGAAGAGCAGCCAACAAGTTTAGTTAGCGAGGATATTTTAGGTTATTTTTATCTTTATCCTTAATAAGATAGCCATGTTGGTTTTTTAGGATATATTCTTTATCTTCTTTTAGGATAATTTCTTTTTCTTTAGTTAGAAATAAGGTTTCATCCAGTGTTTTACAAAACTCTAGGCGCTCCTAGGCGAGCTGCCTCGCCTCATCGCCTGGGAGTGCCGAGGCGCGCCTAGCCTCACCTAGAGTAGAAAAGTGTCACCTTGGCAGCTTCTCAAATTTTCATTCCATAACACATTTTGTAGTTCATGCTAGGTTATCCAAATCTGTTATATATCCTAAAACCTCATCAAATTTGACTTTTTAGAAAATAAACTAAAGAAAAGAGTAAAACAATATCAAATTACCAACAGAAAACAACAAAGTAGCTTAGCAAGATAAAAAAAAAAGTTTATGAAACACTATATTTATGTTTAAAGACAATAATAACATCACACATAAGTTATTATGATAGAAGACAAATTGTTCAACTAGAAAAACAAAGATAAGATAATCAACTAGTCAATGTTGCACATTCTTAAATAACTTAACTAATCATTCTTCTATCTACTAAGTTTTCCATCATTCATCTTGAACATTATCATCAATACATCATCGAAAACAAAATCTTCATCCTACTAAATCTCCTCTCTTTTCTTCCTTTTGTTTCTTATTTTTTATTTATGCCTATTTAATTAGTAACTTATAGTGTTGAAATTTAAAAAACTCTATTTAGGCCTTTAAAACTTAAGTCTGCAACTTTAAGAACCAATAGAACCAAACAAGTCCATAAAACTTATTCAAAACACCAAAAAAAATCCCCAAAAAAGTTGCATAAAACACTCAACACACCTAGATCTAGATGTGCACATAGGCTCACCAAATTACTCATTCGCTTCTCGCCTTTGGCATATTTCTCGTCTAGGCATCGCCTAGAAAAAATTCCTTTGTGTGCCTTTGGATTAGGCGGTTCATCGTCTCGTCTTTTGGGCACCTAGGCACATCTGGGTAGCGGCTTTAACAACATTACTTTCATCAATCTAAACTATAAAGCTATTTATAACACTATTATAGTCACTTGAAAGACATACAATTGATGATAAAAGTTTTCCTCACTCTATAGATTTTTGTCTTTGGTGGACTCCAAACCCCTGTAGACTTCGGATCATCCGTCGACTCGGATACAATTAAGGACTCGAGAAAAGCACACGGAGGTTTCTCAACTTGTTAGTAATCCTCCATCTGACGTCGTTTCGACGGTGCCCTATCGATTTTCTTGTCTTCTATCACTTTAGTAATGGTGTAAGGTCCTCACCCTACATCAAGTAACCGATTAGTTGACGATCTTCACATCGTCAATTTCAATCCAATGACCGCCCACGACCACCGTCATCACCAACCCCACCATAGCCACAGCCACATCATCTCCCTCACTTCCTCTTCTTCGTACCAACATCACGAAATCATCACCACCAACTCTACTTCATCCCATATCACCCAACTTCACGACTACCCTCATCGTCTACAACCATTACCATTCTCACCTCCAATCGTTGTAAAACCATTACCATTCTCACCTCCAATCGTTGAGTGCCCTCTTGTTGTCATCATTCCTGGCTTAACACATCACCATGGGTATCCAAACATCTTTTCACACCTCATTCCTAATACCATTACAACCCCATCTTCTCTAGTTATCATCGCCCTCGTCTTCGCTTATAACAACCCCTTCCGATATTGTCATCATCCACTTTCGCCACTGCCACGAGTTCAGCCAACACCCTCTTGCCCCTCTTTAATGTTACCACTACCATCACCGACGCCTTCCTTCACCAGCACTCCACCCAACCATCCATCCTCGCCACGCCAGCATAACGACAGACCTCTGTGAGGTTGGCCGCTGTCAGACTATTCCGACCTCACTACCATAATCTACATTGTCATTGCAATTATCTTCTTCTCCGACTCCTCGAGTTCATAATCCTGCCACGCCTTCCCTCATCAACGTTCTCCCTTATCCTGACCATCACTTCAAATGTCGAATAACTTTGCGTCCCTTAGCATAGTACTATTCTAGAGCCTAAATTCATGTTCAATTTAGAAAACCCCTCGCTCTAATCTCCTCATATTCCCTTCAAATTCTAGACTCAACCCCTTTTATCCAAACACAATTTCTAAACACTTTTGTAAAATTCTTGTGACTTAAGTTTTATACTCGTTTAACTTAAGTTCATGTGCATGAACCTATATTCACTTCCATAACCCGATCCATTAGCCCTTTCGACTTAAAGGTATACCAACCACTTCAACTTCATTTAGATTAAACTTGTTTCACTCTACCAAACCCAATTAACTTAAATCTACTACTTCAATTTTAGACCTGCTTTAATCCTATTTAATATATAAGTCAGTTGCCAATCCAAACAACTGTGCAATCCACTACCCCTTCACCCCCAATTCAAATGCACATTTCGAAAGGAGAGCTCGTCGAGTTACAAGTAAGATGAAGATGGTTATTTCTTTCTTTGATGGGCAAACACAAGTCGATTAGACCATTGATTGGATTTGTGATGTTAAGTGTGCCTTCAAGTATTTAAAGATTCCTCTACGGACAAGTTTGTTGAGTGCCGACTCAAGGAAAAGAATTGTCATAGTGGACAGGAGAAGCCTCGAGTAACCTTTTGTCATTTTTGAGGAGTTGAGCTATTGCGATCCACATATCGACTTTGACTATATGGGGTTGAAGTCGTATGATTTGAGGCTAGAAGTTTGTAATGTCGATGATCCCGGTCTTCATTGGCCTCCTAATGAGCTTGAAAAGGATGAAGATCAAGATCTATAGACTACTTTACCCCTTCGCGAAGTTTGCGGATTGAGAACATAATGCTAAAAATTGTAGTCTATTCCAAGTACCTATTCTATTAGTGAGGAAGAGTCCAATTCCTGAAGAACTCGTGGATGAGTTCTATTCAAGAAAGGGAATTTGTTTGATGTGGAGACACAACCCCCTATCTGACAGGAGAAGCCTCGAGTAACCTTTTGTCATTTTTGAGGAGTTGAGCTATTGCGATCCACATATCGACTTTGATTATATGGGGTTGAAGTCGTATGATTTGAGGCTAGAAGTTTGTAATGTAAGTTTAGTTACTTGATATAAGTTTTTCTCCGTTAAAGGTATTTGTCTTCGATTGACTCCAAGACCCCCCCCCCCCCCCCCCCCCCCGGGACACGTGCTTATCCATGTACTTGGAAATGCTTGTGGACACGAGCAAAGCTCAAGGCAGTGATCCCGGTCTTCATTAGCCTCCTGATGAGCTTGAAAGGATGAAGATCAAGATCAATAGACTACTTTAACCCTTCGCGATGTTGCGGATTGAGAACATAATGCTAACAATTGTAGTATATTCCAAGTACCTATTCTATAAGTGAGGAAGAGTCCAATTCCTGAAGAACTTGTGGATGAGTTCTATTCAAGAAAGGGAGTTTTTTGATGTGGGGAGACAACCCCTATCTGGAACAGCACTGAAAAACTCTTGAAGAGCAACTAATAAGTTTAGTTACTTGATATAAGTTTTCACCCTTTAAGGTATTTGTCTTCGATGGACTCCAAGCCCTACCATGGATACGTGATTATCCATGTACTGTTAAGTGTTATATCAGGACTATTAGTTAGTGGGATTTAGTCCCACATTACTTAGAACAATAGGAGAAGGGGCTAGCCTCTCCTACATATATGTATCTCTCAATATCAATAAAACTAATCCATTATTCTTCTCTACATGGTATCAAAGCCATAAACCATCCACCCACCCCTCTCTCCACACACAAAAAACCCTAACCCTAATCCAAACCCCCCCCACCGCTGCTGCCCCCCTTCTCCCTCTCGACGCCCCGCTGCCCCCCCTTTCTCCCCACCACTGTTGCCCCCTCCTCCCTTCCGGCGCTCCCCTACTGCTGCTGTTGTCAACCACCGCCCCCCCTCCTCATGCCCCTGCTGCTGCCGCTGCCCCCTGCTGCTGTCAACCGCCCCCCCCTCTTTCCTGCTGTCAGTCGCCCCCCCCCCCTCTCCTCTCATGTCAGGCCCCCTTCCCGGCACCCTCCCATGGGTCGACTGCAAAACCCTAACCCTAACCCTTTCCCCTTTCCACCTGCCGTCGTCCAACCACTCCAAATCCTAACCTAGTTTTAAAAAAAAAAGGGATTCTCCGAGGGTAAATATTTTTGTTGTTTGCTTGGAACCTCGGACTCTCAATCAATTTACTTGTGATTCTTAGAGAGTAAACATTTGGTTTGTTTGCTGGAACCTCTGGATAAATTCAGAAATTTAACAAAGAACAAACATATAGTTGTTTTGTGTGAATCTTTGTTTCTTTTCCTGATCTTCACATCAGGATCTAACAGAGGGTAACTTGGGTTATCTCTTTGTCCTGAATTGTGTGATCCACATTCTCTGTTTCCTATGCGCGTGCCAGTTCTGGCTACGTTTCTAGCACAGAAAAATTCAAATCGACAGTCGAATCAGGAATCCTGAAGGATGAAGGACAATACGACGAATAGCAGTACTACAGATACTAGTGTCGGCAACGTAATGGCGGGACCAATAGGCACTAGCACGACGATTTCCTCAATTCGACTAGTCGATCGACGGTTGGAAGGACCAGAAGGCTACTCGACATGGCGAAAGAAGGTCGAGAAGACGCTTCGTGGAATGATGTTGTCCAAACATCTGACTGACAACCCTCCAGCAGAGAATGATCCCATATTTGAGCAATGGAAGATAGATGATAGTCGACTGTTTACACAGTTGATGAATTCAATGGAACCATCGATGGAAGACATGGTTCAAAATACGGACTCCGCGAAAGAATTATGGGAGGTCCTAGCGGGTAGCGTTTGATGGAAAACACGATTTATCTCGTATCTACGACTCGGTCGTTGGTGTATACCGAGCCAATCAAGGGGACAAATCTCATAAGGATCATTCCCGGGCTTTTAAGGCTATGACAGATGAGATCGACCGCATCTTACCTCTTATGACGGATATTAATGAAGCAAGGGCTCAACGGGAGCATCTACATGTCATGGCTTATCTTGCCTCTCTCCGTCCTGATACGGATTCTGCTCGCTCTCAAATAATTATTGGATTTGACGTTCCGTCCCTGTTGGAAGCACACTATCATGTCCTTCGGACCGCAAAAGTCGTTGAGCCCACTCCAGATAATACTCCTGCCGATCAATCTTCTCTTGGTGCTACTCGTACGGGATTTCGTAGTGGTCGTGGTGGCCGACGTGGTGGCCACAATGCTGGTCGCGATGGAGGACATGGATATGGAGGTCGTGATGGAGGAAGACTGTGCACATGCTTTAATTGTGGTCAGCTTGGCCATTTCTACCGGCAATGAACTAAATCACCTACTTCTAATATCACACCTGATGATGCTTCTGATGAGGGTATCCGATCTGTTCAGATGACGTCGGATTCATATACAAAGTTCCTTGATTTTCAGGCTCAACGTCGTGGTGAAGCTTCCACGTCTGGATCCACAGCCGGATACTCAGCAGCATGCATAGTAAAATCCAAGCAGTGGATAATTGACTCTGGTGCGTCTGCTCACATGACTGGTGATGCAGGTATGATACATAAGTATGTCCCTGTTCGTCGTGTTTCTGGCATTACTGTTGCCAATAGAGGTTCTCTGACAGTCCGAGGACGTGAAAGTGTCAGTCTTTCTTCCGGACTGTCGCTCAATTATGTATTACTTACACCCGAGAACCCGTTCAGTTTAATCTCAATTAGTCAAATTACTCGTGAACTGCATTGCTCGGTAACATTTTTTCCTGATGGTTGTATTTTTCAGGACCTAAAACTGGAAAGACTATTGGTAAGGGACATGTGGCTGGAGGCTTGTACCTGTTTGACGTACCTTCTTCTGTTGTCTGTGCCGGCGTAAAACTCGATCCTTTCGAGTTATATTGTCAGTTAGGCCATCCCTCAACTCTAGTTCTCCAGAAAAGGTACCTTCTTCTGGTGAAGCTTCCACGTCTGGATCCACAGCCGGATACTCAGCAGCATGCATAGTAAAATCCAAGCAGTGGATAATTGACTCTGGTGCGTCTGCTCACATGACTGGTGATGCAGGTATGATACATAAGTATGTCCCTGTTCGTCGTGTTTCTGGCATTACTGTTGCCAATAGAGGTTCTCTGACAGTCCGAGGACGTGAAAGTGTCAGTCTTTCTTCCGGACTGTCGCTCAATTATGTATTACTTACACCCGAGAACCCGTTCAGTTTAATCTCAATTAGTCAAATTACTCGTGAACTGCATTGCTCGGTAACATTTTTTCCTGATGGTTGTGTTTTTCAGGACCTAAAACTGGAAAGACTATTGGTAAGGGACATGTGGCTGGAGGCTTGTACCTGTTTGACGTACCTTCTTCTGTTGTCTGTGCCGGCGTAAAACTCGATCCTTTCGAGTTATATTGTCAGTTAGGCCATCCCTCAACTCTAGTTCTCCAGAAAATGTACTCTTCTTTAGATATTCCTGCTTCCTTTTATTGTGAGTCGTGTACTTTAGCTAAGCATCACCGGATTCCATATCCGGTGAGTCAAAATAAAATTGCATCTGCTACTTTCGAGTTGGTACATTCTGATGTATGTAGACCTTGTCCGGTTGAATCAATAATAGATTTAAGTACTTTGTTACTACATTTGATGATTACTCACGTGTCACTTTTGTTTATCTAATGAAAAATCGTTCCAAATTATTTAACATTTGGTACAATTTTTATGCCGAAATAAAAACACAATTTGGTATTCCAATTAAAAAATTTCGGAGTGACAATAGTCGTGAGTATTTATCTCGTGAGCTCGATAGTCATCTGGCCCGCAATGACATCATCCACCAAACTTCTTGTCCGTACACACCACAACAGAATGGTGTGGCTGAGCGCAAGAACTGCCATATCTTGGAAACAGCACGTGCTCCTATATTTCAAGCACGTACTCCCAAGAGATTTTGGTCTGATGCGATTCTTACAGCTTGTTATCTTATTAACCGCATGCCATCGTCAGTTTTCAATGGTAATACTACCTTTTCTAGGCTATATCCCGGACAAGAGCCATTTCCTTTCCTCTCAGAATTTTTATTTGTTTATGCTATGTTCGGGATACCCGACCGACTCTTTCTAAATTACATCCTAAGACAATACAATGTATTTTCCTTGGCAATAATAAAGATCAGAAAGGGTATCGATATTTTTTTTCCTGTCTTAAAATGATATTTTTCACTCGAAATGTTACCTTTGTCGAAACTGAATTTCCTCCACTACCACAATCAACAGGTCCAATTCTCCAAGTTTATCTAGAAAAGATTTTTTTGATATTTTCTAATCAATCACAGCAGCCCCCCTTACGGGTGCCCTCCCTTATCGAGCAAGTCATCTGGTCTGATGGTCCACATACACCGATTCAGTCAGCGCCGATGTCACCAGCACAAACATCGCAACTGATGCCTACAGAGTCATCCTCCTCTGGCTCTATTGATTCGCCACCGCCTATTCCACCAGCATCTCCGCATATTCCACCAGCAGACCCCCCCATCTCCACCGGCAGTTCATCCTCGTCGTGCATGTCGTGATCATCCATTGTATGTTGACAGCTACAAAGGACTTACAAGTCACACTCAGTCTCTGGTGGCTACTATGGATGGGATTCAGATTTTCAAAAATGCCGAAGAGGGTCTCAAACATCCCGGTTTGCGTGCTGCTATAAATGAGAAGATGAAAGCTCTCCGGAAGAATCATACTTGGGACTTAGTCGACTTACCTACTGGTAAACATGCAGTAGGTTGCAAATGGATGTTCACAATCAAAGTGAAACCGGATGGCACTCTTGATCAACTAAAGGCCCGTCTAGTAGCCAAAGGATATTCTCAGACATATGGTGAGGATTACATCGAGACCTTCTCTCATGTTGCCAAAATGACATTTGTTCGTGTCCTAATGGCATTGGCTGTTCGCTATGGCTGACCGTTGCTTCAGCTGGATATCAAGAATGCTTTCCTCCACGGGGATCTTGATAAAGAGGTATATGTATTGCAACCTCCCGGGTTCGTTGCAAGGGAGGATAAAGTGTGTCATTTGCGAAAGGCCCTCTATGGTCTAAAATAATTATCTCGTGCATGGTTTCGTCGATTTACACATGTTGTTACTCAGTTTGGCATGTATCAATCAAAGAAGGACCATTCGATATTCTATCGACACACATCTGCTGGAAGAATACTACTTGGTGTCTATGTTGATGATATTGTAATTACGGGAGACGAAGCCAGGGTATTGCAGGCCTCAAGAAGTTTCTGGGAGAACAATTCTAAACCAAGGATATGGGATCCTTGAACTATTTCTCGGGCATTGAGGTCACACGAAGTAAGCGGGACATTTGTAATATTCCAGAGAAAGTATGTGCTGGACATACTAAATAATGCAGGCATGATGCAAGCCAGGGGATAACCTCACCTATGGATCCAGGGACAAAGTTACTTCCAGACGAAGGGATCCTGATGACCAATCCAGATCAGTATCGTCGAGTAGTTGAAAAACTCAACTACTTGGCGATCATGACTCGTCCGGACATTTCTTTCGCAATGAGTGTTGCAAGTAGATTTATGGCTTCTCTAAGAGTTTCACACTGGCAAGCAGTTCTCAGAATCCTGTGTTATCTAGTCAAGAATCCAGGAAAAGGAATTCGGATGGAGAATCATGGACACACTCGTATTGAGTGTTTTACTGATGTTGACTGGGGAGCAAGCCTGACAGATAGACGATCTACATCTGGCTACTTAGTATTTATTGACGGGAATCTAGTGTCATGGAAGAGCAAGAAACAAACTCTAATAGCACGCTCAAGATCAGAAGCAGAATATTGAGCCATTGCTCATGGCACATCATAGATATTATATATAAAACATCTTTTACAAGAACTGGGAGAAGACGTAGGATCTCAAGCGGCAGGTCTATGGTGTGACAATCAATCTGCTATCCATATTGTCACCAACCCCATATTTCATGAAAGAATGAAGCATATTGAAATTGATATCCACTTTATTCGTGGCGAGTATACAAAGTGAGTGATAAAATTTCAACATGTATGGACCGGCGACCAGATAACTGATATCTTCACAAAGCCTCTTTTGGGCCCTGTGGTTCAATATCTATGTAACAAGCTGGGCATGATTGATATCTATGCTCCAGCTTGAAGGAGGGTGTTAAGTGTTATATTTGAACTATTAGTTAGTGGGCTTTAGTCCCACATTACTTAAAACAATAGGAGAAAGGGCTAGCGTCTCCTATATATATGTATCTCTCAATATCAATAAAACTAATCCATTATTCTTCTCTACATGTACAAAGCTCAAGGCAGTTCTCCCTGTTAATTATTTGTTCCCTGCTAAGTATCTGTCGCCCGACGTTTTTTCTGTGGTGCCCTATCAATTTTCCTGCCTTCCATCACTTTAACAACAATGTATGATCCTCACTCTACATCAGGCTATTTTTGAAGATGTAGATGGATAATAAGTTGGGAGCTCAGTTTGCCCCTTGATCTTTTCGAAGATGCAGATCTATCTTCTTGGACACACCTCGGTGACTAATGAAAGGGCACTTGCTTATAATAAGACGGCACAAATCATCCTTCGCATTTTCTTCCATGAATCCATAAGCATCGTCCCTTAGGAGGCACACAGTTTTGCAGCTTGACCCACCATAACAATTTTTTCTCTCGAGTCGGCACTCAACAAACTTAACTTGCTGACATAAAGCAATCTCCAAAGACTTTAAGGCACGTCAATATCAAAGATCCAATCAAGAGTCTCCTCAACTTGTATTCGTCCATAAAAAAACCATTATCATCTTGCTTGTAATCCGATGCGATCTTTTTTTGAAATTTGTGTTTGAATTAGGGGTGAAGGGGAAGCGAATTGTAGTTGTTTGGATTGGAAATAAAATTTTATGTCAAATAGGTTCAAAGCGGGTCTGAAACATAAGTAGTAGTAGATTTAACTTAATCGGATTTGGGTTTTGTAGAGTGGAGCAGATTTAATTTAGGTGGACTTTGAGTGGGTAGTATATGTTTAAGTCAAACAAACTAGTCGTTCGGATTCTCGAAGTGAATATAGTTTAACCAATCTGAATGTATGTTAAAATGCCTATAGAACTTAAGTCAAAAGGATTTTTGTAAAAAGAAATTTGATTTTGAAGTTAGGTTTGGATGAAAGGGATTGGGTCTGGAATTGGAAGCGAATGTGGGAAGATTACGACAAAGGATTTTTTGAGTTTAATATGAAGTTAGGCTCTATCGTAGTGCTGAGCTAGGCGAGACGGGGTGATTCTAGATCTGAAGTGATGGACAAGGTCGAGGAGAATGCCGGTAAGGGAGGCAGTGGGAGAACAGTGAACTCGAGGGGTAATATGATTGAGGTGGTGGTAGTTGCAGTAGGAGGTCGAAGCAGTCCTATGGTGAACAACCTCTCGGAGGCCCATCACTGTGCTGGTGGAGATGACTGATCAGGTGGAGTGTTGGTGAAGGGAGGTGATTGTGGTAGCGACTTTAAAGAGGGAAAACGAGGTGTTATGTGAACTCGTGACTGCAGAAAGAGTGGGTGATGGCGATGTCAGAAGGGGTTGTATGGAACAAAGACGAAGGGCAGTGGAACGACAATGAAGACCAGAGAAGGAAGACGGATTGTGATGGTGTTGGGAACAAGGGCTGGAAAGATGTTGTGGTTAGATGACCAGGTTGCTAGATTAAGTCGGGAAGGAAGGGGCACTCAATTATCGAAGGTGAGGATGGTGATGTTTGTGGAAGATGAGGGTAACAGTGATGTCGGATGATCAGGAATGAAGTAGAGTTAGTGGTGATAGTGGTGATGATTTTGAGATGTTGGTAGGGAGAAGAGGATGTGAAGGAGATAATGTGGATGTGGATATGAAAAGGAAGTAGTTGATGGTGAGATCGTTGAGGATGATGGTGGTGGGCGATAATTGCATTGGCGTCGTGGATATGAGGATTGTCGATTGATCGGAGCTGGAGCTCTGATAGCACCCGATGGTGGTGGGCGGTGTGGACCCTACATCGTTATTGAAGTGTTGGAAGGCGGAGAAACCGATAGGGGCACCTCCGAAACGACTATGGATGATGAATAACTATAGATGTCGTAGCACGGCTTTGAGCTTTGTTCGAGTTCGTGAGCATGTCCGTGTCCACGGACGATCTCAAGGCCACAAAGATCTTGCGAGTCCACCAAAGACAAACTTCTTACAGAGGAAAACTTTTAATATCACTTGTATGTCTTATTCAAGTGACTACAATAGGACAATATATAGACTTACAATTTCCATAATCCTAATTAAATATAAAGAAAATAAGAAGAAAAAGATAATATCCTAAAAAACAAACATAGTTATCCTTATGAAAGATAAGGATAAAAATATCCTAAAATATCTTGTCTGTCACCCTCACTATCCTAAATAGGACTAATATGGTCATTTACCTTATTTTTAATATTTAAATTATTATTGTTAATATAATTACATGTTGATTAAAACAATTATATATATATATATATATATATATATATATATATATATATATATATATATATATATATATATATATATATATATATTATTGAGTTATTAATAAAGTTTTTAAGTATATTTAATAAATATAAGATACAAATATTTAATTTTATTTATAAATAATTTCGGGTTATTTTAAATAAATTCCTATGTATTTATTTCATACATGGGTATATACATAGTATATATAGACATATAATATATATATATATATATATATATATATATATATATATATATATAGAAAAGGAAAAGAAATTATATTTTTTAAATAGAAATATTATAAGAAAAATATTAAATAGGTTTTATTTATATAAATAAATATATATGTATGTATTGTATATTTATTTATATTATATAAATAATATAATATAAATATATATATATTTGAGGGTTTTAATTATATAAATAAATATATGTATATATTATATATGTATGTATTGTGTGTGTGTATATATATATATATATATATATATATATATATATATATATATATATATATATATATATATATGGAATAAGGGTGAATTTATTCCTCGCATATAGCGAAAAAGGTATTAAAGTACAATATCACAACTCTCCATGCCCCAAATAATAAAATTATGGGACCATTATATATATATATATGTATGTAACAACCTAGCTAAAACCAACTCTTAGCTAGAAACCCAACCCACAGCAACCCGAACTAAGCCCACACCCTAACACACACGCACACACACAGCATATCTTCCTCTCCCTCTCATCGGTTACAACCGAACCCTTCCCTTTAATCTACGTTTAAGAGAGGGAGAGAGAGTTATTCTCAAAAAATGCAGCCAACCCCAACCCAGATTTATTTCCGACGTCGACGACCACAAGGGCACGCCGGAGCGCCGCCCAACGCCGCACGAAGCCGCCCGCGCGCGCACACCGCGTTCAGGCCGCGCAGGAACCCGTTTCAGGTAACTATCTTCCCCATCTCGTATCTTCGTGCACGCTCGATCAAATCGAGATTCGTAAATTTCTACGGATAGCCGATATGACCCTCTAGGAGTCCCATTAAATAGATTTTCCAATACCAAACCCTGTTGTTCGGAAATTCGACGCAAAGTTTTCGAAAAACCACGTTTAAATGAACAGATTTAGGTTGCCGGATCACTGTTTTTGGAGGCGATTTCTCGCCGATCCTTCGGCCGATTCAAAAATCCGTTTGAAGGGACTTGTAGACAACCTAGAACCTTCTTTTATTTTCTGTTTTCGTGGACAGTACGTCTCGGAAACTGATTTCCAAAATCAGGAAAAACAGCGTTCCAAAAAACCCGAATTTTAGGAAAAATTTTCGATACGGCATACGTCCCGTCAAACCGGACGACTTGGTCGCAACCCGTAGACATCGAAAGGCGCGTACGGATGTTGTGGACGTGTGGGATTCGACAGAACTTGATTTCGCTGCGTGTGCGCGACGAAATCAGTGTATCCGTCGAGATACCCCGTTTCGACCATTTTGTAAATTTACCAATTACTTTGTGCATGTTCGTTGTCTCGAGACGAAACTTACGCCAACAGGACCGGGTCATTTTTCTGGTCTTGTACGTCAAGTTTGGTCCGATTCTGAGAAGGTCAACCGGAACGCTATTTTGGCGGGCCCGCGACCCGATCCAACGGACGAAATTGTTCACGGTCCACCGGAATCCAACTTTGGGCATACGGTTGGGTTCGTCTTGTCAAACCGGACTCGTAGACATAGTTTGACGACTTTAGAGACCGTAGATACCGGCACGTTTTTCGGTGCAAAGCGGGTCCAACGGCGGACATCATTTTGGTCCGAAATTATCGTTTTGCCCACGTGTCCAGAATTGGACTTATGGGTAGGCTATCCTAGCTAATTTGACCATTCTGAACACGTTGGTATTGTCTATTTCAGCATTAGAAGACTATTGCACGAGTTGACCCTTCGAGGCTCATTGAGTGGCAATATTCCTCAGTTCAGGACCAAGCGAGTACATTCTCTGATGATTTTCCATTCATGATATTTACTATGTTTCTTATATCTAGTGTAGATATTCATGATTCTTGACACATTGGTCACACGGATTGGTATTTTATAGATCCTGTCATGGGTTGTTATTCCTTGTTTTCCGTGGTGTATCTTGTGCAAGCCTTCTTGTAGTTCTTGTGCAATGTATGGACATCGATTCTCGAGAAGACTTACTACCTTCTCTTAGAATCACGTGTCGTAACTAGTCATGGTTGGATCCACTATATGAGTCGGGGACGGGGGAATATTAGTCTAGACATGTGGTCAATACCCACCTTGTGCATTGTATAGATCCTTATGAGTGTTAATCATACACTTCACGTATGATTAACCAGGCCAGTAGACCTTGTACAAGTTTCCAAGCCGGCCACATGTCAAAACTAATATTCACTCACGTAGATTGTTCTTGATTCTTGTACATGACATGTTCAGATATCTTCATTCTTGCTCTAGTTTACTGCTTTACCCTTGCTATGCTACTTTCATGTACATTCTATTTTACTCGTGTTTATTCTCTCTATTTACGGTTACATAGCACTTGTCATTTATTGGGAACTGTTGTTGAAAATGTGCTCTTTCCATCATGACTGAATATGTTGACAAAATTTTACAGATTATGGCGAGGCGAGTGTCCTACCTACTACGGTCCTCATGACGTAGTGGGCGTAGACCAGGAGACCCTAGTCCAGCAGGGGTTAGTGCCAGCTGAGGAGGCTCTAGCAGTGACTTAGTCAGACTAGGATTTGACTGGACTTTGTCTCCATCTTTTATATTAGACATGTTATTTCAGACTTATTTGACTACTTTGTGACTCACTATGGATTTGTGTTAGCTACTTTGCACTCTGAGTTTATTTTTATCTTTATCCTTATCTTTATCCGTGCCATATATTCTTCCTGCTAGATTGTGATTGAGTTTATATGTATTCATATTATATCCTCCATTCGGAGATGACACGTTATTATACATTGTTAGATAGTAGACCTACAGCGTACTACGCCGTTTCTACGGCGTAGGCTGGGCGCTGTTACGCACTCATGCACTTACATTAGGTGCGGGTCGTGAAACGTTTTATGGTGGCTCATGCAGGTCAGAAGTCGCAAATAGTGCGATGTCGTAGTGGCGCTCGACTTAGAGTGTTGTTACGAGCCTGCTGTATATACATAGGATATAGGCTATAGGTTAAGGATACTCAATCACAAATAGGAAAAACTTTCAATTCATTGCTCTATACAACTGTCCTTCTAATATTGATTCTTGCACTCTAACTGTCCTCCTTTAAGATAATCCATCTTGTGCCATATTGACTTCTTCTTTCGAACTGTCTTCAGGATGGCGAAGACTACATCTCAACAGTCAGGACCCGCGGATACTGAGAGGTCTGCTACATCCCGCGGACCAGATCCAGTTGCATCTACTGCAGTTTGAGTATCTGCAGCAGCATTCGGGGGCGCTCCTCCGCCAGTTACGGGGACCGTTTCTGAAGTCGCTGCGGTTGCTTCTACCCCAGTACCGGGGGCTATGGCGGGAGCAGTCACTGGTGTTCTTCCTCCTACGCAGAGGACTCCTCCATCTGTTGCTGGGGATCTGCCTCTACCGCCTCCACTGCCTACCGATATGGGACAGATGTTTGCCTTCTTTCGGGAGATGATGGAGGCCCAGCGAGCCCAATTTGAGACGATTTAGCAGAGGCAGGCAGACACGATGCGTCAGGGCATGGAGGATGCCTACCAGCTCGCTCTAGCAGTAGTAGAGCGAGGAGCTCCAGCTCTGGGAGAGCAGCCAAGGCCGGGCAACATCCAAGACTTCAAGAAATTGGGGCCTCGGGATTTCAAGGGTACCGAGGGCATTGTCTATGCAGATGACTGGCTCGAGGATATCGAGCGTCTCATGAGGGTTTCCCGTCTCGCAGATGACCTGAAGGTCGAGGGGTTGGACTGCAGCTGTTAGACATCGCCCGTACTTGGTTCAGGAACGAGCCGGCTCTAGCTGGAGAGGGCCACAAATGGGCGGAGTTCAAGGACTTATTTCAGAAGAAGTTCTTCTCCCCCACGGACAAGATTGATCTGGAGAGGCAGTTTCAGAACCTCCAGCAGGAAGGCATGTCTGTTGAGGAGTACGCTGCAGAGTTTGGCAAGCTGAGCCGATATGCAGAGTACATGGTGCGGAACCCGGAGATTAGGGCGAGCTGCTTCAGAGAGGGGTTGTCTTGGGATGTGAAGATCCTCATTCCCTCTTTTTACTCGACGTATGCTGAGATCCTTGCGAAGGCACGCAAGGTGGAGCGAGAGTTGGGCCTGAAGCACAAGAGGGACCGTGATTTCTTTTCGGGGGCTACTAGCAGCACGGGGGCTGCTAAGCGTCCTCAGCTCCAGCACCGTACTTTCCAGGCACCTCATCAGCTTCAGACTCCGGCTAAGGCGCCCGTTCAACAGGCGCCACAACAGCAGCAGAGGCAGGTGCCGCACGTCCCTCAGTGCCAATTCTGCAAGAAGCCTGGACACATTTGGGAGGTTTGCAGGAAGAGGCTGGGGGTGTGTCTCTATTGTGGTGCTGCAGGCCATCAGTTGAGGGAGTGTCCTGCGAACCCTCGTAGGGCAGTCCAGGGAGCAGGTGCAGCTCCGGGAGCACCAGCGAAACCACCTGCAGCACAGCCGAGAGGTCTACCACTTCCGACTCAGCAGCAACGATTTGCTCAGCACCGGCCGCAGAGGGGTGCTCAGGGCAGAGCGTTTGCTCTGGCTGTTGAAGAGGCCGAGCCCGTCGGCGATGTCATAGCAGGTTCTGTTCTTCTTGATTCCATTCCAGCTTTAGCTTTATTCGATAGTGGTGCATTCCATAGCTTTATATCTGTATCTTTTGCTCTCAAGCATCATATACCTGCTGAACCTTTAGGTAGGACTTGCAAGATCATGATCGGGGGAGGTATTATCCTGGTCGGTGATGTTTGCAAAGGGCGGAGTGTTTCATTGGAAGAACGGGAGTTGAGCGCGTGCTTGCTCGTAATGCCACTTCCGAGCTACGATATTGTACTCGGGATGGATTGGTTGAGTAGGCACTTTGCTAGCATAGATTGTAGAGGAGGTAGGGTTGTGTTCAGTCCTCCAGGGGAGCCAGTATTTGAGATTGCTTGAGAAGCAGTGGGGCAGACTGATAGTGCTATTTGTGGAGCTATGGTGGAAGACAAGGAGCTGCCTTATCCCTTGATTGCGGAGTTTATGGATGTCTTCCCAGACGAGTTGCCGGGGATGCCGTCGGACAGGGATATTGAGTTCTCTATATACTTGGTACCGGGCGCAGAGCCTATCTCACAGCATGTTTATAGAGTAAACCAAAGCGAGTTGGAGGAGTTGAAGAAGCAAGTGGATGAGTTACAGGACAAGGGATTCATCAGGTGCAGTTCTTCGCCTTGGGGTGCTCCGGTATTGTTCGTACTGAAGAAGGATGGATCGGTGCGTATGTGCATCGATTACAGGGCGCTGAACAACCTTACTATCAAAAACAAATACCCGCTGCCGAGGATCGATGACTTATTTGATCAGTTGAGCGGCACGAAAGTATTTTCAAAGATAGACTTGAGGTCTGGGTATCATCAGCTGAAGGTGAAGAAGGAAGACATTCCGAAGACTCCTTTTCTGACTCGTTATGGCCAGTATGAGTTCACTGTCATGCCGTTTGGGTTGACTAATTCCCCGGCGGTGTTCATGAACTTGATGAACAAGGTATTCCATCAGTACCTTGACAAGTTCGTAGTGGTCTTCATCATCGATGACATTCTTATTTATTCGAAGACGCCAGAAGAGCATGAGGAGCATCTGAGGGTTGTATTGGAGACTCTCAGAAGGAAGCAGCTGTATGGGAAGCTGTCGAAGTGTGAATTCTTCTTGGACCGAGTGGAGTTTTTGGGCCACGTCGTATCTGGGGATGGGATTTCAGTGGATCCGAAATAGATTGCAGCAGTGGAGTCCTGGCCTACACCGAGCTCATTTGTAGAGATTCGGAGTTTTTTGGGTCTGGCAGGCTATTACAGGAAGTTCGTACAGGATTTTTCCAGGATTGCCGAGCCAATGATCCGAGACTCACAGGAAGTACGTGGAGTTTGTTTGGTCCGAGGAGTGTCAGGCCGCCTTTGAGGAGTTGAAGAAGAGATTGACATCGGCTCCTATTTTGACATTGCTATCTGGGTCTGGAGGATTCACGATCTACAGTGATGCTTCGGAAAAATGTTTGGAATGCGTTCTTCAGCAGCATGGGAAGGTGATTGCCTATGCCTCCAGGCAGTTACGCCCGCATGAGAAGAACTACCCGACTCATGACTTGGAGTTGGCAGCAGTCATTTTTGCCTTGAAGCTGTGGAGACACTATCTGTATGGAGAGCGTGTGGATATCTTTACTGACCACAAGAGCTTGAAGTACGCGTTTACACAGAAGGAGCTGAATATGAGGCAGAGGCGATGGTTAGAGCTGATGAAGGATTTTGATATATCCTTACAGTACCATCCATGGAAGGCCAACGTGGTTGCCGATGCTCTGAGCAGGTATCCGGTAGCCATGTGTTTGACGATGGACTGTCATCTTTTGGCAGATTTGGAGAGTTTGGGCATTGTGGTTATAGTACCTGGGATCGAAGAGCAGATGTGGGGCTTACAGATCCAGTCTGAGCTGATGGATAGAATCAGAGTAGCACAGTTTGAGGATGAAGGTCTGAGGGTCATCAGGGAGCAGGTACAGGCAGGATTATTGGATGATTTTTCTATCGCCGAGGATGGGTCGCTGAGGCATGGTGCCAGATTGTGTGTGCCGAGCGGAGAGCTTCGGGAGGAGGTTCTTCAGGAGGCGCACCGTTCTCAGTACTCTATGCATCCTGGTGCCAAAAAGATGTATAGAGACTTGAGACAACACGTTTGGTGGTATGGCATGAAGCGCGAGATGTCTCAGTTTGTATCTAGATGCTTGGTGTGCCAGCAGGTGAAAGCCGAGAGACAGAGGCCAGGAGGTCTGCTATAACCACTACCCATTCCAGAGTAGAAGTGGGAGCACATCACTATGAACTTTGTGTCAGGACTTCCGCATTCTCCAGGAGGGAAGACGCGATATGGGTCATCGTTGATAGATTGACCAAATTGGCCCACTTCTTGCCTTTCAAAGTGGGTTTGTCTACGGAGAAGCTGGCAGAGATGTACGTGCGGCAGATAGTCAGATTGTACGGGGTTCCAGTGAGCATAGTCTCGGATCGGGATAGTCGTTTCACTTTCCATTTCTGGAGGAGTTTGCAGGCTAGCTTGGGCACTCAGCTCAAATTTAGTACCGCGTACCATCCCCAAACAGACGGGCAGTCAGAGAGGACCATCCAGACACTCGAGGATATGCTTCGTACTTGTGTGCTAGATTTCGGGGGATCTTGGGAGGACCATCTTCACTTGGTAGAGTTTGCTTACAACAATAGTTACCAAGCCAGTATAGAGATGTCACCATTTGAAGCTCTATACGGACGGAGTTGCCGTACTCCCTTGTCATGGGACGATGTCGGCGAGAGGGTTTTGCTTGGCCCTGAGATGATTGTGGATGCAGCTGAGAAGGTCAGGGTGATCAGGGATAGACTTCGGGTGGCTCAGGATAGACAGCGGCATTGGGTCGATAGCCACCGGAGACCTTTGGAGTTTGAGGTATAGTTTAGATTTTTCTAGTGTTTGAGTCTGATTGTGATTGTTTGTTTTAGATCGAGTTTTAAGTTCGTATTTTGTGCTAAGTTGGTGAGCACGATTCGCTTTGGCCGGGGCGAGAAACTTAGTCCGAGATTCATCGGACCTTTTCGTATCCTGGAGAGGGTCGGTGCAGTGGCATACCGACTGGAGTTACCGCCCACGCTCGAGGGAGTGCACAACGTATTCCACGTGTCGCAGCTGAGACAGTACGTGGCAGATCCTAGCCATGTATTGGATCATTCTGCGATAGAGGTGGGGCCTACTCTCCGTTATCCAGAGCAGCCTATGGAGATTCTGGATCGTCGGGAGAAGGTGCTCCGGAACCAGGTCATTCCTTTGGTTCGAGTTGCAGGGAGGCATCACTCTCCAGGTGAGTCTACCTGGAAGAGAGAGGACGACATGTGGGAGCGTTTTCCTTATCTCTTCGAGCCATGAGGTATTGTTCTTTGTTTTCTGTTTGTGTTTCTCGTGCTAGTTTGTTCTAATTTCGAGAAAGAAATTATTTTAAGGGGGGTAGATTTGTCACCCTCACTATCCTAGATAGAGCTAATATGGTCATTTACCTTATTTTTAATATTTAAATATTTATTTAAATTATTATTGTTAATATAATTACTAGTTGATTAAAACAATTATATATATATATATATATATATATATATATATATATATATATATATATATATATATATATTTATATATATATATATAGAGGAAAATGTACCTACCTAAGGTCGACCTCATTTTCCTCACTTTACAACATTTTTTTCTTGAATTTTTTTTTATGGGATTCATCTACACCTTATTGATTGGCAACATACCAAATTTCAAGAAAAAATAATATTGTTTAGCCCCCTATCAATAAGGTGCAAAATCGATGGTGTAGCAGCAAAGTTTTAGACCGTCGATTTTGCAAGGGATAGATAGGGGGCTAAACAATATTATTTTTTCTTGAAATTTGGTATGTTGCCAATCAATAAGGTGTAGATGAATCCCATAAAAAAAAAATTCAAGAAAAAAATGTTGTAAAGTGAGGAAAATGAGGTCGACCTTAGGTAACTTACCTAAGGTCGACCTTAGGTACATTTTCCTCATATATAAAATATATATATATATATATATATATATATATATATATATATATATTCATCGCTCCCTTCTGGCAGGCATGTATCCCAAAAAGTGGTCATTCATTATCTGGAGAGCCCTGCGGAAGATCCTCCCCATCGACGACACTCTCAACACTATCGGGTTCAGTCTTGCCTCAGCATGTACCTGCTGCAATGATCGCCACCAGGAATCGGTGGACCACATTTTCTGCACGGGGGAACTTTCGGTTAGTGTTTGGAACACCATCTCCCAGATTTGCAGGCTGAACCCGGGGAGTAGAAACCTCAACGATTAGGTGGCAGCTTGGGGGGCGGCGTCTCACGGTCACCAGATTTTCGATGAAGCTCCTGCTCCTTTCCCTCCCCGTTTCCTTCTCATGCTCCCCCCCCCCCCGCCTCCCCTGCCGGCCTTCCCTAGGCCGGCGGTCGTCTGTTCCCCTTCCCCCCTCCTCTATCCGAATTTTCCCTCTTCCTCCTCAGTGGCCACAGCTGGCCAGCACCCAGCCCACAGCCTCTTCAGCCTTCGGAGGAGCCTGCAGCCACTCGCCCCCGCCCGCTCTCGGCTCTCCATCCGCGGCTGAGGCTCCCAACCTCCTCCCTCCGCCCGGCACTTCTCTCCACCTCACCCTCCCTCCCCACACCCCCTCCTCCCTCAGCTCACATCAGCCCCCCTCCTCTTCGCCCCGTCCCTCCGCCGCCATGGCCGCTCTTGCCCGCCACACCTTACTCCACCACCCCCCCCCCCCGTCTCCTTCCCTTCCGCCTACCTACCAGTTTCCCGCCGAGGCATTTTGGGCGGGACATCTGCTTTCGAATTTTCAATCTCCCGCCAATTCTCCTAGCGGCGAGATCGCGCCGCATGGAGTTGATCTCCTATGCGGCCACCAGTATGGAGGCGCACACTTCCCCCACCATCCAGGCGCATATGGGCTCCCCTCGGCCGCATACGGCCTCTCGGAGCTGGGCGCATAACCCCCTCCCCCACTCCTGGGCGTTTGGCGCATACCCTCACCCCCTCATCAGCGGCCCGGGGTTCCTCCCCTCAGGCGCATTTCCCTTTGCGACAGGGGGTTCTGCCCAGTCGGGCGCTTTCTCCGGCGCATGTGCTCCGCTCCACTCGAACGCCCTCGGCTTCCAGGGCGCATATGCCACCTCCTCCCCCCCTCCTCCCTCGAGCTCAGTTCACCCGCCTAGCGTCTCCGGAGCTCCCTTCCCATCGGGCGCATGCATTCCCCCGCTCCTCGGGCCAGCGGATGATCACCACCCTCCTGATTCCTCGGCCGAGCGTGGCATCCCCCATCCACCCTCAGCAGAATCGGCCACTCTTGTGACCGTCTTGGCTCCTCTCTCCTCCGGGGAGGACCGAAGGACGGTTGATCTACCGTCGCGGGCCGACTGTCAGGTCGGTGGTCCTTCCGCAGTGACCGATCCCCCTTCTGCCAGTGTTCCCGGCTAGTCAGACCCCTTGCTCGCAGCTCCCACTATCCACCCTTCCCCTCGCCATTCTACCCACAACGACCTCCTCGCTTTGCACCCTAGCCGGGTCCCAGCCCATCTCCCGCCATCTCCCACCCCTCCCCCTCCATCTCCCGCCATCTCCCACCCCTCCCCCTCCATCTCCCACCCAACACCGAGATCCCCGCCCTCGGAGCCCCTCCAGCCACCCCCAGACCGTTTCTAGAGCTGGCAAATAGTTATACCAAGGAAGCAGAGGAGACCGAACCCTCGGATCAGCGCATTCCTCCTTATCGTCCGGAAGCGGCCAACCCGAACCACGCGGGCACCGTGATAGAAGCACTCGCCATCCTAGGGCCATAACAAGCCAATCGTGGCCTCCAAGTCCTTGCTGCAGGATTTCCCCTTATGACGGATGGAGATCATACCGCACATGAGAGAGACTCGGTCCTTTTACTCCCTAAAGAACCAATGGCGGATTCGGCAGGCGATCCTCTCGAGCCCACCAATGACACCAATAATAATCTGTTGTGAATCGCCTCAATCGATTCACAAAAGAAAGCAAATAAAAACAAAGAACAAGAGGAATAGAAACAGAATGATCTTTAATATAGGAAAAGAACAAAACTCCCAACTTTGATTGAACGGAACAAAGTAATAAAATCCTTCTTGATGACACTTGAGAGAGTTTTCTCAATCCAAGCATAAAAATAACGACGGCTAGCCCTGACTATAAATAAAAAAGAAAAACAAACCCTAGGAGGATTATTGTGGTGAAAGACCACAATACCCCTTTATGCCTAAATAACTGAAAGGCCTAAAAAGTGGGCCCGCATCAATACCGCCCCCCTAAAAGAGCCACCTTGTCCTCAAGGTGAAAATCTGGGAACTGCGTCTGTTGCTATAGCGGCCTCTTCCTCCGTCGGATCCTCCTCCTCCTCCTCTTCCTCCGTGGTGGTCGTCGTGGGGGTAGATCCCCTCTCTGGAAGTTGGCGGGATCCGCCGTTTCTCCAAAGAAATTGCTGCCTCCGGTGTTCCTCGCCCCTCCTGGCGGCTCCGTCCCTCCCGTCCGAGCCGGAACTCCAGCTAAGCCCCTTCCCGAACCCGTGAACCTGTCACCGTAGTTCGAGGTCATCGTCCGACCCCCATAGGGGGCCCCAAGCCCTAGGGCCTCTCCCGTGTGTGGCGCCGGTCCGCCGGGACCGAAATGGTCGACGGCGTCCGGCCACAGCCGCTCGCCGGCGGCTCCCCTGGCGCCGGCCGGCCCTGGGTGGCGATCAGGGGTCGGCCAGCGGCCGCCCACAGCAGCCGCGGCCCCGCCTGGGCTCGCGCGGCCTGCTGTGGCGCTCCCGCGGCCCTCGGCTGCTGTCCGACGGTGATCGCCGGCCGCCAGGGCCCAGCCCGGAGGTGCGGCGGCGACGACGGTTGCGGGGCAGCGGCCGCCGGCCGGTCCTTCTTCCTCCTCGGTCGCCTCCCCCTCCGCAGGAGCAAACCCTAGTTGATCGCCTAGGGTTTGGGTTGTTACCGCCTCCGCTTCCTCGCCGTTGATCTTCTTCGAGATGTTTTGTAAGAGCGTCATTATGGCCGTCGTCTCCCTCCGCATGTCCCGCATCTTCGTGCGGAGTTCCTGGTTCGTGGAGGCTTGATCTTTAATGGAGGCCTCCATGGATTTCTTCAAGCTATCGATCTCGGCGGTGAAGTCCTCCCGAAGACCTCGGATCTTCTCGTCGATTGTGGTTCTCGTCCCGTCCGCCATGGCTCGTAGAGTGCTCTGATACCAATTGTTGTGAATCGCCTCAATCGATTCACAAAAGAAAGCAAATAAAAACAAAGAACAAGAGGAATAGAAACAGAATGATCTTTAATATAGGAAAAGAACAAAACTCCCAACTTTGATTGAACGGAACAAAGTAATAAAATCTTTCTTGATGACACTTGAGAGAGTTTTCTCAATCCAAGCATAAAAGTAACGACGGCTAGCCCTGACTATAAATAGAAAAGAAAAACAAACCCTAGGAGGATTATTGTGGTGAAAGACCACAATACCCCTTTATGCCTAAATAACTGAAAGGCCTAAAAAGTGGGCCCGCATCATAATCCCACCAGAAGGGCAGCCTCCAGACCATCCTCACAATCTGACGGAGAGGTCACCATCACTAGAAAATCTGGCCAATCGGCAGTCAGCAAGCCCCCGGCAATTCAGACCAGGTCCGCCTCCAAGAAGGCACACCAACTCCCCCCTGCCTTCATTAATGCTGAACATCCTCTCTTGGAATGTCCGTGGCCTGGAGAACAAACCAACAAAAAGGAGAATAATCAGCCTCAAAAAAACCCACAAAATTGACATTTTGATCATTATCGAACCAAAAATCAACCACAAGAAACTCATGTCCACCCGGCTACAGCTCAGCTTTCCCACGGCAGTGGCCGGTAGACACGAAATCTGGATCCTCTGCTCTAAGGACGTCCACATCGGAATCATCCATGGCTCTCGGCAGGCCCTATCATGTTGGATTGAACATCCGAAGATCCCCAACCGCGCCATCCTGTCCGCGGTTCACGGCAGCTATGACATAGCGGAGCGCACCCAACTTGGGAACACTCTCCAGAACATTCACACCCATCATAACACTCTTCTTTGGCTTTGCTTTGGGGATTTCAACGCCATCACCAGCAGTGCCTAGAAAACCGGCGGTCGTCCTCCCCCTCATTCAGCCATGCTTGATTTCAACATTTTCATTCTCAACTCCCACCTCCAACCCCTTCCGTTCACAGGTAGCGCATTTACCTGGTGCAACATGCAAGAAGGCACCTGTCGCCAATACTCCCGCCTCGACAGAGCTTTGGCTAATGCACATTGGCTGAATATGGGGACCACATCGAAGCTTACCCACCTCAACGCCACTGAATCTGACCACAACCCTCTGCTTGTTCATATAGCCAACTCATCGGGCCCGCACAAGAAGAGCTTTCGGTTCCTGAACTTCTGGAGATAACACCCCCGATTCTTAGACATCGTCAAAGACGCCTAGGACGACACGGTCTCGCCGGACCCGCTTTTGTGGGTGGCCCACAAAATCAAAGCCACGCGGAAATCCTTTACCATCTGGAGCAAGCAGGCATATGGGGATATTTTTCAAGCCATCCGCGAGGCCGAGGATGACGTCGCTCGTGCCGAAATCTGGTTCGCGACCGATAGATCCCCAACAGCCAGGACTGTCCTGAACCTGACCAGAGCGATCCTCAAATTCAGGATTCACGTGGAGACCGATTTCTGGAAACAGAAAGCGAGACTCCAATGGGACAGCGAGGGCGACAAAAACTCGACTTTCTTCCATGCCTGCATCAATGGTCACAGACAGAAGCTCGCGATTCATCAAATTTTCGACGAATTAGGTCACATCATCGACGATCAGAAGGGTATCCAAAAAGCGGCAGCCAAGTTCTATGCCAAACTGTTCACCAAGGAGACTGTCACTAAGGACTCTGCTTTCTTGGAGGAGATACCTCACCTCATCAATGACAGTGATAACAACATACTGGAGCCACCACCGACCGAACAGGACGTAAAAGAGGCTGTTTGGGCCCTGGATGAGCGCCCCTGGCCCAGACGGATTCTCGGGGATTTTCTTCCGCAAATGCTGGGACATAATCAAGACCGACATCGTCGATGCAGTCTCTGCCTTCCTTCAGGGAGCCACGTACCCCAGAGCCATCTCGAGCACTAACCTAATCCTCATCCCGAAGATTGAGAACCCAACACAGTTTCGCGACTTCCGGCCGATTAGCCTCTGCAACTTCACCAACAAGATCATATCCAAGATCATCGCCTCCCGCATGGCCTGTCTTCTCCCTAAGATCATCTCCGAGGAGCAAAGCGGGTTTATCCGTGGGAGAAACATCCAGGACAACATCATGCTGGCTCAAGAGTTAATCACTTGCATGAAGTTTCCGGCTAGAGGGGACAACATTGCCATCAAATTAGACATGGAAAAAGCTTATGACAGACTGGATTGTCAATTCATGATCTGGGTGCTCAGGGTATTCGGCTTCTCCGAAACCTGGACCAACAGTATTTGGCGATCCATCAGCAACTCCTGGTTTTCCACCGTGATCAACGGCCATGCTGACGGATTCTTCAAGTCGAGCCGTGGGATGAGGCAAGGGGACCCCCTCTCAGCTACCATATTCATTATCACGGCTGATGCATTGAGCAGGAATCTCAACAAGCTGGCTACCACTCCTAACTTCAACCACTTTCACACGGCCAGCGGCTGTCCGATCATCACCCATCTGGCCTTTGCTGACGACATCATGATTTTTTCATCCGGTGATGTGGGATCGGTCGAGGCGGTTTACCGCACCATCCAGAGATATGTCAAGTGCTCGGCCCAGAAGGTCAACCCGGACAAAAGTGTCATCTACGCCCACCACAACATCAAGAGAGAGCAAGCGGACACTCTCACCGACTCCACCTCTTACCCCATCAAGCACCCCCCTTCCAATACCTGGGCTGTCCCCTCATATACGGGAGATCTAAAGCAGCCATATTTGCGGACCTCATCAACCGCATCAGGAAAAAGCTCCATGGTTGGCACAACGCTACTCTCTCCCCAGGTGGCAAAATTATCCTCATCAAATACGTCCTCACATCAATTCCCATATACATCCTCGCTGCATGTCCCCCCCCCAAACAAGTCCTGTCATCAATCGAGAGCATCCTCAGCAACTTATTTTGGGGGCACATCGATGGCCACGACAAACACAATTGGGCCAGTTGGGACACTATGGCGCATTCCACCGAAGGAGGCCTCGGTTTCACCAAATTATACAACATTGTCCGAGCATTCTCGATGAAATTGTGGTGGAAGCTTCGCACTTCCCAGAACCTTTGGACCAGGTTCATGAAGGCCAGATACTTCAAGCACACCCACCCGACGTTGTCCACCTCCAACAGCAGATCCTCAGCGGTGTGGAGACGCATGCTGACCGGGCGTTCTCTGGCCGAACCCGAAATGCGACTCCATGTGCGAGACGGTCAGTCGTTGGCTTTCCGGGAACGATGGCTCGGTGACACTCTCCTTCATACCATCTCGGAGAGACACGAGCATTGTCAGATTAAGGACATGTGGGACCACATCGGTAACTCCTGGAGCTGGGACGCGGTCCTCGAGCGGCCGGGCAGGAGGCAGTGGATCGCATTCGTCGGTGCGGCGTGTCGCTCGGTTCCGACGCTGACAAGATTCGGTGGAATGCCGACAGCTCGGGCACCTTCTCGGTCAAATCGTCCAGGAGAATCGCGCAGGGCACCATCGCGAACATCCCAATCTTCACAATCATCGCTCCCTTCTGGCAGGCATGTATCCCCAAAAAGTGGTCATTCATTATCTGGAGAGCCCTGCGGAAGATCCTCTCCATCGACGACAATCTCAACACTATTGGGTTCAGTCTTGCCTCAGCATGTACCTGCTGCAATGATCGCCACCAGGAATTGGTGAACCGCATTTTCTGCACGGAGGAACTTTCGGTTGTTTGGAACGCCATCTCCCAGATTTGCAGGCAGAACGCGGGGAGTAGAAACCTCAACGATCAGGTGGCAGCTTGGGGGGCGGCGTCTCACGGTCACCAGATCGTGGCAGCTGCCACCATCTGGGTTCTTTGGAAGAACCGCAACAAGGTTAGATACGAGGGCCAACATTTCACTGCGGACCAGCTTATTGCGGAGACCATCAGACAATGCAGCAAGCGGAGAACCCACTGGATCTACGGCCAGACGGCCATTTGGAACACCCTGCTTTCCAGGGCATAGGCTCTGGTCTCCTCTCCTTCCCTTCTTTTGTTAGTATACATGTATAGGCTTCTTCTGCCATTTTGGTATACTTATACAGCTCCTGCTTTCTTTTTGGAATAAAATGGGGAGTGTTTTGAAAAAAAGAATATATATATATATATATATATATATATATATATATATATATTATTGAGTTATTAATAAAGTTTTTAAGTATATTTAATAAATATAAGATACAAATATTTAATTTTATTTATAAATAATTTTGGCTTATTTTATATAAATTCCTATGTATTTATTTCATACATGGGTATATATATATATATATATATATATATATATATATATATATATATATATATATATATATAAGGAAAAGAAATTATATTTTAAATAGAAATATTATAAGAAAAATATTAAATAGGTTTTATTTATATAAATAAATATATATGTATGTATTGTATATTTATTTATATTATATAAATAATATAATATAAAATTATATATATTTGAGGGTTTTAATTATATATATATATATATATATATATATATATATATATATATATATATATATATATGTATATAAGAATGTGTAAGTGTATATATACATGTATGTATAGTTATGTGTATATATATATATTTTTTTTATATATGTATGTAACAACCTAGCTAAAACCAACTCTTAGCTAGAAATCCAACCCATAGCAACCGGAACTAAGCCCACACGCTTACACACACGCGTACACACACACAGCATCTCTTCCTCTCCCTCTCGTCGGTTACAACCGAACACTTCCCTTTAATCCACGTTTAAGAGAGGGAGAGAGAGTTATTCTCAAAAAAAACACAGCCGACGACCACCAGGGCACGCCGGAGTGCCGCACGAAGCCGCCCGCGCGAGCACACCGCGTTCAGGCCGCGCAGGAACCCGTTTCAGGTAACCTTCTTTCCCATCCCGTATCTTCGTGCACGTTCGATCAAATTGAGATCCGTAAATTTCTACGGATAGCCGATATGACCCTCTAGGAGTCCCATTAAATAGATTTTCCAATACCAAACCCTGTTGTTCGGAAATTCGACGCAAAGTTGTCGAAAAACCACGTTTACATGAATAGATTTAGGTTCCCGGATCACTGTTTTTGGAGGCGATTACTCGCCGATCCTTCGACCGATTCAAAAATTCGTTTGAAGGGACTTGTAGACAACCTATAGGGCTCTATGAACCTTCTTTTATTTTCTGTTTTCGTGGACAGTACGTCTCGAAAACTGATTTCCAAAATCAGGAAAAAACAGCGTTCCAAAAAACCCGAATTTCGGGAAAAATTTTCGATACGGCGTGCATCCCGTTAAACCGGGTGACTTGGTCGCAACCCGTAGGCATCGAAAGGCGCATACGGATGTTGTGGACATGTGGGATTCGACGGAACTTGATTTCGCTGCGTGTGCGCGACGAAATCAGTGCGTATCTATCGAGATACCCCGTTTCGACCCTTTTGCGAATTTGTCAATTACTTTGTGCATGTTCGTCGGCTCGAGACAAAACTTGTGCCAACAAGACCAGGTCATTTTTTTGGTCTTGTATGTCAAGTTTGGTCCGATTCTGAGAAGGTCGATCGGAACGATATTTTGGCGGGCCCGCAACCCGATCTAACGGGCGAAATTGTGCACGGCCCACCGGAATCCAACTTTGGACATACGGTTGGGTTCGTCTCGTCAAACCGGACCCGTAGACATTGTTTGACGACTTTCGATACCGTAGATACCGGCACGTTTTTCGGTGCAAATCGGATCCAACGACGGACATCGTTTTGGTCCGAAATTACCGTTTTGCTCATGTGTCCAGAATTGGACTTATAGGTAGGCTATCCTTGCTAATTTGACCATTCTGAACACGTTGGTATTGTCTGTTTCAGCATTAGGAGACTATTGCACGAGTTGACCCTTCGAGGCTCATTGAGTGGCAGTATTGATTCCTCAGTTCAGGACCAGGCGAGTACATTCTCTGATAATTTTTCATTCATGATATTTACTATGTTTCTTGTATCTAGTGTAGATATTCATGATTCTTGATACATTGGTCACACGGATTGGTATTTTATGGATCCCGTCATGGGTTGTTATTCCTTGTTTTCCTTGGTGTACCTTGTGCAAGCCTTCTTGTAGTTCTTGTGCAATGTGTGGACATCGATTCTCGAGAAGACTTGCTACCTTCTCCTAGAATTCCGTGTCGTAACGAGTCATGGTTGGATCCACTATATGAGTCGGGGGCGGAGGAATATTAGTCTAGACATGTGGTCAATACCCACCTTGTGCATTGTATAGATCATTGTGAGTGTTAATCATACACTTCACGTATGATTAACCAGGCCAGTAGACCTTGTGCAAGTTCCCAAGCCGGCCACATGTCAAAACTAATATTTACCACGTAGATAGTTGTTCTTGATTCTTGTACATGACATGTTCAGATATCTTCATTCTTGCTCAAGTTTACTGCTTTACCCTTGCCATGCTACTTTCATGTACATTCTATTTTACTCGTGTTTATTCTCTCTATTTACTGTACGTAGCACTTGTAATTTATTGGGAACTGTTGTTGGAAATGTGCTTGTTCCATCCTGACTGGATATGTTGACAAAATTTTACAGACTATGGCGAGGACGAGTGTCCTACCTACTACGGTCCTCATGACGTAGTGGGCGTAGACCAGGAGACCCTAGTCCAGCAGGGGTTAGTGCCAGCTGAGGAGGCTCTAGCAGTGACTCAGTCAGACTAGGATTTGACTGAACTTTGTCTCCAGCTTTTATATTAGACATGTTATGTTATTTCAGACATATTTGACTACTTTGTGACTCGCTATGGATTTGTGTTAGCTACTTTGCACTCTGAGTTTATCTTTATCTTTATCCTTATCTTTATTCGTGCCATATATTCTTCCTGCTAGATTGTGATTGAGTTTATATGTATTCATATTATATCCTCCATTCGGAGATGACAAGTTATTATACATTGTTAGATAGTAGACCTACAGCGTACTACGCCATTTCTGCGACGTAGGCTGGGCGCTGTTACGCACTCGTGCCCTTACATTGGGTGCGGATCGTGACATTTTTTTATGGTGGCCCATGCAGGTCAGAAGTCGCAAATAGTGCGATGTCGTAGTGGCGTTCGACTTAGAGTGCTGTTACGAGCCTGCTGTATATACATAGGATATAGGCTATAGGTTAAGGATACTCAATCACAAATAGAAAAAACTTTCAATTCATTGCTCTATACAACTGTCCTTCTAATATTGATTCTTGCACTCTAACTGTCCTCCTTTGAGATAATCCATCTTGTGCCATATTGACTTCTTCTTTCGATCTGTCTTCAGGATGGCGAAGACTACATCTCAACAGTCAGGACCCACGGATACTGAGAGGTCTGCTACATCCCGTGGACCGGATCCAGTTGCATCTACTACAGTTGGAGTATCTGCAGCAGCATTCGGGGGCGCTCCTCCGCCAGTTACGGGGACCGTTCTTGAAGTCGCTGCGGTTGCTTCTACCCCAGTACCGGGGGCTATGACGGGAGCAGTCACTGGTGTTCTTCCTCTTTCTACGCAGAGGACTCCTCCATCTGTTGTTGGGGATCTGCCTCCTCCGCCTCCACTGCCTACCGATATGGGACAGATGTTTGCCTTATTTCGGGAGATGATGGAGGCCCAACGGGCCCAATTTGAGACGATTTAGCAGAGGCAGGCAGACACGATGTGTCATGGCATAGAGCATATACAGGTGTGTGGGTACATACGGCAGTTCGTTGATGAGAACGTGTACAACCATGTTGCCAATATTGAGCATGCGAAGATGTTGTGGGAGAAGCTGGAATCTTTGTACGCGAAAAAGATCGGGGTAAACAAACTATTCCTGATCCGGATGATGATGGGTCTGCGGTACAAAGATGGTGCGTCCATTACGGATCACTTGAGTGAGTTCCTGGGCGTGGTGGACCAGCTATCCTCGATAGGAGTCAAGTTCGACGACGAGGTTCAAGGACTTTGGTTGCTATGTACATTGCCAGACTCGTGGGAGACCGTACGAGCATCTATGATAGCTTCTGCTCTGGAAGGCGTGGTCAGTCTAGAGTTTGTCAAGAGCGGGGTACTGAATGAAGAGATACAGAGACGTTATCAGGCACTTCATCTACATCCCATCACTCAGAGGCGCTAGTTTCAGAGAGTCGCGGAAGGGGCAAAAGTAGGGGTCCAGGTGGTGGCAGAGACAAGAGCAGGGGCAAATCCAAAGGTCGGTACGAGAACTCGGAGTGTTACTATTGTGGCAAAAAGGGCCACATCAAGCGGAACTATTTCGCTTGGAAGAGAGAAGAAGGGCGACAAGGAGAAGCAAAGTGAGAACGCTACAGCAACGGCGTCAGCACATGGAGGCGATGTGATCGTCGTAGGTGATGAGGTTGTCATGAACCTCTCCTGCGATAACAATTCTTGGCTGGTGGACTCAGGTGCTTCAGCGCACGTATCTCACAACAGGGTACTATTTGCCACTTACACAATATGCGACTGTGGAGTGTTGAAGATGGGCAACGGAGATGTGTCGAAGGCGGTTGCCATTGGAGATGTGCATTTGAGGACGAAGACGGGTGCAGTTCTTGTTCCCAAAGATGTCCGTCACGTCCCTGATATCCGTTTCAACCTGGTGTCAGTTGGAAGGTTGGATGACGAGGGTTTTTTCAATCTCTTCGGGAACGGTCAGTGGAAGCTTTCCAGAGGTTCGATGGTGATTGCCAGAGGAAGCAAGAAGTCCGGACTCTACTATATGGAGGGGAGAGCACAGGGGGTACGGGAGGTGAATGCAGTCAGTGATGCGTCTACCGAGTTGTGGCACAGGCGACTCGGCCACATCAGCGAGAAGGGGATGAGCTATTTGGTGAATAGGAAGGTGATTTCAGGGCTAAAGTCTACAAAATTGGATAAGTGCACGCACTGTTTAGCGAAAAAGCAAAATATGATGTCTTTCCAAAGTCACCCAAGTTCGAGGAAGCCGATGTTGCTCGAGTTGATTCACTCGGATGTCTGCGGTCCTATGAAGGTAAAATCTATTAGTGGTGCTTCTTATTTTGTGACGTTTATTGATGAATGTTCCAGGAAGGTTTGGGTCTATGCCTTAAAGACCAAGGATCAGGTACGGCCCACTTTCAAAGAGTTTCAGGCCTCTATTGAAAGGGAGACGGACAAGAAGCTGTTATGTGTTCGGTCAGACAATGGCGGCGAGTACATCGGTCCCTTTGATGCTTATTGCAGAGAACAAGGGATATGACACCAGAAGACTCCACCAAAGATACTGCAGCTCAACGATGTAGCGGAGCGCATGAACAGGACGCTGATGGAGGGTACGGTGTTTGCTGTCAAAAGCAAACTTGCCAGACAGCTATTGGGGTGAGGCACTTTACAAAGCTGCTTATGTTATTAATTTATCTCCTAGTGCTCCTTTGCAGGGTGATGTGCCTGATAAAGTATGGTACGACAAAGAGCCGTCATACAATCACCTTCGAGTGTTTGGTTGTAAGGCCTTCGTGCATGTACCGAAGAACGAGAGATCCAAGCTTGAGCCGAAGACGAGACGATGCGTCTTTGTCGGCTACAGTCGGGATGAGTTTGGCTATAGACTATACGACCCCATGGGAAGAAAGCTCTACAGAAGCAGGGACGTAGTATTCGTCGAGGATCAGACCATGACCAACACTCAGGATTCCGAAATGCCTTCTGAGGCTGAGAAATTGCCTGAGTTAGAGTCATTTCGCTTCGAGCAGTTTCCAGAGAACATTGCAGAGGATCCAGTTATGGAGGAGCCAGTACATGAAGTTGCTCCGAGCCAGTACATGGAGTTGCTCCCAACCTTGATCATCAGCATGCTGATGGTGGTCAAGGTAACCCTCAGGAGGATGAGCATGCCGAGGAGGTAGTTCCTGAAGGGGAGGAGACTATTGATATATAGCCAACACCAGTGGTTCCGTTGAGGAGGAGCGACAGAGAGAGTCGACCATCTACGAGATACTCACCGGGTGAGTATGTGCTGCTGACTGACGGGGGAGAGCCTGAAAGTTTTGCAGAGGCTATGGACGACGAGCATAGGCAGGAGTGGATGGAGGCTATGCAGGAGAAGATGAGTTCCTTACAGGCCAACTCTACTTTTGATCTGGTGCGGTTGCCAAAGGGTAAGAAGGCTTTGAAAAATCGATGGGTGTTCAGAGTGAAGCAGACAGATGATGCTACTCGCCCTCGATACAAAGCGAGACTGACAGTTAAAGGCTACGGGCAGCGGAAGGGCATATATTATGATGAGATCTTTTCGCGAGTCGTCAAACAGTCGTCTATTCGGGTGGTGCTAGCATTGGCAGCCAGTTTCAACTTGGAGGTCGAGCAGACGGACGTGAAGACGACATTCCTCCACTGTGATCTTGAGGAGGAGTTGTGCATGGAGCAGCCAGAGGGATTTTGTAAGAAGGACAAGTCACACTTGGTCTGCCGGTTGAGGAAGAACTTGTATGGTCTGAAGCAGGCTCCGAGACAGTAGTATAGGAAGTTCGAGTCGTTTATGGGGGAGCATAGTTATGCGCGGACGACGTCGGACTACTGTGTATTTGTGAGGTACTTTGCCGAGGATGATTTTATCATTTTACTGCTCTATGTTGATGATATGCTACTGGTGGGTTGGAATGCCACTAGGATAGCGAAGTTGAAGTGCCAACTGGGCGCAGCCTTCTCTATGAAGGATTTGGGCGCAGCAAAGACCATTCTTGGGATGGAGATCAGCCGAGAGAGAGAGTCCAAGCTGTTATACTTGTCCCGAAAGAAGTACATTCACCGGGTACTTCAGCGTTTCGGGATGGACGGGTTGAAGAAAGTGAGTAACCCCCTTGCAGCTCACTTTAAGTTCACTGAGGAGCAGTGTCCATCTACCAAGGACGAGAAGGAAGATATGGAGCGGGTTCCATATGCTTCAGCTGTGGGGAGTCTCATGTATGCTATGGTGTGTACGAGGCCAGACATCGCCCACGCAATTGGCACAGTTAGTAGGTATCTTTCTAATCCTGGGTACATCGGAGTGCGGTCAAGTGGATCCTACGATCCCTTCAGGGCACTGCCGATTGGAGACTTTCTTTTGGTGGTGACGAGCCGAAGCTGGTTGGGTATATCGACGCTGATATGGCTGGAGATATAGACACGAGGTGATCGACTTCGAACTATGTGATAATGTTTGCTGGTGGAGCAGTATCGTGGCAGTCGCGGTTGCAGATGTGTGTTGCCTTGTCGACGACAGAGGCAGAGTACATTGCGACGACGGAAGCTTGCAAGGAGTTGCTGTGGATGAAGAAGTTGTTACAAGAAGTAGGGCTAAAGCAAGAGCAGTATACTTTGCTTTGCGATAGCCAGAGTGTCATTCACCTTATGAAGAACCAGACATTTCATAGTCGGTCCAAGCATATTGAGACTCGGTACCATTGGATACGGAATGTGGTTGAGAAGAAGGACGCGACGCTTGAGAAGGTCCATACTGATGACAATGGAGCGGACATGCTCACGAAGGTTCTACCAAGGGGAAAGTTTGAGTAGTGCAGGCGGATCGTCGGGATGACGAGTTCTTCCACTTAGTTGTGAAGGGGGAGATTTGTTGGAGTGTGTGGGGTTCCCAACCTATGTAGAGAATATCCCGGAGTGCGACGAGCGCCATCCGTGTGTCGGAGAAGCTCGGGAGTGCATCGATCCTATTTTGGAACATATATGGTAAGGAAATATATGATTGGATTTCCATATTTACCTTGATCATATATTCATGATTGGATCCTTCATATAGTAGTTTTCCATATAATTGGGCTTCCAATTATGGCAAGCCAATTATGATTGGATTTCTATTAAATATATGATTGATGCATATTGGAAGTTTCTATATATATTAACCTTCCATGTATGGATTACCAAGGGCTTATAAAAGGGTGATGGATGCTAGTTGAAAACTCATCTCAAAACAAGAGTGCTTTACAATATTTCAGAGAGAGAGAGGATTAAGGACTATTGTGAAGGAGAGATTGCTTCGAATAATTTTTCGGCATCTCTTGTTCTTCGGAGTCCGCAATCAAAATTTTCTTCTTTCAAGTGAGTTGTGGTGATCCGTGTTGGATCGGGAGGTGCTTGTAGAGGGTGTATTTTCTTTATTGCATTAGTGGAGGTTCTTTAGGGTTGGACTCCGATCGTCCCGTGGTTTTTTTCCGCAAGGGTTTTTCTTGTCAAAAATCTTTGTGTCTGCGATTGTGTTTGGTGTTTTTGGTTTGTGTGCTTTTGCTCGGTTCTCTCGCAGGACTTTCTGGTTTGGGGGAACGGTTTCCGCGCTTCGTTCCCAACAAGCTATGGAACACGGAGTTGTGTCCCTAGATCAAATACAGCTAGGGAACATGAGAAAGCTCCATAATAAGGAATTGACGAGTCTAGCTATCAACTTGATGTCATCCCTTATGGACCATTACTTTATGTTAGTACCATATTCCTAGCCAAGATACTTATGTGTAAGAGAGAACTTTTCCATAAAGCCTATAAGGCCAGTAACTGGTAGGTAGACCTGCCTTTCTGGTTATGTGGTTAAGCTTAAATGAGCAACGTTTAAGTTATTTTGCAGTAATTTGAACTATAATTCCGCAAGCATTAATATGTATGCTTCAAATTCGTATACAAATACATTGGTTTCAGGAATACTGATTAATCTATTATGATCAGCAACATCAAAGATACAACAAGAAGAGAAGAAATAAGCATGCCAGATATAATATGGTCTAAACTTCCACATGGTAGAATTTGCACGCACCTTTTTCTTTGGTGAGCGTGGAGAACCCCCCAGGGATCGCATCTCCAAGTCTGATGTTTTGGTAACTATCCCTTTAGGCAATGGTTCACTTCCAGAAGGATCGCATCGAGTCTAAACAACAAAGATACAAGTATTCAGGAGAATGAAATACTGAGATTATATATATATATATATATATATATATATATATATATATATATATATAAAAATATATATATATATATATATATATATATATATATATATGAGCATGAGAGGGAAGAGAAAACAACAAAAAAGAAATTACCTTGCATGAATTAGTATCTGTAATCTGTATGGACATCGTAGTTTGCAGCACATTGGATTCCTGTGTTCGTATGGACTTAGGTGGCTCCCATGTTGATACTTTCTGCACATACGAAACTGTTTATATGTCGTCGCAAAAGATGCCTCAAACAAGAAAGAAGAGCATTTATTAAAGAATAGAATAAAATAGCCAAGCTAATGCAGAAACCAGGTTCACATTCTATGTTGACAATCTAAGATATTCCTCATGTTCTTTTTAATTTTTATTATTTTTTATTGTTACAATAACTACGGCCTAGGGGCTAACAAAGATATTGATAACAGTGTGTTATAAGCAAGGTTCAAAATACGTGTGGCCGTATCAATATCAAGTTTCAGCAAGCAAGCTATACCCTATCATGTTACAAGATTATATCAGTATCAAACACTCTGTTTTAAGAGTCTAAACTTGATTTCACCAACCAACCTTGGAAGTCTTAGACACACAAAACCAAAGAGGTAGAAGAAAGGGAAGAGAAAGAAGTCTAGGGTTTTTTTGTTCCAATCATAATGAAAAACAATTCAAGAAATATACATGCAGACCGGAATTTCGGCCTAGTCGATGCAGAACAAAACTAAGTCGTAGAGCCTTAGGGCCTGTTTGGTTCTGATTTTAAACTCAACTTTTTGAGTTTAAACTCAAAACCATGTACAAATAGTGTTTGGTAGCAGACGTTCAGACTTTGGTTTCCAAAAATTTTTTGTAAAACCAACACTTAAAACAAGGTTTTTGGAGAGTAACAAAAAGCTGTTTTCAAGACAACTTTTTCAGACTATTGGGCGGGCCCCGCCCCACCCCTCCACGCTCTGGCTCCTCGTTTCTCTCAACTCTCTCTTTCTCTCCCTCCCTCCCTAGTCCCTCCCTCTCTCCACTGATACATCTTCTCTCCCTCTCCCTCTCCCATGGATCAAACCTCGTCGACCTCCGCTGCAGGCGACTTTGCCAACGTCATTCTCCATGGGCGCCATCTCCCTCCGATGGTCGACGACGGTCGAGCTCCTCGACCGCCGATGGCTCAAACGCATGCTCCGACGGCAGTTGAGGACGGCATGTTGGGTCTCAACGTTCTAGACGGGAATGACGACTTCCTTAGACGGGATGTGAACGACGACCTTCGACGATGACGACCTCGTGATGGCCCCTGGACGAAGTCAGGGACGACTTTGGACGGGAACGACGGTGCCGACAAAGTCGACAACGACGACGACGAAAGTCGTGGACGAAGACATTGGACGAAGTGGACGACGTTCGTCTTACGACGTTGGCTGGAGGAGGTCGACCTCGTACCTCGACGAGGACGGGGATTTGACGGAGACGGGAATGGCCGATGACTTAGGGCTAGGATTTTGGGACGACACAGTTGGACACAAATGAACACAGTTAATAAAATTACTTTCTAAAATTTTTTAACCAAACACAATTTTTAACTTTTTTGTTTTAAAATTATTTTTCCGATGAAAGTATCCAAACACAAATTCAGAATCTCTATACTCAGAAAACAACTTTATAACTTTCTTTCAGAAAACTATTTTCAGAACAAAATTTCAGAAAACATATCCAAACGGACCCTTAGTTTTTCTTCCGCTATTGTGAACCAGATATTAGGTGAGTCCATTGTATGTCTTCTGATGTTTCTCTACACTCTTCAAGCAAGTCTAGTTGCTTGCCATGTTTAAGTTGCCAAGGATTTGGGTTAGGTTTCTCTTCCTAGAGAGCACCGTGAAGTATGACGAATGCCATCCGTATGTCGGAGAAACTCGGAAAGTCAAGGCGACAGGCTGGACTATATTTGGGTTAGGTTTCTCTTCCTAGAGAGCACCGTGAAGTATGACGAGTGTCATCCGTATGTCGGAGAAACTCGGGAAGTCAAGGTGACAAGCTGGACTATATTTGAGTTAGTATCGGAGCTGTTTTGAGCCATATCAGGACTGACGGCATACTGACGGTATAGAGCTAATGGGAAAGAAGCGCGGAAACTTCTTCCCAAACTAGAGAGTACCTGCGAGAGAACCGAGCAATACAACGCACGAACCAAACACCAAACACAATCCACGCAGACACAGAGAATTTTTGACGTAGAAAATCCTTACGGGAAAAAAACCACGGGACGATCGGAGTCCAACCCTGAGAAGCCTTCACTAATGAAATAAAGGAGTACACCCTCTACAAACTTCTCCCGATCTAATACGGATCCCCAACACTTGGAAACAAGAATAATTGATTACAAGGCTACGAAGAACAAAGACGACGAGTAGAGATTACCCGAACACGATCTTCCTTCGAAAACGGTCTTCAATTCTCCTTCTTCTCTCCCAAAGTTGCTTCCACGCAGACGAGAATTTTTGACGTGGAAAACCCTTGCGGAAAAAAAACCACGGGACGATCGGAGTCCAACCCTGAGAAGCCTTCACTAATGAAATAAAGGAGTACACCCTCTACAAACTTATCTCGATCTAATACGGATCCCCAACACTTGGAAACAAGAATAATTGATTACAAGGCTACGAAGAACAAAGACGACGAGTAGAAATTACCCGAACACGATCTTCTTTCGAAAACGGCCTTCAATCCTCCTTCTTCTCTCCCAAAGTTGCAATGGCACTCTTGCCTCTTTTCTCTCTATTTTTTTCAATGTTGTGTTGTGTTACACTTGTGATTAGGGTTAGGAAAAACCATATTTAAATACCCTAATCCCCCAACAAAACCTGGACCGTAGGATACGATCCAACGGTGATTAAATCACCCTAAAATTTGTCTAGGCCCATCGACACAGAGTTCGGCTAGAGCTCTGTGTTTTTGTGACAGCACAGTTCTAGAACCAAGGGGGCAGAGTTTGGCCAGAACTCTGCCTGGGGCAGAGTTCGGCACGAATTCTGCCTCCCCTGTTCCAGAATGGTCTCTGGTAGCTCCCGAGCTTCTTCTTCATCTCCGAATGGCCTCGTCACCTCCCCGAGCTTCTCTGACACACAAACGGCGCTCGTCGCACTCCGGGGTCTTCTCCACATAGGTTGGGAACCCCACCCACTCCAACATTTCTCCCCCTTCACAACTATGTGGAGGAGGTCGTCATCCCGACGATCTGCCTGCAGAACTCAAAACTTTCTCCTTGGTAGAATTTTGGTGAACATATATGCTCCGTTATCATCTGTATGAACCTTCTCATGCTCCGCGTCCTTCTTCTCAACCACATCTTGTATCCAATGATACCGAGTCTCGATGTGCTTGGACCGGCTATGAAATGTCTGATTCTTCACAAGGTGAATAGCACTCTGATTGTCGTAAAGCAAAGTATACTGCTCTTGCTTCAGCACCATTTCCTGCAACAGCTTTTTCATCCAAAGCAACTCCTTGCAAGCCTCCGTTGCCGCAATGTACTCTGCCTCTGTCGTCGACAAGGCAACACACTTCTGCAACTGCGACTGCCACGATACCGCTCCTCTGGCAAACATCATCACATAGTCCGAAGTCGATCGTCTTGTGTCTACATCTCCAGCCATATCAGCGTCGGTATTTCTGACCAGCTTCGGTTTGTCACCACCAAAAGAAAGTCTCCAATCGGCAGTGCCCTAAAGGTACCGTAGAATCTACTTAACCGTACTCCAATATACCCTTCCAGGATTTGAAAGATACCTAATAACTGTGCCAACTGCATGAGCGATGTCTGGCCTCGTACACACCATAACATACATAAAGCTTCCTATAGCTGAGGCATATGGAACCCGCTCCATATCTTCTTTTTCGTCCTCGGTAGATGGACACTGTTCCTCAGTGAGCTTAAAGTGAGCCGCAAGGGGACAACTCACTTTCTTCGAACCGTCCATCCCGAAACGCTGAAGTACCCGGTGAATGTACTTCTTTTGGAACAAATGTAACAGCTTGGACTCTCTCTCTCGGCTGATCTCCATCCCAAGAATAGTCTTTGCTGCGCCCAAATCCTTCATAGAGAAGGCCGGGCCCGGTTAGCGCTTCAACTCCGCTATCCTAGTGGCATTCCGACCCACTAATAGCATGTCATCAACATTGAGCAATAAAATGATAAAATCATCATCGGCAAAGTACTTATCAAATGCACAATGGTCCAACGTCGTCCGTGCATAACCATGCTCCCCCGTATACGACTCGAACTTCTTGTACCACTGCCTCGGAGCTTGCTTCAGACCATACAAGCTCTTTCTCAACCGGCAGACCAAATATGACTTGTACTTCTCACAGAATTCCTCCGGTTGCTCCATGTATAACTCCTCAAGATCACCGTGGAGGAATGCCATCTTCACGTCCATCTGCTCGACCACCAAGTCGAAACTGGCTGCCAATGCTAGCACCACCCGAATAGACGACTGTTTGACGACCGGCGAAAAGATCTCATCATAATCCATACCTTTCCGCCAACCGTAGCCTTTAACTACCAGCCTCGCGTTGTATCGAGGGCGAGTAGCATCATCCGTCTGTTTTACTCTGAACACCCATCGATTCTTCAAAGCCGTCTTGTCCTTTGGCAACCGCACCAGCTCGTAAGTAGAATTGGCGTGCAAGGAACCCATCTCCTCCTGCATAGCCTGCATCCACTCCTACCTGTGCTCGTCTTCCATAGCCTCTGCAAAACTTTCGGGCTCTCCCCCATCAGTCAGTAGCACATACTCACCCGGTGAGTATCTCGTAGATGGTCGACGCTCTCTGTTGCTCCTTCTTAATGAAGCCACTAGTGCTGGCTGTATACCAATAGCCTGTACCCTTCAGGAACTGTCTCCCCGGCATACTCATCCTCCTGAGGGACACCCTGACTACCATCAGTAGGCTGATGATCAAGGTTGGGATCAACTTCATGTACTGGCTCTCCCATAACTGGATCCTCTGCGATGTCTTCTGGAAACTGTTCGAACCGAAATGACTCTAACTCAGGCAATTCCTCAGTCTCAGAAGGCGTCTCGGAATCCCGAGTGTTGGTCATGGTCTGATCCTCGACGAATACCACGTCTCTGCTTCTGTAGAGCTTTCTTTCTACTGGATCGTAGAGTCTATAGCAAAACTCATCCCGACCGTAGTCGACAAAGATGCACCGCCTCGTCTTCGGCTCAAGTTTGGACCTCTCGTCCTTCGGTACATGCACGAAGGCCTTACAACCAAACACTCGCAGGTGATTGTATGACGGCTCTTTGCCGTACCATACTTTGTCAGGCACATCACCCTGCAAAGGAGCACTAGGAGATAAATTAATAATATAAGCAGCTGTGAGAAGAGCCTCACCCTAATAACTGCCTGACAAATTTGTTTTTGACAGCAAACACCGCACCCTCTCCATTAGTGTCATATTCATGCGCTCCGCTACACCATTGAGCTGAGGTGTCTTGGGCGGAGTCTTCTGGTGTCGTATCCCTTGCTCTCTGCAATAAGCATCAAAGGGACCAATGTATTCGCCGTCGTTGTCGGACCGAACACACAATAACTTCTTATCCGTCTCTTTTTCAACAGAAGCCTGAAACTCTTTGAAAATGAGCAGCACCTGATCCTTGGTCTTTAAGGCATAGACCCAAACCTTCCTGGAACAGTCATTAATAAAAGTTACAAAGTAAGAAGCACCACCAATAGATTTTACCTTCATAGGACCTCAGACATCCGAGTGAATCAACTCGAGCAATGTCGGCTTCCTTGAACTTGGATGACTTTGGAAAGACACCCTATTTTGCTTTCCAGCTAAGCAGTGCGTGCACTTTTCCAACTTTGTAGACTTGAGTCCTGGAATCACCTTCCTGTTCACCAAGTAGCTCATCCCCTTCTCGCTGATATGGCCAAGCTGCCTGTGCCACAACTTAGTAGATGCGTCAGAAACTGCGTTCACCTCTTGTGCCCCCTGTGTGCTCCCCTCCATATAGTAGAGACCAGACTTCTTGCTTCCTCTGGCAATCACCATCGAACCTCTGGAAAGCTTCCACTGACCATTTTCGAAGAGACTGAAGAATCCCTCGTCATCCAACCTTCCAACCGACACCAGGTTGAAACGGATATCAGGAACATGACGAACATCTCTGAGAACAAGAACTGCACCTGTCTTCGTCCTCAAATGCACATCTCCAATGGCAACCGTCTTCGACACATCTCCATTGCCCATCTTCAACACTCCACAGTCGTCTGTCGTATAAGTGGCAAATAGTGCCTTGTTGTGAGATACGTGCGCTGAAGCCAGTGAGTGCACCAGCCAAGAATTGTCATCACAGGTGAGATTTGTAATAACCTCATCACCTACGACGATCATATCGCCTCCATGTATCGAAGCCGCCACTGTAGTATTCTCATCTTGCTTTCCCTTATCGTCCTTCTTCTCTCTCTTCCAAGCGAAATAGTTCCCCTTGATATGGCCCTTCTTGCCACAATGGTAACACTCCGAGTCCTCGTACCGACCCTTGGACTCCCCCCTGCTCTTGTCTCTGCCACCACCTGGACCCCTGCTTTTGCCCCTTCTGCGAGCTAGAGCCATGCCTCTGAGTAGTGGGATGTGGATGAAGTGCCCTGAGAACGTCTCCGCAATTCTTTATTCAGCACCCCGCTCTTAGCAAACTCTAGACTGACCACGCCTTCTGGAGCAGAAGCGATCATAGATACTCGTACGGTCTTCCACGAGTCTGACAATGTACACAGCAGCCATAGTCCCTGAACCTCGTCATCGAACTTGATTCATGTCGAAGATAGCTGGTCAACCATGTCCTGGAAATCACTCAAGTGATCCGTAATAGACGCTCAATCTTTGTACCGCAGACCCATCATCGTCCGGATCAGGAACAACTTGTTTACCCCAGTCTTCTTCGCGTACAAAGATTCCAGCTTATCCCATAACGTTTTCGCGTACTCAATATTGGCAACGTGGTTGTACACGTTCTCGTCAACGAACTTTCTGATATATCTGCACACCTGTATGTGCTCGAATTTCCAGTCCTCCTCGGATTTATCAACTGGTCGCTCGGAAGCAAATACAGGCAGATGCAGCTTCTTGACGAACAGCAAATCTTTCATCTTGTTCCGCCAATAATGATAGTTGGTACCGTTCAAGTTCACCATGCGCATCGGCTTCGCGTCCATCTCTCCTTTCTAGTTTTACTGTCAACTCCTGACACCCTTCTGAATTCCAGAACCTGGCTCTGATAGCACTTTGATGGAAAAGAAGCACGAAAACTTTTTCCCAAACTAGAGAGTACCTGCGAGAGAACCGAGCAATACAACGCACGAACCAAACACCAAACACAATCCACGCAGACACAGAGAATTTTTGACGTAGAAAACTCTTGCGGAAAAAATCTACGGGACGATCGGAGTCCAACCCTGAGAAGGCTTCACTAATGAAATAAAGGAGTATACCCTCTACAAACTTCTTCCGATCCAATACGGATCCCCACAACACTTGGAAGCAAGAATAATTGATTACAAGGCTACGAAGAACAAAGACGACGAGTAGAGATTACCCGAACACGATCTTCCTTCGAAAATGGCCTTCAATCCTCCTCTCCCAAAGTTGCAATGGCACTCTTGCCTCTTTTCTCTCTATTTTCTTCAATGTTGTGTTGTGTTACACTTGTGATTAGGGTTAGGAAAAACCATATTTAAACACCCTAATCCCGCAACAAAACCTGGACCGTAGGAGACGATCCAACGGTGATTAAATTACCCTGAAATTTGCCTGGGCCTGTCAACACAGAGTTCGGCCAGAACTCTGTGTTTTTGTGACAGCACGGTTCTGGAACCAAGGGGCAGAGTTCGGCACGAACTCTGCCTCCCCTGTTCCAGAATGGTCTTTGGTAGCTCCCGAGCTTCTTCTTCATCTCCGAATGGCCTCGTCATCTCCCCGAGCTTCTCTGACACACAGACGGCGTTCGTCGCACTCCGGGGTCTTCTCCACATAGGTTGGGAACCCCACCCACTCCAACAAGAGCACTCCATTAGACATAGAAATGAAGTATTAGTGGTGTGGTGATTTCCAGCAAATTTTACCATTTTTCTGACACCATCTTTATTTGGGAAAGTCACTAAAGTAACTCCCACTCATTATTTGACCAAAAAGTCTTCTCTGCAAGACTCCAGATTATAACTCCCATATGGGTAAGGCAGCTCACATAAGGAACGAGCAAAAATAAGGATATCACCTATTCTTCTACGTCGTCCGTCTTTGTAGGCCTCCTACCGCCCCACCTCGTTAGTATTATATCTCATATCACCTCACTTTATGGAACCAAAGCTCCGGTTCCACAAAATCAGATTAGGACCATTTTCCACCATCTCCATATTTTTCATCCCTTAAATATTTCTCAAGGTTAAAAAAGTCGAGTTCAATATCGGTGTTGCATCGTTCCCATGAGTATCAGTTTCAACAGTTCCGGAGGGGTTCGATGATTCTGAATCGGTGGACTTTGATAGTATTCACGATTTTCTGTATTGGTTTTCGACCAATTGTGCAACCATTGATTCTTCTCTCTCAGGAAAGAACACTCCAGTAGACATAGAAGTCAAATATTAGTGTAGTTATTGGGATTTCCTGCAAAATTTACCATTTTGGCACTACTTTATTTGACAAAAGTCACTAAAGTAACTCCAACTGATTAGATCTACTTCTTTGACGCTAGATAAGGAAAGCAATCTATGGCCTTGTGGTATAACAACCCAAATCTACAGACAAGGATATGGTTAATTAGGGTTAACTAGAAGCAAAAGAAAAACACCAATTGTTTTGGCGGAGAGAGGGACCCTCCCTATTCTGTTCTTCAATAGAAGACCTATGTTAAAATAAATCATTCTCAACCCACCAGGAGAGTAGTAAAAGCTAAATCACTAATCCCCTCATCAGATTACAATGGCCAAAGGGCATAGTTAATCACTTTTATATTCCAACAACTTAGAACAATTACATAAATCACAAACCCGAAACCAAACATAGAAAAACTTGTGCCGAGATCAGTCAACCAGTTGGCTAACACTTATTCAGGCTTCAATGGCTAACTTTGTTGGTAACACAACCCTCATAGTCGTTCTCCTCCAGCCCAGAAAAGTCCAATCCCTCTATAGGGATCCTTAGGGATCATCATATCAGTATGCTCTTCCGAAGAAAATTTGGAAACATGTATGAATGTAGAAGAAATCCAGTGCAAATTATAAAAGGATCACACACTTACAGATATTGAAGTACTGGTAATACATTAGAGTCGCACTAAGGGCTAGATGGGATTGTAGTTACGTTTCATCATGTTTATACAAATGTCCATTTTCAAATTGCTCACTGGATAAGCGTTTCGGATATATGCCCATTTGAGTCCCGAAATTATGGCACTTTCGAAAAAAGCACATCGAAAATGGAAACCGTTTGGCTTGCTACTTGCGTTTGGCACCATAAGGAGTCCCAGATGAAACGTAACTCCAAATTGGCCCTTAGGTCTAGCTTGACATTGCTGCCACTTTGCAAAAAATAGAACCAAAAGCAGATTTTGAAAGCAAATGAACAAGCTTATCAAAAAGACACAGCTGAAGCGGCTTCTACAAAACAACTTAGCTGCTGCTTTTCAAAACAAAAATAATCATGATAATCAAAATCATAATCATAATCATAATAAATCAGCCTTAATTAGGTCATAAATTGCTTGTTTGACCCTATAAATTCCAAAGAAGATTTCTGTAAGTCTGGAAAAAAAATTTAATAGCCTAAGGACACTCGAAAAATCGAAACGTGTCCTGCCGGATACACGTTTCAGACACGCCATGGACACTCCGAAATAAACTAGGACGCACCAAAATAGGTGTTGACTCCAAAAAATTGTGTCGTTTCGAATCCGTGTCTGTGTAACATAGGTAAAAAGGAACTTAAACATACCTCCTTGTAGCCAAACGTTATGAAGGCAGTCCCAATGAAGAGCAATATACAGAGTGCAGACAATAAGTTGCAGAAAGACAATCTCCTACTCGACGACTCGTGGAGTAAAGGACCCTGGCATTTGAAATTCACAAAGTAGAGAAGTTAATAGAAATAACCATTCCTTATAAAAAGGAAGTCAAATAGATTTGCAGAAATTTCTTCCAAGTCTGAAGTTTGTAATATCCCAATTATTTAAAAAATGATGAAAATTTTCAGTCCTTTATTCAAGCTAATTTGATATCAGAAATAAGCATACTAAACAAGTCTTTCCAATTAATATTTCCATTAGTAGGAATGAAAATAATAAGAATAATAGGAGAGAATAATAAAGAAAATAGAGGAAAAAAACTAACCATTATATGCTCGCGAAAATTATGAACACCTCTCTGCCAATATTATACAAACTCAATACTCTCTGAGTTTGCTACAAACGCTTACATATATATATATTTAGAATAGATAGATAGTTAATAACACAACTTAATCCAAATAGGAGATATATACCAAACCTAGATTGAGCATCCTATTTAAAATTAATTCAAATCCATCTAATAAAAGTTTAGATATACTCATAATTTTAAAATCAAATCATATTCTAAATTTAGAATAAATCATTTTTTATTATAAAAAAGATACCCAATAATTTTGCAGCTTGACAATAAATACTTCCCATCATCAAATATCAAAAAGTATTATACCCTCCAAAATCCAAATTCAAATATAATCAGAAGAAGAAGAAGAAGAAGAAGAAGAATAAGTTACACAATTGGGCAGCTTCATCTTCCACAAGTTCCCAGCAAAAACCTGAGAGAAAAGTAAAGTCAGAGAATGATCACCCCAACACTAAAAACCAAACACCCATCCACAAAAAAGAATAAAAATAAAAAATTGAAGCCAGAAGAAGCTCTCACCATTGATAATCAAGTAGCAGAGCAGAGCAGCACAAGCCCAGGAAAAAAGAAATTCAGAACTATTGAAGAAACAACAAATGATGGCAGAGAAAGGTGTTTAGAAGAAAGCCCAGAATGTTTTTCTCAGGTTTTTTATAGAGTCGTTGGTCAATATATGGAAGAAGGAAAAGAAGAAAAGGTTCAGTTTCAACTTTGGGGGTGTGAACTTATTATTTAGTATTAATTACGGTAGTTAATGCCATATATTAACCGCTGATAATTGCTTCTTAAAGTCATATAAGGGTGGCAATGGTCACCAACAACAAACTGTTGTTTTGTATATATGGGGTCTATAAGATGATGAAAATTGGGGGTTACGAATGTTCTTTTCTTTTGTGGGGAAGAGAGAGAGAGAGAGAGAGAAAAGGAAGTTTGTGTTCGAGGATAGAGCAAAATAAGAATATGTAAGGTGCCTTGGTAAGTAGGTCCCACTTCTACGTGTGGGGCATGAAGTTAATCTATAACATTTTATATAGGACTTCAATTTGCAAGGAAATAGGAAGAAAAATAATAATATTTTGTGCGCAACTTTTGACTGCGAAAGTGATCGTAGGTCCATATGATAGTCAACTATTGGCTCCCTTGCTATCACCGTATCTCATCTCCTTAAAATTTGGACCATGGGATAAATGGGAGGCCGTCACGTAGCCTGCAGTCACGCCCACGATCACAAACCGCAGGCAAAATAGCAGTGTCCAATAGGGAGGGGGACACGTTATATTAGAAATTTGATTTACTTTTTATCTGTGTTTTAAAAATCGGACTGGTTGAATCAGTAAATTCGTGAATCAATAAAATTTTTTTGACTAATTTAATATCGATCAACTATTTTTTTTTTCAAAAATTCGATCAAATCTGTCAACCCAAACAATCAGACCACCGAATCGTCTGATCTAGTTGAGTTTTGAACCGGTATGATCCTAACTTTTTACTTTTGTTTTGGACTTTACATGCAATCAAAGTCAATATGTTAGGTAAATATATAGAACTTTTAAATTATATATATATATATATATATATATATATATATATATATATTGGAACAGGTAATTGTGTTACAGACTCCTGGCCCGTGAAGAAGCATGAAAAATATGGGGTTCATGCGGATCTCAACTGACCGCATGAGTACTCTGGAATAAATTGATCCGCATAAAGAAGAGCCGCATGACAGACTCAGCATGCCCCCTGCGGCCCATCTTCACCAGACTGATTTTTGAGCCGCAAAGAGAATAGCTACTTATGCGGCCAAGCTGATCAACCCTTCTGATAAAGCTAACGAACTCTGTCAAAATTGGCAAGACTGACAGCTCTGACAACTCTGACACTCTGACAAAAAGAAGATAAGACGTGATCAGACAAAATGTCACGTCACCAGACTGGACATGGCCATGCGGCCAAAAGGACTGCGACCCGAGCCGCATGAACCTTATACGGCTCAATTTATGTGCTTCATTTGGCCAAGAGTAACTGCAATCCAAGCGCATGAGCTATATGCGGCCCAGAATACAGAACCTATGCGGCTCAAAAGTCCCCAAGCTACATGCGGACTAAGGGAGTCTGCGACTTAAGCCGCATGAGTCTTATGCAGCCCAGCATGGCCGAACACTGAAAGGCCTTTGTAGCTCAAAATGACTCAAGCAGACTGATCATATCTTGCGATGGGACATGTGGCAGGCTGACCAAGTCTCAACCACCCAGATTTACTGCAACAATATCTCAACAAGTCACTAGCTGGCGGCCAAAGAGCGGGTCTTTATGTGTTGTTGTAGCCACGTGGCCACTTGGCCATCTATGCGGCTCAAAACGTATATCACTATAAATAGCAGGGTACCACACCCATGCAAGAGGCTGGCAACCTACGAAGGATAATTTCTTCAAGAGCAAAGATCGCGTCAGATAGTCCAAGGAGTAAGGCAGAGTTGCTACACTTTTCCGAGCCTCTATCGTCACCCCCCAGAATCAAAACTGAACAATTGTACTTAGATTGTTTCCTAGGATTTCTTTCTAGGCTTTCTCTTGTATAAGCGAGTTTGCAATCAAGTTCAATTCCTCTGTAATTTTGTTGTGCTTGATATTTAATGGCAAACACGATGGCGACTCTGCTGGGGACATCATTCTCCTCTGATGAGAAGTTGGTGACGCAATCTGACGCGTCCAAGCTTGACTCTACGCAGCAAATGCTCGTGGTTCGTTTTGACTAACGAACATTCGAAGAATTGCTCTCTGAAGGGAGCTCCAGCCTGTCACAGAAGCGAGCCAACCCAAAGAGAACCCACATGATATCGAAGCGCAAAATTGTTGCCACCAACCAGGTTCTCGAAGAAGCTCCTTCTGCGGCCCAAGACGGTGATCATGACTCTCCTGCGACCTTGCTTCCGACCGCAGAGAACCCCATTGTCCCCAAATCCAGCAAAGGAAAATACTACGATGCTGAGTTTTTGGAGGCACAGGGGAAATCCATATAGACGAGGAAGAGGCCGCATAAGAGAGATGGGCAGATGACTCATGCGGCAGCTGACTCTGGCCACAGGCAGATGGCCCATGCGGCAGCCAACTCTGGCCGCAGACAGATCGCCCATGCGGCAACCAACTCCGGCCGCAGGAAAATGGCCCATGCGACAGCCAATCCTGGCCATAGACATAGTGTCTCATGCGGTCCTGTCAGAAGCTCTGTGTTCGACCATCTCTCATACGGGCTCGACTCTATGCGGCCCATTGAGAATGTGGGATATTCCAATCTGGACTCTTCTTATTATGCACCCTCAGGTGCTAAATTGAAGAAGTCTAGGGCAGTACGGGCCCAACAGGCCCAGTCAACTGTCCAAGTTGCTGACCGTCAGCGGTCACCGTTAACTATTATACGGGCCCCTGATGGAAAGTTATACAGAACCACCCGTGTCCAGTCCCCCAGGGCTAACGGACAGGGTGGGTCTCAAAAGTCTCCCTCCAACGATTGAGAGCAAGTGCTTTTACTAGCCTCAGATCAGGGAGCAAACATGATACCTACGCACCCGTGTGCTCGAGATACCCATCCACAAATTGTATTCAAAGGTAGATCATCCTGCAATCGACTTGCGAGAGATGATTACTCACAAACGCAAGGAGAAAGAAGCAACCTTGGCATGTGATGAGCCCCTCCCGGGATGTCGTTGCATCCAAGTCATCATCAACTGCTGCTGCGACAAGTCGGCAACACCTGAAGATCGGTAGCCCGTTTTCTAACGACTGCACCAGCCAGCACCTTTCCGACAACAACTTGAGAGCCAGGTGCAAAATCTGGGAGACGAGGAATTTCTCTTCGCCTCTTGTAATTCAACTAGGAAGGTTCTTTCCGGCAAAGAAGGAAAGAAGGCAGGCTCTTCCAGCCTGGCAATCTCAGCCAGCATTGTAGTGAAACTCTCATCTGGAGGATTGCCACCGACAGCCACAGGGGGTGTCTACCTAGGCACTCGATCCAGAAAGAAGCTCCCAACACCTGGGGGTATATCCTTGACCTCCCTGTGGGTAGATGGGGCCGGGGGTAGCAGTCCCCTCAAAGTATGTGATAACCCGGTGTTCCAAGAGCATACACAGGGGGTAGAGATCCACTGGAATTATGCAACAAACTTGGACGTCCCCGAGGGTGACCGCCTTCGCCAAGACGATGTGGCTTTCTGTGCCTGGGGTAGCACCCCTTCCGAGTCCGAGGAGGAAGACATTCCGACATTCTCTGACGATTTCTCGGTACGAGGGTACGACACAGAGAGCACCTCTGCTACGATTCCTTCCACGTCTACCCACGTATGGACAATCTTTATGGCCTACGATGATCATGAAGCACCTACTGACCGACAACGTCTAGAAGTACTTGAAGCCAGGCTCCTGTCCTTGGTCAAGTCAGTAGACGAAATCAAAGCCGCCTTGCCGACCCAATCTGTAAGGACGCCAGGACAAACAAGCTTGGGACCCGCAGTCAACGTGGATTCCAACACGACAAGTCCTCCTTTGGGTGACAATCCTCTAGGAGCATCCGCTCCTTCAGCTGCAGATGAAGCCAGGGAGGCAAGGAAGGAGGTCTAGGAGCTTCGAGCAAAGTTTAATGCCCGAGACTCCTCCTGGGACCTCAGAATACGGCAGCCGTACCCCGTTGCGTGGAGAGATGTTCCTTTTCCGCCACGGTACAAGCTGTTTTATATTGATTCGTATGACGTGAAGACCTCTGCTAGTCGGTACATGACTTATTTTGAGGTCACAATCGACCATTTGTCGCATAGCGATGCCATCCTCATACGATTGTTTATCAGAGCATTGGAGGGAATAACATTCGACTGGTACCGCAACCTTCCGGACAACTGCATCCATTCTTTTGACGGCCTCAAGCACATGTTCCTAGAAAGATTCTATGAAGTGGGACATGATGTGATAATATTATCCCTCATGGACGTCGTTCAAGGGGAGAGGGAGCTAATAAGGAACTATATCGAGCAGTTCCGTCAAACTGCAATGAAATTGCCCCAAGGCAATCCTGAAAGCTCATAGATTGAAATCTGCCAGAAGAAGTTGCTCCCCGCAATCAGTCTCTAGATGGGTGAAGACCAGTTCAGGGATTGGACGACCTTTATCATAAGCGCCACCAATACGGAGGCAAAGTTAAAGAAGGCTCGCCAGCTGGGATTATACATCCCGGATGGAGAGGTCAAAAGCAAACGTCCTAGTACCACCTCCAATAACAACAACACTGACGGCACCTCTAATAATCGGGACAATAAAGGTATGCAGGCTATGGTCGTCGGTACGACCAAGAAGCTTGAACAAAGCAGGAAGAAGCTCAGTGGCCCAAGGAGAATTACTCATTCAAAGATAGTCATGTCAAGCCTATCTTCGACATGCTCTTGCAAGGGGGCAGGATCCAACTCCCTCCACCAAGGCGCGAGCCTCGAGCGACAGAGATGGAAGACCCTAAATACTGCCATTTCTACCGCTATGTTCATCATGCCACTCATGACTACTTTCAATTGAAGCGGTACATCCAGAGTCTTATCGACTCCAAAGCTCTGTCACTAGACTTTGAAGAGGTGGCGGCGAACATAGTGTCAATTCAGTTCGGCGACTTTCCTCCAACAAGTACTCAAGACGGGGTAATACCTATCCTCCGGGCAACGATGGAGGTTACTAATCTTCTCCCCGTCCGGGACCAGACGACTGGCTTGGTACCTCTCACCACGTCACGAGGAGAGGTCATGTGGGTGCACCCAGACTTAGTGCCCAAAGTTACCCAGGCGGTGTCATCTCCAGCCAACAAAAAGAAGGGCAGGAAGTCCAGATCCTGCCATACAATTTCAGTCGAAGCTGAGGAGGCGGTGGCTGTTGTTACCCGATCTGGGGTACAAGTCCAGCCCACTCTGGGTAGTTCAGTCGAGGACCCTCAACCGGCAACGCTGCCTTCTATTGATGTTCTGGGGCCATCTCAGCTACCATCGACAGACAAGGCCAAGCCAAAAGAAACCTGCTTCGACAGGCCGCTCCATAAAGATGCACCTGGAGAGACCTTACAACTTTGACACATTAGCATAATTGGCTAATACGCCGGCAAAGTTGTCATTATACGAGCTCCTAAGGCTCTCCAAGGATCTTCGTGTTGCATTCAGCGAAGTGCTCCAGAATGCTGACGCTTACTTAGTCTAGGTCAAACCTACAGGGGAAGACTCGTCGGCAGATATCCAGGGTAGCAACTATGCGGATGCAATGTCCAATATCGTATTCACTCCATAGGACATGTTGATCAAGACCAACTTGCATGATCGTCCCTTGTACCACACGGGATACATAGGCGACATCAAGATGGATCGGATACACATCGATCCTGGCTCGTCGATAAGCATCATCCCGAAAAGTTTGCTTCAAGTCCTCGGCATCCCTAAGCACCGGCTAGCGGCGACCAATACTGCCATTAGCGGTTTCAACTCGGGAATGAGCTATCCCTTAGGAAAGATCCGATTGAAATGTCAGATCGATGACCTGAGGACAGAGGTTACCTGCTACGTCATAGATGCAGATATGTCCTACAATATCCTCCTGGGGCGTCCGTGGATACATGACTACATGATCGTGCCATCCACACTCGACCAGTACTTTAAGTATGTCAGTAAGCACGACATCGTGAAGACTGAATTCGCTGATATCGATCCCTTCAAAGGTGTTGAGTCTTATTACTCTTCGGAGGCCTGTCTATACGAAGAGTCTAAGAAGCACATAATTGACGAACTAGAGGTCATCACAGGGCCAGAGGAACCCTTGAGAATTCATCTCCAGGCCCGTAAACCGGGCAAAGCCAAACCCTTGTCGCAACTTTGCATAAAGAGGTGCCCGGTTCTCCCGTACCAGCTGCGCAGTCGGAACCGATGGTCATCCGACTCCCAAGGTCCAGCCAAGAGCCAAATCTCGTCATAGGGCCGATGGTGATCCGATTGCCAAAATCCAATCAAAGGCGACCGGAAGATGCGAGACCCTCTGGAGAGCCGATGGTGATCCAATTGCCAAAATCCAATCAAAGGCGACTGGAAGATGTGAGACCCTCTGGGGATCCGATGGTGATCCGATTGCCAAGATCCAGTCAAAAGCAATCGGAAGACACGAAGTCCTCTGCCGAGCCGATGGTTATCCGTCTTTCCAAGACAAGTCGGCAACCAAGTGATGATCCGAGACCCTCAGGCAAGCCAATACCATAAGCAAAACCCTTGGTGGTCAAGCTGTCGAAGACAGCGTCTCAACCCCCGGTCACGCAGGGGGTAGCTGAAGAGGATGCAGAACTCGCAAAGTATCTGGTTGCAAAGGTAGATAGTCCCTCTCCTGATGATGTAATCCTTGTGGACAAAATTTATTATTTCATCAATAAGAGGCTGCCGTTGAACTATCCTGAGTGTAATAAACTTAATTTGATGTATATTATGGGGCACAATCGGGACATTAACCTGCACACACAGGTGACAACCATCCATACCATAAACCGGCTTACTCCCATTAGAGGTGCCTACTTCCTAGTCCCAGGAAGAAGAGAAGGGGATCACACGATCATCTTCGACCGAAAAAAAGGTCATCAACCTTTCATGCCACAAGAGTTTGATCTCGAACCCGATACTGGAAGATTACCACTCTACCTGTATAATCCTCAAGCCAAGTACTTCGTGCAAAAGTAGGGGTACGACATGGAGGATACCCCAGGTTTGAATTACGGCAACGGTCAACGATCGCCTCTGCAGCTGTCAACCCCGTCTGGGAAACCTCGGTATTATTACGGCAAATTCCTGAAGAAATATAATGTCTAAGGATATGCTGGTACTCCCTTAAACCACCAAATCTCCTAGATCATCGAGTTATGTACACCAAGTACCTCTGAACTCATACTCTATTTTTTCCGATTAGATTCGTATCGCATCTCTCTGAGTGGCGAGTCATGTATGCTGATACCTCTAAACTCCCACTATAATGCTTTATCACACAGGAGTCTACCCAGCTTATCATTATCTCTGAGCAAACTTCCTGGTCCTGATTATCGTGTGTCACGTCCATATTACCTCTGATACCGATAATCTTCCGACTTAACACTTGTACCCAACCCGGGTGTCACGACCCGCACCCTAGAGTAAGGACACGAGAAGTGGGTACGTCCAGCCTACGCCGCAGTGTCGGTGGTAGAACGCTGTCCTAGGTCACATACATCTAATAGTTATAAGGTACATGTACAGTATATACACTCCGAACGGAGGTGACATAATAAAGTACAACTCAATCACAACTAAGAAAGAAAGTACGATAAGATAGAATAGATAAAATCACAGAATCCACAGATGATAAATACAAGATAAGAGAGATAGCTAAAAGTCTAAGATAAACAACTCCACAAATCCAGAATAACAATCTCCAAATAAGTACAAGTGTATCCAATAAGATATGAAGATAAATAGATACTAGTCTAGCTAACTAGCCTAGTCTACTGGGGTAATGTCCTCTGCAAGTGTTGGGTCCTCCTGAGAGTCCAGCTCACATGTGTCATCTAGGCCAGCTCCGTAATAAGTGGGACACAACTACTCAAGGTCATCTGTAATATTTCAATAGGTCCAGTCAGGACGGGAGCTGTAAAACCCCTAAATTTTTACTATATTTTTTTTTATCAATTTTGGTATTGATTTAATTTTTGTATTGTATGTCACGTAGTCGTATTGTACGTCGTATGCGAAATTTCGTTTTGCTCAACGAGTGTGAATATGTGCGAGCGTACATATTTTTGAAAAACATTTTTTTTCTTTTGTTTCAAAGTAATATAGATAATAATTATTTCTAGCTATCATTTTTAAGTTTATGATTTTAATTATGAAAAACCTTTCAGTTATACAGTTGTATTAATAAATAATTTTTAGTATAAAATGGTATATTAGAAAAGTATATTTATGTAAATATTATTTGTATAAACATATATTTTTCGTAATTATTTATTAGTTTATTTTAAATAATAATGTAATTTTTGAAATTATTATTAACAGTATTTTTGGAAAATATATTTCTAAATTATTGTGACGATTTAAATCGTGATTTAAATTTTTGGATTGATTTAAATAGTAGATATTTGAAATTTGATTTATCCTACTTGTTTTTTTTAAACTAATGGAATTTAATTAGATTTAATTGGATTTGCATTTGGATTGGATTTAATTTATTTTAAATTTATTTAAAAGGGGATTTAAACTACTCCTAATTTTTATCTAATTGGGAATTTCCACATCCTATAAATAGGCAGGTACTCCTCCATAAATTCTATTCTCCACAAATTTTCACCACAAGTGTCATACATCGTGTCCGTGTCCCATCCACTACCTATTTTCTTGTACAAATACATTAACCTCTTCGTGTCCGACAAACCCGGACACTTCCTTAAAATTTCCTTGTGTCCATGTCACGCAGGACACATGACCCCAATCCCTAACTATAAACCTAACCCTAGTTTCCCTGTTCTAGCCGCTGTCGTACCTCGCCCACCACGCCGAAATTCTCACGGCCGTAACCTCCTGCCACAACCCGACACCACCCGCTGCCACCACCATCGCCACAACCATCATCTTCACCCTCACCACCGCCTACCGAAACACCACCACCGTCACCACCAGTACGCCCACGGGACTCCCGTCACCAAAACCCTCCGACCGACACACCCAACCACGACCGGTTGCCACAGCGATCGGCCGCGCACCCGAAACCCGAAAACAAAACCCTAATTAAAACAACCACCAGCATAACTTACCTCCGCCTAGCGCGGCGGCGATCCGAGCCTCCTCCGCCTCCTCCATGGCCGACCGGATCTGCCATGCGAGCCGTCCGCCGGAGACGCGCCGTCCGTCGCCCTAATCTCCTTCGCAGGCGCCCTCCTCCGGTCGTCCGGCGACCAACCCCTCTTCCGAGACAGCCTCCCTTCCGCCCGTCACCGTCGACCGTGGCCGGAACCCCGCTCTTCCTCTCCCGTCGTCCGGCACTGCGACCAACCACTCCACCGGATCTGGCCACAACGGCAGCGCCGCGCCACCGCGTGGCTGCACCTCCGCCATCCGAGCCCGAGCCCGCTCCCCAAACTCTCCTTTGCCGTCCCCTCTCTCTTCCGCCGCTCGCAGCACCGCCTCATCCCGCGCGCAGCTCCGCCCCACTCGAACCCCCTTCCGCGCGCGCGCGCCACCCTCTCTGCCAGCGCCGCCGCAAACACCGCTCGCCGTCGCCTCTCCCTCTCCCTCGTTCCTCTTTCTTCTCCTCATATTTTTTTTCTTTCTTTTGATTTCTCTCTCCTCTGGGGAGAAGAGAACAGAGCTTATATTTTTTTGTTTTTTTTGTTGTTCTAACTTAATTGTTACTGTGGTCTCCTCGAAAGAGGAGAACCACCTGTGAGAGTTTTTATTTATTTATTTATATTTTGTTATATTATTATTATTATTATTATTATTATTAATGTTATTAATTCCTCTCGTGAAACGAGGAGGAACAGTGAGTTATCTTTATTTATATTTTATTATTATTATTATTATTAATGTTATATAAAATGTTTGTATACAGCAGTCTAATAGTTCTAATATTTTTATTATTTAATAATATTTTGAGTATATTATATACATATATAACTGTATAGTTTTCATGTTATTACTGATTATAAATTTTTAGTATTATTTTACCAAGTATTCTTTATTGATAAGTAAAAGTATATAATTATTATTAATATTATCATTACTAGTAATGTTATATATCCCTAGTTTATTATGAATGGATTTTCGACTTAAATTATTTTCTGTATAATTCTTTTATCTTAACTAGTAAAAAGGAAATATATATATAGTTTCAATTAATGTATAGAAATTTCTCGATTTTTAAATAGTTAATAAACGTATAGTTTTTACCAAAAACGATTTTATTTACTCTCTCAAAAATCATATTTATAAAGTTTAAGTATTTGCCTAAACAATTTTTATACTTTTCAAGTATTTATCTAAAAATTATTTTTAGCTAATAAGAATATATTTTCGAGAATTATAAATAGCCTTCTAAAAATCATCTTTATGACTTTAAGTATTTTGCTATGAATATCTTTGACTCATGAAACTAGTTTTTAGTTATTACAAATATCATTCAAAAATTTGTATATATTAGTATTTATTTTTTTTCTTCGATTTTTCTTCAACCCGTGACTAGGCCCATTATTACTATTCTTTCGCCAATTCAAGCCTACCTTATGTCCAACCTAACCAATTTGACCCTTCTGGACCCAATGGAACTGTCCGTGTCACCATCAGAGGTCACCTTGCATAGTTATTGCACCGAAGTTGCAGTTCGTGCCACCTTGATCACCGCAGCACACCAGGCGTCCTACCAGGCAAGACACCTTGCCTTTACTGTTTAATTTCTTGCTCAATATCATGCATATTTTTACTTATTCTAGAAAATATAAATTGTACTTGCAAATTATTATATTTTAGTTGCATATGGCTTAGAGTTAAGGGACCACCTTTGTTTGTGTCGTATTCATTGGCCCGACACTTGTGTATTACGAGTCACGAGTCTTGTAAAACCCCTAAATTTCTACTATATATTTTTTTATTTTTATCGATTTTGGTACTGATTTAAATTTTTGTATTGTACGTCGCGTAGTCGTATTTTACGTCGTGCACGAATTTTATTTTTCGAAATTGCTCGACGAGTGCGATTATGTGCGAGCGTACATATTTTTGAAAATATTATTTTTCTATTTTAAAAGTTTCAAAATAATATACATAATAATTATTTTGTTATCGTTCCAAAATTTTTCAAGTTTGCTATTTTATTTATAAAGTCTTCATTTCTCATAATTATTAATAATAAATAATACTTTTATTGTATGCTAGAAAAGCATAGTTATGAGAACATCATTTTGTACCTACACATATATTTCGTAATTATTTATTAGTCTATTTTAAATAAAAATGTAATTTTTGAAATTTGTTCATAATAATATTTTATTATTCAAAAAGGATATTTATAAGAGATTTTTTGACTTGCCCCCCACTTTGTTTGTCCGAATTAAGGGTGCACCCCACTGTTTTGCATTAATGTACATCACCCCCCACATTTGACGGATTCAGTCAAAAATTAACGGTCAAACGTTTTGACCAAAAATTTCGGACCAAAATGCCCTTCCTCTTTTCTTCCTCTTTCCTTCCCTCCCCTCCGGCGGCCACCGCACCCCCGCGGCCACCGCCCCCGCACCGCCGTATCCGCCGCTTGCCGCTGCTGCCGCCCCCGCTGCTGCTGCCGTCCCCGCTGCTGCTGCCGTCGCCTCCGCCGCCGCCGTCGTTGCTGCTGCTGCGGCTGTAGGGAGGGGAGCGGAGGGAGGGGGGCAGTGGCGGAGGGGGGGAGGGGGCGGTGGCGGAGGAGGGGAGTGGAGACGCAGAGGCGGGCGGTGGCGGAGGGGGGAAGCGGAGGCAGGGAGCGGGGGCGGTTGCCGCACAGGGGGTGAGGGGGGTGGGGGATAGGGAGGGGGTTAGAGGAAAGAGGGAGGAAGAAGACGAGGGCATTTTGGTCCAAAAAAATATTTTTGACGAAATCCGTCCAATGTGGGGGGTGATGTACATTAATGCAAAACAGTGGAGTGCACCATTAATTCGGGTAAACAAAGTGGGGGGCAAGTCAAAAATTCTCTATTTATAAATATTTATTATTTTCAAAATTATTATTATTGGTAATTTTGGAAAATATATTTGAAAATTTTGTGACCATTTTAAATCTAGATTTGAATTTATGCATTTATTTAAATAGTTAAATATTTGAAAATTTGATTTATCCTATTCGTCTTTAAACTAAAATTTAAATTAGATTTAAATTTGGATTTGATTTAGATTTGGATTATTGAATTAAATTAAATTATATATTGAATTATCTAATTTGGGTTTAAACAAATCCTAAACTCTTTCTAATCGGGAATTCCCACGTCCTATAAATAGGCAGGTACTCCTCCAATTCATTATTCATCCACAACAAAAATTCCACAACCAAACGTGTATTGTGTCCGTGTTCCACCATCCATAATCTTATTCCATTTATACACATACATTTATTTCCCCCGTGTCGACAATCCCGACACGACAAAAATCCTAACCTAACCGTCTCTACTACCCTGCACTTACCACCCGACCATCCGAACTCCGCCTACACAACCACCATCGTCACGTCCATCACCGTCCTCTCCGTCCCTGTCCAAACCCGACCACAGCACCATCGTCACCACCTACCCACCGCAAACATCGCCCGACCACCGTGTCCCCAACACCACCAAACAACCATCCAGCCACCACCATATTGCCCCTGGCTCCGGCCAACTCCCGAGACCCAGACCCCGCACTCATTGCGGCCACCCGGAAAACCCTACCAGTTCTCTTCACCGCCACGGCCAACCCACCATCCTGACCAAACGACTCCAGCCACCTCACCACCGCTGCCACCAAGACCAACACCACCATCCTCGACATCATCCCCACAACCACGCCAACCACCACCAGCAGCATATAGAAGTAAAAGAGGAAAAACAAAACCCTAATCCTAAACGCACCTGTCCGCCGTGTCCGCCGCCATGACCTCCGCCTGACCCGGCCGGAGCCACACTGGCCGTCCGCCTAGCCTCGCCCAGCGCGCCACGCTGCCGTGGCCGAAACCCTCCCGCCGACGAGACCATCGCCTTGGCCGTCCCTCCGCTCCACCGCGAGACCGCCGCGCGCAGCTCTGCCCTAGCCGCTAAGGCCCTCCGCCACCGCCTCAGCGTCGCCCCCTACTCCGCTCCGATCCGTCGCGCTTTTTCCCATACCCCCGCGTCCGCCGACGGTGACTTCCCCAAACCGCCCCTCCATCGAGATCGCGCCGACCCAAACCCCCTTCTTCCCGTCCTACTCAGGCCGCTCCCCACTTCCAACACTGCGCCGCCCCCGCGTGCGCCGCCGGCGTCGCCACCAGCTCCGCCGTCCCTCTCACTCACTCCGATCTCCTCCCTCCTCTCTCTCTCCCTCGTTCCCTTATTTTTTTTTTCTCGTTTTGATCTCATCTCTCCTCACAGAGAAGGGAACCTGAGTTTAAAGTATTTCTTATTTTTATTTTTTATTTTTATTTTATTTTTCCTTTTTTTTTGGTGTTAACTGAGGATTTTTATTATTAATATTGTTATTAATATTAATATTATTATTTTGTTATTTGATTATTTGTTTTAGGTTCTTTGTTTTCCTTACTATTATTAATATTTAATTAATTGATATTATTTTATTAGTATATTTTATCAACCAATTATTTTAAAATAAACCTATAAATATTTATTCGTAACATGATTTTTATATGGCTTAGAAGTTCCAAACTGGCTTGGAAGTTTAAATATATTATAAAATATATTGTTATGCATGTTTGGTAATTTGAAGATAGTTCGAGCTAAGAGGTATCTTGATAAATTAAATTTTATTTTGTTTTTGCTAAAATGATTCACTAGACATAATTATCTAAGTATTTTGACCAATAGGACATAGTTTTTATTAATATAAATAAGTAATTTCTAAACAATAACATGTCTAGTTTTATATTATGTATATTTTCAAATAAATTATAAGTACATATTCTCTCAAATTTTCTTTTGGTCATCCTCAAATCTTGTCCATAACAAATCCCCTAAATTCATGTTCCCTCGCCAATTCAAGCCTACCTTATATCCAACCTAACTATTTTGACCCTTCTGGACCCAATGGAACCGTCCGTGTCATCGTCCGAGATCACCTTGCGTAGTGGTTGCACCGAAGTCGCAGTTTATGCCAGTTTGATTATCGCAGCACACCAGGCGTACTACCAGGCAAGACACATTGTCTTTACTGTTTAATTTCTTGCTCAATATCATGCATGTTTTTACTTATTCTAAAAAATATAAATTGTACTTACAAATTATTATATTTTAGTTGCATATGGCTTAGAGTTAAGGGACCACCTTTGTTTGTGTAGCATTCATTGGCCCGACACTTGTGTATCACGAGACACGAGTCTCATATAGATCTCAGACGTACGTATCGACTGGCCATCGGTACGCACATGTCGTACGATAGGCAGTAACTGCTAAATAGTTATGGTTGTCTAGAAGACTTAGCGACTTAGCAGTTATTAGGAATGTCGTGATGTGGATTCAGCACGAGTAGTGCATGGGGAGGGTGGAGACAGTTATTAGGCGCAGGGGCTTTCATACCTTTACTTTTCTCTGGATGCCATTTGTGACTCAGTCGAGAGACTAGTGGCCGTGCATTTATTTACTTTTCTCTAGATGCCACTAGTGCCTCGGTTGAAACACAAATGTGCCGTACATTTACTTTCCTCTAGCTGCCGTTAGTGACTCACCCAAGAAGCTAGTGGCCGTGCATTTATTTTTCTCTAGACGCCCCTTAGTTCTCGTACGAGTGCTAATGGACCGTGCATTTACTTTTCTCTAGACGCCACTAGTGCCTTGGTTGAAACGCTAACGTGCCGTGTTTCTAGTCTCGAGAGCCCTTGTGTGGAACGTTGTCTTCAAAATGCATTAACACATAGAATGGTTAAGTACCTTTAATTGTGTAGTCACATATACTTTTCTGTTGAGCTAACTTTATTCAGTTTATGGCATGATATTATGTGTCTTGTTACGTCCCTCTGAGGACCAGGTTATCTCGCCAGGTGTGTGCTATTGTCTTTCGCAGGTGCTCTAGCTCTAGCCGTGCTCATCGCTATTTCGTCGAGGATGATTGCATTTGGATCGTCTTCGCTTCGCTCGCCAAAATCTTTCTTTTGTTATGTATTTCTTTTCATAGTTGGTAGTGGATTTGTCCCCGCCCAACTACATGTACCAAATGACAATTTTATAGTTGATTATATGAGATCTTCTATTCATTTATTTTGTGTGGATGAGATTAGTTATGGATCTACTGCATTTTACAGCTTATGTATCCATACGAAGCCTATGTACTTCGTATGAATACAGCTGGCATATTTACGTTCCTAGTCCTACGTATTTTGGGACTGGGGCATTACATGTTTTTGTGGTGGCCCATGCAGGTCAAGATAAATTGTTTGGTTACTTTACCGTACCAAGCAAGCCTGCGTATAGGATTAGAAGTCTAGGATCTCATCCACATACTTGACCTCTTTCCTTGATTTTATCTACCGTTTGACTCATCAATTGCATCTTACTTGCTTCCTTCCATCCCTATTTTTATCTTTCCTTCGTGCTTGCTAGAGATTGACCATACTAGTTAGTTGTCCCAAAACGCCATTAGTTTAATTCTTTAAGTTGGGTAGAATACTTTATGAACTAGCAACCCCTTTGACCTAGTGACCTATATTAGCAAGCTTATTTAGATCCTAAAATCTAGAGGACCTAACCCGTCTAGCCAGCCAAGGACTTGGACAAGAAGACTATAGGACGACTGTATGACTTAGAATCATTCTACCTCCTTTAAATCTTAATCTCTCGTGCCTATGTATTTACCGTTTTGACTAATGATGCTAATGTAGCCTAGTTTTTACAAACTTATTCTTTATCGAGTTTGTTCATGACATATGCTATTGAGCGCTCACTAGCCTATTATCTAATCAGAACCGGTGCATAATGGTCTGATCAACCAAGTGCACTTTTGGTTCGCTTTTGTCTATTACTCTACGTGGATAGGGACATAATTAAACTTGGCCCTTACAATCTCATCCACGACTGCCTTGACAATTCTTTTGAAATTATTCGATCGTCTTTGAATCACGTATTCGATAATATCGTCTTTGAACTCTATATTGCTTTCGTCTTCACTTATTTTAGAAGGATGAAGACGCTTGTACGTAAATTCCCTCTAGCTGTCCTATCCCTTATGCCCATTACCACTCAAATGTGACTTTATCTTTGTCTTAAACTACTCGTTCCTTCCTCGACCCTAAACCTATTATTGTGACCTCCTAATCACTTGGGTAATTCCAATCATCCTTTTATGGGTGCTCCCAACCTAGATGACTAGCACCCCGTTTCCACCCCGGGACCCATATCTCCCAAACACTAAATTATTCTAATTATTCCTTACTATTCTCAAATTCGACTTATCGTGATTTTATTGCCTTAACTAGCGACCCTCTCTATCCATGATTTATCCTCGAGAACACGATTTTTTTAAGCATGCTTGTGTTGAAACGTCGTTTCCTTCTCGCTCAATGATTCGACTATGTTGCCTTATTGATATACCCATGTACCTTCTCAACCCCTAAATGTTTTTAATTTCGAGGACGAAATTCTTTTAAGTTGGGTAGGATGTAAAACTCCTAAATTTCTACTATATATATTTTTTAATTTTTATCGATTTTGGTACTGATTTAAAATTTTGTATTGTACGTCGCGTAGTCGTATTTTACGTCGCGCACGAAATTTTATTTTTCAAAATTGCTCGACGAGTGCGATTATGTGCGAGCGTACATATTTTTGAAAATATTATTTTTCTATTTTAAAAGTTTTAAAATAATATACATAATAATTATTTTGTTATCGTTCCAAAATTTTTCAAGTTTGTTATTTTATTTATAAAGTCTTCATTTCTCATAATTATTAATAATAAATAATACTTTTATTGTATGCTAGAAAAGCATAATTATGAGAACATCATTTTGTACCTACACATATATTTTGTAATTATTTATTAGTCTATTTTAAATAAAAATATAATTTTCGAAATTTGTTCATAATAATATTTTATTATTCAAAAAGGATATTTATAAATATTTATTATTTTCAAAATTATTATTATTGGTAATTTTGGAAAATATATTTGAAAATTTTGTGACCATTTTAAATCTTGATTTGAATTTATGCATTTATTTAAATAGTTAAATATTTGAAAATTTGATTTATCCTATTCGTTTTTAAACTAAAATTTAAATTAGATTTAAATTTGGATTTTATTTAGATTTGGATTATTGAATTAAATTAAATTAAATTATATATTGAATTATCTCATTTGGGTTTAAACAAATCCTAAACTCTATCTAATTGGGAATTCCCACGTCCTATAAATAGGCAGGTACTCCTCCAATTCATTATTTATCCACAACAAAAATTCCACAACCAAACGTGTATCGTGTCCGTGTTCCACCATCCATAATCTTATTCCATTTATACACATACATTTATTTCTCCCGTGTCGACAATCCCGACACGACAAAAATCCTAACCTAACCGTCTCTACTACCCTGCTCTTACCACCCGACCATCCGAACTCTGCCTACACAACCACCATCGTCATGTCCATCACCGTCCTCTCCGTCCCTGTCCAAACCCGACCACAGCACCATCGTCACTACCTACCCACCGCAAACATCGCCCGACCACCGTGTCCCCAACACCACCAAACAACCATCCAGCCACCACCATATTGCCCCTGGCTCCGGCCAACTCCCGAGACCCAGACCCCGCACTCATTACGGCCACCCGGAAAACCCCACACCAGTTCTCTTCACCGCCACGGCCAACCCACCATCCTGACCAAACGACTCCAGCCACCTCACCACCGCTGCCACCAAGACCAACACCACCATCCTCGACATCATCCCCACAACCACGCCAACCACCACCAGCAGCATATAGAAGTAAAAGAGGAAAACCAAAACCCTAACCCTAAACGCACCTGTCCACCGTGTCCGCCGTCGTAACCTCCGTCTGACCCGGCCGGAGCCACGCTGGCCGTCCGCCTAGCCTCGCCCAGCGCTCCATGCCGCCGTGGCCGAAACCCTCCCGCCGACGAGACCATCGCCTTGGCCGTCCCTCCGCTCCACCGCGAGACCGCCGCGCGCAGCTCTGTCCTAGCCGCTAAGGCCCTCCGCCACCGCCTCAGCGTCGCCCCCTACTCCGCTCTGATCCGCCGCGCTTTTCCCCATACCCCCGCGTCCGCCGTCGGTGACTTCCCCAAACCGCCCCTCCGCCGAGATCGCGCCGACCCAAACCCCCTTCTTCCCGTCCTACTCCGGCCGCTCCCCACTTCCGATACTGCGCCGCCCCCGCGTGCGCCGCCGGCGTCTCCACCAGCTCCGCCGTCCCTCTCACTCACTTCGATCTCCTCCCTCCTCTCTCTCCCTCGTTTCCTTATTTTTTTTTCTCGTTTTGATCTCATCTCTCCTCACAGAGAAGAGAACCTGAGTTTAAAGTATTTCTTATTTTTATTATTTATTTTTATTTTATTTTTCCTTTTCTTTTTTTTATTTTTGGTGTTAACTGAGGATTTTTATTATTAATATTGTTATTAATATTAATATTATTATTTTGTTATTTGATTGTTTGTTTTAGGTTCTTTGTTTCCCTTACTATTATTAATATTTAATTAATTGATATTATTTTATTAGTATATTTTATCAACCAATTATTTTAAAATAAACCTATAAATATTTATTCGTAACATGATTTTTATATGGCTTAGAAGTTCCAAACTGGCTTAGAAGTTTAAATATATTATAAAATATATTGTTATGCATGTTTGGTAATTTGAAGATAGTTCGAGCTAAGAGGTATCTTGATAAATTAAATTTTATTTTGTTTTTGCTAAAATGATTTACTAGACATAATTATCTAAGTATTTTGACCAATAGGACATAGTTTTCATTAATATAAATAAGTAATTTCTAAACAATAACAAGTCTAGTTTTATATTATGTATATTTTCAAATAAATTATAAGTACATATTCTCTCAAATTTTTTTTGGTCATCATCAAATCTTGTCCATAACAAATCCCCTAAATTCATGTTTCCTCGCCAATTCAAGCCTACCTTATATCCACCCTAACTAATTTGACCCTTCTAGACCTAATAGAACCGTCCGTGTCATCGTCCGAGATCACCTTGCGTAGTGGTTGCACTGAAGTTGCAGTTTATGCCATTTTGATTATCGCAACACACCAGGCGTACTACCAGGCAAGACACCTTGCCTTTACTGTTTAATTCCTTGCTCAATATCATGCATGTTTTTACTTATTCTAGAAAATATAAATTGTACTTGCAAATTATTATATTTTAGTTGTATATGGCTTAGAGTTAAGGGACCACCTTTGTTTGTGTCGCATTCATTGGCCCGACACTTGTGTATCATGAGACACGAGTCTCATATAGATCTCGGACGTACGTATCGACTGGCCATCGGTGCGAACATGCCGTGCGATAGGCAATAACTGCTAAATAGTTATGGTTGTCTAGAAGACTTAGCGACTTAGCAGTTATTAGAAATGTCGTGATGTGGATTCAGCACGAGTAGTGCATGGGGAGGGTGGAGACAGTTATTAGACGCAGGGGCTTTCCCACCTTTACTTTTCTCTGGATGCCATTTGTGACTTAGTCGAGAGACTAGTGGCCGTGCATTTATTTACTTTTCTCTAGATGCTACTAGTGTCTCGGTTGAAACACAAATGTGCCGTGCATTTACTTTCCTCTAGCTGCCGTTAGTGACTCACCCAAGAAGCTAGTGGCCGTGCATTTATTTTTCTCTAGACGCCCCTTAGTTCTCGTACGAGTGCTAATGGGCCGTGCATTTACTTTTCTCTAGACGCCACTAGTGCCTTGGTTGAAACGCTAACGTGTCGTGTTTCTAGTCTCGAGAGCCCTTGTGTGAAATGTTGTCTTCAAAATGCATTAACACATAGAATGGTTAAGGACCTTTAATTGTGAAGTCACATATACTTTTCTGTTGAGCTAACTTTATTCAGTTTATGGCATGATATTATGTGTCTTGTTACATCCCTCTGAGGACCTGGTTATCTCGCCAGGTGTGTGCTATTGTCTTTCGCAGGTGCTCTAGCTCTAGCCGTGCTCATCGCTATTTCTTCGAGGATGATTGCATTTGGATCGTCTTCGCTTCGCTCGCCAAAATCTTTCTTTTGTTATATATTTCTTTTCATAGTTGGTAGTGGATTTGTCCCCGCCCAACTACATGTACCAAATGACAATTTCATAGTTGATTATATGAGATCTTCTATTCATTTATTTTGTGTGGATGAGATTAGTTATGGATCTACTGCATTTTATAGCTTATGTATCCATACGAAGCCTATGTACTTCGTATGGATATAGCTGGCATATTTACGTTCCTAGTCCTACGTATTTTGGGACTGGGGCGTTACAAGTCTCATATAGATCTCGGACATACGTATCGACTGGCCATCGGTGCGCACATACCGTGCGATAGGCAATAACTGCTAAATAGTTATGGTTGTCTAGAAGACTTAGCGATTTAGCAGTTATTAGGAATGTCGTGATGTGGATTCAGCACGAGTAGTGCATGGGGAGGGTGAAGACAGTTATTAGGCACAGGGGCTTTCACACCTTTACTTTTCTCTAGCTGCCATTTATGACTCAGTCGAGAGCTAGTGGCCGTGCATTTATTTACTTTTCTCTAGATGCCACTAGTGTCTCGGTTGAAACACAAATGTGCCGTACATTTACTTTCCTCTAGCTGTCGTTAGTGACTTACCCAAGAGCTAGTGGCCGTGCATTTATTTTTCTCTAGACGCCCCTTAGTTCTAGCTCGAGTGCTAATGGGCCGTGCATTTACTTTTCTCTAGACGCCACTAGTGCCTTGGTTGAAAAGCTAACGTGCCGTATTTCTAGCTTTGGGAGCCCTTGTGTGGAACGTTGTCTTCAAAATGCATTAACACATAGAATGGTTAAGGACCTTTAATTGTGTAGTCACATTTACTTTTCTGTTGAGCTTTATTATTCAGTTAATGGCATGATATTGTGTGTCTTGTTACGTCTCTCTGAGGACCTGGTTATCTCGCCAGGTGTGTGCTTTTATCTTTCGTAGGTGCTCTAGCTCTAGCCGTGTTCATCGCTAATTCTTCGAGGATGATTGTGCTTGGATCGTCTTTGCTTCGCTCGCCAAATTCATTTCATTTTCCATGTATATTCTCTTACTTGTTGGTAGTGGATTTGTCTCCGCCCAACATATTGTATCAAGACAATTCTTTATCATTATATGATATCTTTTATTCATTTATTTTTTTGTGGATGAGATTAGTATGGTTCTACTGCATTTTACAGCTTATGTATTTATACGAGGATTTCCATATATTGGGGTATACTTCGTATGAATACAGCTGGCATGTCTACGTACTTAGTCCTACGTATTTTGGGACTGGGGCGTTACATATTTTTGTGGTGGCCCATGCAGGTCAAGATAAATTGTTTGGTTACTTTACCGTACCAAGCAAGCCTGCGAATAGGATTAGAAATCTAGGATCTTATCCACATACTTGACCTCTTTCCCTCGATTCCATATTCATTTGACTCATGGATTGCATCTTGCTTGATTCCTTCTATCATTATTCATATCTTCCCTTCGTGCTTGCTAGAGATTGACCCTACTAGTTAGACGTCCCAAACACCCTTAGCTTAATTCTTTAAGTTGGGTAGAATACCCCACGACCTGACACACCCTTGACCATTAAGGGAATACAAATGATATTAACCATACCATAGAGACTAGAGGAATTTAACCCATTTGGTCGACCAAGCCTTGGTCAATTAAACCATAGAATGATTGTATAGGAATAAAAGACTTAGATCCTTATGACTCTTAGACTATTCATAATTAATTTTATTCATCTGCCATCATGCCTATATATTTACCATTTTGACTAATGATGCTAATATAGCCTAGTTTTGTAAACTTATTCTTTATCGAATTTGTTCATGACATATGCTATTGAGCGCTCACTAGCCTATTGTCTAATCAGAACCGGTACATAATGGTCTGATCAACCAAGTGCACTTTGGTTCGCTTTTTTTCTATTTTTCTACGTGGATGGAACATAATTAAGCTCGGTCTTTAGAATCCCATCCACGACTGCCTTGACAATTCCTTTGAAATTAATCGATCGTCCTTGAATCACGTATTCGTATTCGATAACGCCTCCTTCGAATTCGATATTACTTTCGCCCCTACCTATTTTAGGAGGACGAAAGCGTCATACTAGAACGTCCTCTAACCTTTCTATCGGCTATGATCATTCTCACTCGATGTTGCTATATTTTCATCCTAAACTACTCGACCCTATCAAGACCCTCTAATCGCTTAATTAAAGCGAATCTATTTCGTTCTCTTAATCGTGACCCTCATTCATTACCCGTGACCATACCGTACCGTTTTTCTACAATCTAGATCGCGATTTCTTACGACATGATTTTGTGAAAACATTGTCATCGTTAGATCCCCATTGATACCTCCTTGTGTCCTCTCACCCCCTACTAATTCTTAATTTCGAGGACGAAATTCTTTTAAGTTGGGTAGGATGTAAAACCCCTAAATTTCTACTATATTTTTTTTATCAATTTTGGTACTGATTTAAATTTTTGTATTGTATGTCACGTAGTCGTATTGTACGTCGTATGCGAAATTTCGTTTTGCTCGACGAGTGCGAATATGTGCGAGCGTACATATTTTTGAAAAACATTTTTTTTCTATTGTTTCAAAGTAATATAGATAATAATTATTTCTTGCTATCATTTTTAAGTTTATGATTTTAATTATGAAAAACCTTTCAGTTATACAGTTATATTAATAAATAATTTTTAGTATAAAATGGTATATTAGAAAAGTATATTTATGTAAATATTATTTGTACAAACATATATTTTTCGTAATTATTTATTAGTTTATTTTAAATAATAATATAATTTTTGAAATTATTATTAACAGTATTTTTGGAAAATATATTTCTAAATTATTGTGACGATTTAAATCGTGATTTAAATTTTTGGATTGATTTAAATAGTAGATATTTGAAATTTGATTTATCCCACTTGTTTTTTTAAACTAAAGGAATTTAATTAGATTTAATTGGATTTGCATTTGCATTTGGATTGGATTTAATTTATTTTAAATTTATTTAAAAGGGGATTTAAACTACTCATAATTCTTATCCAATTGGGAATTCCCACATCCTATAAATAGGCAGGTACTCCTCCATAAATTCTATTCTCCACAAATTTCCACTACAAGTGTCGTGCATCGTGTCCGTGTCCCATCCACTACCTATTTTCTTGTACAAATACATTAACCTCTTCGTGTCCGACAAACCCGGGCACTTCCTTAAAATTTCCTTGTGTCCGTGTCACGCAGGACACATGACCCCAATCACTAACTATAAACCTAACCCTAGTTTCCCTGTTGTAGCCGCCGTCGTACCTCGCCCACCACGCCGGAATTCTCACGGCCGTAACCTCCTGCCACAACCCGACACCACCCGCTGCCACCACCATCGCCACAACCATTGTCTTCACCCTCACCACCGCCAACCGAAACACCACCACCGTTACCACCAGTACACCCACGGGACTCCCGTCACCAAAACCCTCCGACCGACACACCCAACCACGACCGGTTGCCACAGCGATCGGCCGCGCACCCGAAACCCGAAAACAAAACCCCAATTAAAACAACCCCCAGCATCACTTACCTCCGCCTAGCGCGACGGCGATCCGAGCCACCTCCGCCTCCTCCATGGCCGGTCGGATCTGCCACGCGAGCCGTCCGCCGGAGACGCGCCGTCCGCCGCCCTAATCTCCTTCGCAGGCGCCCTCCTCCGGTCGTCCGGCGACCAACCCCTCTTCCGAGACAGCCTCCCTTCCGCCCGTCGCCGTCGACTGTGGCCGGAACCCCGCTCTTCCTCTCCCGCCGTCCGGCACTGCGACCAACCGCTCCACCGGATCTGGCCACAACGGCAGCGCCGCGCCACCGCGTGGCTACACCTCCGCCATCCGAGCCCGAGCCCGCTCACCGAACTCTCTTTCGCCGTCCCCTCTCTCTTCCGCCGCTCGCAGCGTCGCCTCATCCCGCGCGCAGCTCCGCCCTGCTCGAACGCTCTTCCCCACGCGCGCGCAACCCTCTCCGCCAGCGCCGTCGCAAACACCGCTCGCCGCCGTCTCTCCCTCTCCCTTGTTCCTCTTTCTTCTCCTCATATTTTTTTTCTTTCTTTTTGATCTCTCTCTCTCCTCTGGGGAGAAGAGAACAGAGCTTATATTTTTTTTGTTGTTCGAACTTAATTGTTACTGTGGTCTCCTCGAAAGAGGAGAACCACCTGTGAGAGTTTTTTTTATTTATTTATATTTTGTTAATTTATTATTATTATTATTATTATTATTGTTATTATTATTAGTATTATTATTATTATTAATATTAATATTAATGTTATTAATTCCTCTCGTGAAACGAGGAGGAACAGTGAGTTATCTTTATTTATATTTATATTTATATTATTATTATTATTATTATTATTATTATTATTATTATTATTATTAATGTTATATAAAATGTTTGTATACAGCAGTCTAATAGTTCTAATGTTTTTATTATTTAATAATATTTTGAGTATATTATATACATATATAACTGTATAGTTTTAATGTTATTATTGATTATAAATTTTTAGTATTATTTTACCAAGTATTCTTTATTGATAAGTAAAAGTATATAATTATTATTAATATTATCATTACTAGTAATGTTATATATCCCTAGTTTATTATGAATGGATTTTCGACTTAAATTATTTTCTGTATAATTCTTTTATCTTAACTAGTAAAAAGGAAATATATATATAGTTTCAATTAATGTATAGAAATTTCTCGATTTTTAAATAGTTAATAAACGTATAGTTTTTACCAAAAATGATTTTATTTACTCTCTCAAAAATCATATTTTAAAAGTTTAAGTATTTGCCTAAACAATTTTTATACTTTTCAAGTATTTATCTAAAAATTATTTTTAGCTAATAAGAATATATTTTCGAGAATTATAAATAGCCTTCTAAAAATCATCTTTATGACTTTAAGTATTTTGCTATGAATATCTTTGACTCATGAAACTAGTTTTTAGTTATTACAAATATCATTCAAAAATTTGTATATATTAGTATTTTTTTTCTTTCAATTTTTCTTCAACCCGTGACTAGGCCCATTATTACTATTCTTTCGCCAATTCAAGCCTACCTTATGTCCAACCTAACCAATTTGACCCTTCTGGACCCAATAGAACTGTCCGTTTCACCATCAGAGGTCACCTTGCATAGTTATTACACCGAAGTTGCAGTTCGTGCCACCTTGATCACCGCAGCACACCAGGCGTCCTACCAGGCAAGACACCTTACCTTTACTGTTTAATTTCTTGCTCAATATCATGCATGTTTTTACTTATTCTAGAAAATATAAATTGTACTTGCAAATTATTATATTTTAGTTGTATATGGCTTAGAGTTAAGGGACCACCTTTGTTTGTGTCGCATTCATTGGCCCGACACTTGTGTATTACGAGTCACGAGTCTCATATAGAACTCGGACGTACGTATCGACTGGCCATCGGTGCGCACATGCCGTGCGATAGGCAATAACTGCTAAATAGTTATGGTTGTCTAGAAGACTTAGCGACTTAGCAGTTATTAGGAATGTCGTGATGTGGATTCAGCACGAGTAGTGCATGCGGAGGGTGAAGACAGTTATTAGGCGCAGGGGCTTTCACACCTTTACTTTTCTCTAGCTGCCATTTGTGACTCAGTCGAGAGCTAGTGGTCGTGCATTTATTTACTTTTCTCTAGATGCCACTAGTGCCTCGGTTGAAACACAAATGTGCCGTGCATTTACTTTCCTCTAGCTGCCGTTAGTGACTCACCAAGAGCTAGTGGCCGTGCATTTATTTTTCTCTAGACGCCCCTTAGTTCTCACTCGAGTGCTAATGGGCCGTGCATTTACTTTTCTCTAGACGCCACTAGTGCCTTGGTTGAAACGCTAACGTGCCGTGTTTCTAGCTTCGGGAGCCCTTGTGTGGAACGTTGTCTTCAAAATGCATTAACACATAAAATGGTTAAGGACCTTTAATTGTGTAGTCATATTTACTTTTCTGTTGAGCTTTATTATTCAGTTAATGGCATGATATTATGTGTCTTGTTCCGTCTCTTTGAGGACCTGGTTATCTCGCCAGGTGTGTGCTATTGTCTTTCGCAGGTGCTCTAGCTCTAGCCGTGTTTATCGCTAATTCTTCGAGGATGATTGTGCTTGGATCGTCTTTGCTTCGCTCGCCAAATTTATTTCATTTTCCATGTATATTCTCTTACTTGTTGGTAGTGGATTTGTCTCCGCCCAACATATTATATCAAGACAATTCTTTATCATTATATGATATCTTTTATTCATTTATTTTTGTGTGGATGAGATTAGTATGGTTCTACTGCATTTTACAGCTTATGTATTTATACGAGGATTTCCATATATTGGGGTATACTTCGTATGAATACAGCTGGCATGTCTACGTACTTAGTCCTACGTATTTTGGGACTGGGGCATTACAGGAGCGAGCATAGTACATCTCACGCAGTTCATATCATGACAGGGATATATAATACAGGCAATAAAGTAAGATACATAAAACGTTGAGAATATACATGAAGTAAAAGAGAAGACTGTAAAAAAAATATCTAATATAAGTAAAGAGCTACAGTGAACTAGTAATTTAGAGTACAAGATAGACATGTGAACGGCTTGATAATAAATATGAGAGGTTGTACATGGCTACACTACTTTGGAAATTGTCCACATGACTATTTATACTCCCCCGTACTCGAATCCATACACAAGGATCCGTTCAAGTTATGTTATTGTACATGATTTCACATGGGGGCCCATAAATGGGTGCACATGAATATAAACATTGGGGCTCCGTGAACATGAGAGTACAGGAATCACGAGAGTGCACATGAATGGTGAAAGCACAAGAATGCATGATGAAAGTGAAACACACATGACATGATGTATCCGATGCTCCCGAGGGGGATAACATCGTATGAAAAGATACATATAGTACTAATCCGTGTTTCCATCGTGTCAGCATCAAGTAAAATAATCTAGAGCAAGAATATAGTCCTAGCAAGTATGAAACGGTCAGAGAATGTACTCGCCTGATATCCTGAGTATCTGAAATAAAATACTGCCTGAGGAGTGGTGTCTGGCTCCTAATAGAACAGTACAAGTCACAACATATCCAAAATGGTAAAATAGACTGCTACAATGCATTCTATATGATGATTGGGTCAATCTAGGCTAAAGTCAACCTTTGGTCAAACTAGCTAGGGTTGGGTCAACAATAGTCAACTAGTCAAGGTGAGTCAATTCTATGTCTAAACAAACTAAGTCTATGCAAATCAAGTATCCAAGATAGCTACTAACTCATAGCCTAAGTCATTTGCTAAACCAAGCACAAAACTAAACCATAAGCTAACAAGGCATACAAACTTAGTCATATAATGTATATATATTATTCACATTCACATATTCATATACATAGATATATATATATACATATAGGCACACACACACACACACACACACACACACACACACACACACATATATATATATATATATATATATATATATATATATATATATATATATATATATATATATATATATATATATAAGGAGAGGTAAAATAGTAAGTGAGTGTGTGTGTGTGTGTGTTAAAGGATATCTGTTAATGTTCTCAGATTTAGTGATAGGTTGGTGTATATGACATGGGATACATGGTGTCAAAGGGTGTATGAATGTCACGCCCCAGAACCAGAATACTGGAGAGCGGGGGCGCACATAGCCAGCTACGTATATTAAAGTGCAATCCACCTCGCTATACGGTCACGGATGTCTAGATACATGAGGGTTTAACTACAAGCCACCAGTCTCCTATGGTCATGAACAAGCCTAGTGTCTCAATCATAAGCAAGTGAGTAAATGTTACAAGATGCAAGATCACCAAATATACAATAATAAGGTGTCCCAAATATTACATATTTAGCTGATCATGAAGCTAGTCGTTACAAAATGTCAGGACTAGCAAAAGTTTAGTCATACATGATCAACCCTAGGATTTGTTAATCATGTTACAGCCCGTAGGCAGACAGTAAGTAAAGTGCAATCGAGCTAAACAAGTGATCGTCGGCTAAACGCCTCAAAAGAATATTTTTACAATAAAGTGGGAGAGCCAAAAATAACCCATCCGTTGCCCTGGTTACGCCTGGTGGTAACTATCGGGCTGGAAAGTCGGTAGATCCTCTGGAGCTGCTCCGGTATCTGGCCATACAAAACCAGCTGGGTCAGATCCCAGAAAGTACAAGTGCCATAAAAAAAGCTTCACTTAGGAACTAAAACTAGCAATTAGCACAAAATATAATAATAATATAGCAAAACTGGAGAGATAGAGCATCATGAGGATATACGGTAAGATAACCATGGGACCATTTAGATAACCAAGTTATAACCCTTAAACCAAACAAGGAGCGGGGTTGTAACCCTTCGTCTGAACAGAACTTGGTTTCTCCCATTTATCGGATAAAATAAAACACCAGTAGTCAAGCCAGGTTACAATCTTGTACAGGATCAGGATAAGACTAGACTGGCTAAACTCCATCCAATCAATCACGGCCAAGCAATGAGTACGACTTGATACTTTAACTAACTAGGGTTATCATAGGCCTAGTTACTAGCAAGATGCATCGAGATTATTCCAACAGCCACAAGTCCTGCAGACCATCCAGGTTACCCAGGTCGAATATTTGTTCAAGAGAGGGGGTGCAACACATGACAGTGTGCTAGAAATGTGCCCTACTCGTCGCCAGGCTACAGATCCACAAGCGCGCCCAGGTAACGGGATTGCCTGTAGCTGAGAAATCTCTTCATGACTACTGTGTTATTCTAGTTATTAGCCTTAGTCAATTTCAGTAGGTACCCCTAATCGTGGTACTCAGGAGCCCCATCCGAAACATGATACAAGGCAAGACCGGTTTATTTGTACAAGCATAATCGTCCACGGTGTCCAGGTTATTTATATTTGTTATGTCATGTCATGTAGTTGTCGCAACAGCAGTTCAAGATATATCATGTCAGGTATATTTGTCAGGAGTGCGCCACGACGGGCGACTATCATGTCATGTTACTTGTCAAGAGTACACCACTACGGGCCACTGTCGTGTTCAGGAAACATGTGCAGGATAACATAGTACAAGCATGTAATCAAGGAACCCAAGTTATATAAGCATAATTGTAACATTCCAATATAATAAAAGGGTGCAAGGTTACGAAAAAAGCCATGCAGCGAGGAGGAGAGTCTCATGCGACTCAGGAAAACACAGACTCATGCGGCTCAGGAAGGACAGGCATATGCGGCTCAGGGAGGGAGCAGTCCATGCGGCCAGGGAAAGGGAGTGCATGCGGCTGGGTTTGTCAGGGCACATGCAGCTGAAAGCGGAAAAGCTCATGTGGCTCGGGGGAATTCGGGTTTATGCGGCCAAGAAGGGGGCATGAGCTTATGCGGCTAGGAATGGAGGGGGTCTTATGCGACTGGAATGAGCGGAGTCCCATGCGGCCAGGGAGGAAAGTCCATGCGGCTCGGAAAAGTGAGCTTATGCGGCTGGAGAAAATGGGGGCCTTATGCGGCTGGAATTAAATGGGTCTCATGCGGCTCGCAGGAATCAATCTTCATGATGCTGGAAGTGCCACGCTGTCTTTATTGCTGTAGAAGCATGGAAAAGAATAAAGAAGGATCCGTGTCACGACCCGCACCCTAGAATAAGGGCACGTGACGTGGGTACGTCCAGCCTACGCCGCAGTGTCGGCGGTAGAACGCTGTCCTAGGTCATAACATCTAACAGATAAGGGTAATATACAGTTATACTCCCCGAATGGGGGTGACATAACACAATATAACTCAAACACATCTAGGATAGAACAGGAATGAGATAGAAGATAAAGATAGATAACATCCAGGAATGTAACATCACAGAGATACAAATTCAGAATTCAAGTGACTAAAATAAATACATAACTCAGAATATTCCAGAATCTAAATACAGTGATCCAGAAAGTAAAGACAACCCTAATCTAGAGAAGTATCATCAACTGCTATCAGGTCCAAGTCACTAGTGATGTCTATTGATGCACCACGAGGGATAGACACCAAAGCCTCATCATTCACTGTAAAATTTTCAATAGGTCCAGTCAGGACAGGAGCGAGTACAGTACATCTCAACAAAATCATAACTGGTTAGGAAATATAAACATGCTAGAGAGTAAGATACAGGATCTGAAGAAATAATATGATAAAAAGAGAGAGACTGTAAGTAAATAGCTACAATATATAGAGAACTAACAGTGCTAGTGATTCAGAGCACAAGATGGTTATGTAGACGACACGAATGTTGTACACGAGTAATCTACAGAGGTTTGTACACGAGTAATCTACTAGATTGAATACATAACCACTTCTACTCCCCCCGCCCCAATCAATACACAAGGATCCAGCTACGTTAAGTTATTGTACACGAAGGTCATGTGAATACATGATTATACACGATTCACACGTTTCGTACACGAATGTAACAAATACAAAGAGTACACGATGTTTCCGATAAAGTACACGAACACGAATATCCGATGTATCCGCTAAGGGGGATAACATCGCACAACAAGATCCATATAGTACTAATCCGTGTTTCCAACGTGTCAGCATCATGTAAAGTAATCTAAAGCAGGAATATAATCCTAAACAAGATATGAAATGATCAGAGAATGTACTCGCCTGTAACCTGAGAATCTGGAGAATATATATACTGTCCGAGGAGTGGTGTCTGGCTCCTATTAGAACAGCACAAGTCACTATGAGTCTAAAATGATAATACGATGCAAGCTAATGCATTCTACATGAAACTTGGTCAATCTAGTCCAAAGTCGACTCTTGGTCAACTCTGGTCAACCCTAGAAGTCAAACTAGGTCAACCAAGTCTAATCTAGGTCAACTAGTCTAATCTAGGTCTAGCAAGTTATTCTAAGTTATAACAAGTCTACTCTAGGTTCACTAGGCTAATCTAAATTAGAGAAGTACACATAACCAAGCCATGCCTATACACTATCACCCAACATCATAATACATCCTATCACACAATATATATATAGCCTATCTCATACCCATATATATTTCACACATCAAATATATATATAACTAATATATCTAGGAACTAAATAACACTACAAGCATGTATGTAATATATCTATACACAAGAGAGTGTATGTGTGTGTGTGGAAGGGGGTGTGCATTGTGACAAGAAAAGGGAAAGGAAGGAAAAATAATCAGTTTAGAGCTTGTGCTCAGGTGTCATGGTGTGAGAGGACTGTGAAGAAACTATAGTGTGTGTATATGTGCCAAGTGAACAAAGTGGAAGCATGGAAGGCAAACAGAAAATTGTTCAGTCAATTCAAAAGAAGGAAAAAACAATGAAGAGGAATAGCATTAGGTTCTGACTACAAATCAGTGTAAAAACTGAACAAACAGTCCAACAATACACAATGTTTAACCCTAAAACAGTCAATAATGAAATCCTCATTCAGTTTATACAGTGAAGGTTCAATTTACAGGAAAGAAATCAGTGATTAAGTACAAAAGTTCAAAACATTCTCAGGTTTAACATTCACTTAACAGTTAAGAAAAAAAACTGGAATTGACATTTAGATGAAATCCCATAACAGTTAACTAGAGAGGTTAACAATGTGCAGTAGAGCAGGATCTCAGTTTCAAGTATGAACAGCAAAAAAAAGAGAAACCATTCCCAGGTTTTACCCTATCAGTAAATAGCAGTCAAGAAAACAGAGAGCAATTAATTTCAAAGATGAACAATGTCATTCCCAGGTAATGAAACTGGGAACAAAATCCATCTCAGGTTTGTCCAAGAACTGAGATTTAAATCTCAAGTCTCATTTCTCAGGTTAACAGCAACAGAAAGAAAAGAAACATTGAATCCCAGGTTAATGTCTTAACAGTGAAAAGAAGGTTTAACTCAGTTTCTTCATAATAATTAAAAGAACATTGAAACAATAATGTGACTCATGCCTAATGCCCAGGTTAAATGAAACTGAGAAAACAGTTCAATTCATTTGCCAAAAACTGGAAAAATCAGCTGGTAACTAAAACCTCATCTCAGGTTTGTGTCTTAACAGTGAATCCATAGTTCAAGGGAAGAAAAAGAAACTGGGAACAACTCATATCAGTTCAGAAGAAACCAAATCAGTTTTAACATCCTTTAACACATTCCAAAGCCTTCATGAATTCAAATTTACATCAATATATATACTAACCAATATAGGAAGAATTAAACAGTGACAGTAGCATTTAATCAAGGTCGACAGTTGGAAAAACTGGAATGAAATCAGTTAAATGCTCACCAAATAGGAAACAAAATCAGTTCATCACAGTGATCCAACTTGAACACCAATTTCCAAAACACACCATACAAAACCCAAATTTTGAATGAAACACTTAGCTAATATAATATATAACATGTAGGGATCCAAAAATCAACTGAACATAACACAAAAAGGGAAATTAATATGGTTAGAAAACTGGGATTTCAAGTATCAATGTTGTATCAGAATTTGCACTGTTCTTCCAATGATTCGAGCCAAAACACAATCTAAAGCCTAAACAATTATGTAACATAGTATAACAGGGTTTAAGCATCACATTTAGGATCCATTCAAACATTAAAACCTAATTTAGAAACATTTAAAATCGATTAAACAACAGAAAACACACACAGCACACGCACGCACACACAGCTGTCCAGTGAACACGAAATAATGTGTCCGACACGACACGAGGACTCGTGAAACTTTGCGAGCCTCGTGTCAGACATGGAACCTATCACCATGCCAAAAATCACGTGTCCACGTGGAGAAACGAGCGCGCAGTAGCCCCCGAGTAGTAGGGGAGCTACAGTGTCGTACGTACGCCCCCGACTCGCGTGTTCCCGTATCCCCACGACTCGACACGACTCACAAACCATCACAAGACACTGGGAATCCCTAGACGACACCTAGGGCTAGCTTTCCATTCAATTAGAATCGAAAAACTCGAACGAAATGTCCTTTGAGACATTTCGTCGAACACCTTGTTCATCTTCTGATACGTGTCCGATACGGACACAAAAAGAGTCCAAAACCTAGGGTTAGCCTACCCTACAGTTGGGTGAGGGCTAGGGGATCCCTAAAATGATTTTTGACAGAATTTAAAGGCATTAAATAGGATTATACCTATAGGTGTTCAAACCCCCAAAAAGCTCTAAAGAGAAGGATCTCTCAAACCACCAAAAGCTCTCCAAATTGTTTGCTCCCTGTCAAAACTTATTTCCAACAGCAAGAACACAATATTAAGAGCCTATTGGAATTTGTTTGAAGGAAAAAGGACTTGAAATGAATTTATTATGAATTTATGAAGATGGAACTTACCTCTTTCTAAAAACTTGATAAACCCTAAGAAAGAGGCTAGCCCTAATTCCTAGGAGAGTATTTATAGAGGGGGGGCTGTCTCTTGGCTGGCCATAGGGCGTAGGACTAGGGTTTTGGCTAGTTGGTTGAGTCCTAATTGGTTTAAGTCATGATTATGACTTGTGACTTCACAAGCCATTCTTAGACCAAACTAAATCCGATTAGCCCCAAACCAATTCTAATGAACTTGAAATGACTAACTTAGGTCACACTAGGGTTTCTTAACCTAACCAAGATGTCTTCACCTAGGTTAGCCAATAGGACAGTCTCTTAGTCAACATGAGTCAAAGTTTCTAAAGCACCCAAAAACAATTATTCTAAAAATCACTCAAAATCACATTAATTATAAATAATAATATTAATTCCAAATAAATTATAAAATTTTAAAAAATGACCAAAATATCCTCATTTGGAAAATTGGGTGTTACAATCCTACCCATCTTAGAAAAATTTCGTCCTCGAAATTAAGATGATCGTACCCCTTCTAGGTCAAACCCCCACAATCAAAGTCTCAGAAACCTATTTAAATCATTCAGTTGGAAAATGTAACCTATGGGGTCATGGCATGTAATATCAGTCTGGGGTCTCATCTAGTTACACCAACATGCTACAGTACTAGGCAATCACAAGGTATCAAAACATACAACAATATAGTAGAGTGTATCTATTTCAAAGACTGGCTAAGATATAGGTCAAAGACTTACCTCCAACTAGGTCTGGTGGCTGGAACTCCCTCCCGAAGGCGGAGTCCTGGCTGGGATAAGTGCAGCAGGACAGTCTCGCAGCCTGTGTATAGCTGACCCACACAACAGGCACACTCCTCTTCTCTTCCTACAGATGTCCCCCACATGTCCAGGCTTCTTACAGAAAGTGCAGGTAGGCACCTTCTCAGCTGGCCTCTGCTGAACAAGAGTCTGGACTGGGTAGGATGGTCTAGGCTGATAGTCTGGGTGCTCACGGGACTCTGGGTATACACTGCTCCTCGGCCTTTTAGAACTAGGCTCTCCTCCTGAATGTACCAAATCCCACAGCAGTTGGATTCCACGGCCCTGCTCCTTCAGGATCTCAGCCTGAACTCTCTGTGTCTCCAACACATCCCGGAGAAGTCTGGATATCTGAGCTCCGTCAGGAAACAAACCTGCCGAGGGTATGGTATGGGGTACTACTCCTGGAGGCAGAGGAGGAGATGGGGAAGAACTCTTGGTCTCAGATGAGACTGCCACTCTCTCCTGAGTAACAGGTGGTGGAGGGAAATTTTCTGGTAAGGATGCTAACACCTCCTCGATGGCGGGAGGTGCCACTACCCTTGGGTCAGCCTGAGGGGTCACTACCTCCTGAGCAATAGGAGGTGGAAGCACACTATCAGTAGCTGCAGCTGCTCTCAGGCGACAGGCTCGGGTCATGGGTGCCATACTGGAAAGGATAAAACACAACAATCATTAAGGCTGTACAGCAGTCTACTATCCTATCTGAAAACTGATAATTATCAAGAAAATAAAATAAGACAACTACTAATCATCTATAAAGAGGTATTATTTTAAGAAAACCAGAACCACAAGTTTAAGGAACGAAAGTCAATAGCATTGAATCCAATCACAATCTAATATATATAGAAGTGAGAGTGTTAGAGGGAAAAGCTATCATTTTGTAAGGGTCATGTGGTTTGTGTGACATATACGTGAAAGTGTTATAGGAGGATTTGGGTCTCAACTATAGTTATCAAGTTACATTATTTATGGCATAATAATTAAGAAATCTACAAGGCACGAACTATTCACTCATAACATGTATGGCTAACTGTATATATAAGCATATCTATATGTATAGAGAGGTAAAGATTTAATTTATGCATCTACATACATTATAACATGCTTACAGAACTATATATATCTATATAGCTATATGAACATATCATAGAGATGAAAGGTTAGGTTTTCATGGTAGTTGTGAACATTAGTGTAGAGTGTCAAGTGTACATGGGTTAAAACTAGAAATAAAGGGTTCAATCATTCAGTTTAGCTCATCATTACATGTTAGATCTGAAATTGAACTACACAGATAGCAGTGTATAAATGTTAACATGAATTCAGTTTTCAAAATTTTGGAGAATTCGAACATCAAACCAACTCAATGTTTACCACAACCACAACCTAACATGTAAGAGTATGAACCTAACATTATATACCTGCACACAACCATGTATACGGCTAAAAACATTACAATTTAAAACTGAAATTTGAACTAAACTCTTAGAATCCAAGGTTAAGGGTTTACTATGTACACAGTCTCAGATTTGACAATTCAACACAAAACTCAACCAAAATTTTGAACTAAAGCCTTGTATATAACATACATGTGTAGTGATGTAAGCAAGACTAATAACATAAAATTTAAATTTAAATTACGAATTTAATATGGAGAAACATAGAACTAGTCACTGATACTGCTCTATATTAGAATACTAGGATTTTGAGAACTTAACATTAATCATATTAACATGCATTTAGATAGGTTGGTAAACAAGTGTAGTATGCATACGTGTCAGGCAAGTATCTATGTCTACTATATATATTAGGGTAATACCAGAATCAATGGCAAGAAGAAAATAATGATAAAATCTGTTCTGCCTATCTGTTAAAAAGAAGGAACCATTTGAAACCAGAGCTATAATATCAAATCCAAGTTAAGGTCTAGCAAAATCATCGATTCATTGCATTAGGAAGGAATTTATAGCAAAAGTTACACAAGGTTCATAATAACAGCTAAGCTACTCCTACTCATACTCCTACTCCTAAGTTAAATGATGATGGAGACAATTTATAATAACTGGAGTGAAGATAGAGACGATATACTTAAGAACCTTTCCAAGATACAATCTGATAGTCATATGCGTCTGTCCAAAATCATGATACTCAGAATTCTCGCCACGCTAGTAAGCAATGCTGCGATAAACGGTAGAGTCCATAACAGGGGCATGCACCTCTATAATCATGTCGTCTGGAATTCTCGCTATGCCGACTAGTATAGCTGCGAGAAATTCTAAATCTCATAACCAAGATACGTACATCCGAAGCCGGTCTCTATGTTTCCGCGACGCCAGCTAATATAGCTGCGATAAACTCTAGGTTCCATAACCAAGTAGACGTTTATTATCCCCGTTATTCCATCAACATATGTTATCAGAAGGTACCGTAACTCAGGCCATAAAATTCATCTCGATAGGAAAATCAAATCAACAACGATTCATCAAAATCAAATTCAATAATCAAGGAGTGAGAGCGAACAACAAGGGAAAGGATTTCAAATTGAAGTTTAAATAAGATTCTCAAGGGTCGTCCCAGGAATCTTTTAAGAATCCTAACTGTGATTGAGTACCCTTAAAAATATGTCCTAATCCTACTGCAGGTTGTAGTGATACTCTAGTTCGAATACCACTACATAAACTCGACCTGCATGGGCCACCACTAAAAATGTGTCACGACCCGCACCCTAGAATAAGGGCACGTGACGTGGGTACGTCCAGCCTACGCCGCAGTGTCAGCGGTAGAACGCTGTCCTAGGTTATAACATCTAACAGATAAGGGTAATATACAGTTATACTCCCCGAATGGGGGTGACATAACACAATATAACTCAAACACATCTAGGATAGAACAGGAATGAGATAGAAGATAAAGATAGATAACATCCAGGAATGTAACATCACAGAGATACAAATTCAAAATTTAAGTGACTAAAATAAATACATAACTCAGAATATTCTAGAATCTAAATACAGTGATCCAGAAAGTAAAGACAACCCTAATCTAGAGAAGTATCATCAACTGCTATCAGGTCCAAGTCACTAGTGATGTCTATTGCTGCACCAAGAGGGATAGACACCAAAGCCTCATCATTCACTGTAAAATTTTCAACAGGTCCAGTCAGGACAGGAGCGAGTACAGTACATCTCAATAAAATCATAACTGGTTAGAAAATATAAACATACTAGAGAGTAAGATACAGGATCTGAAGAAATAATATGATAAAAAGAGAGAGACTGTAAGTAAATAGCTACAATATATAGAGAACTAACAGTGCTAATGATTCAGAGCACAAGATGGTTATGTAGACGGCACGAATGTTGTACACGAGTAATCTACAGAGGTTTGTACACGAGTAATCTACTAGATTGAATACATAACCACTTCTACTCCCCCCGCCCCAATCAATACACAAGGATCCAGCTACGTTATGTTATTGTACACGAAGGTCATGTGAATACATGATTATATACGATTCACACGTTTCGTACACGAATGTAACAAATACAAAGAGTACACGATGTTCCCGATAAAGTACACGAACACGAATACCCGATGTATCCGCTAAGGGGATAATATCGCACAACAAGATCCATATAGTACTAATCCGTGTTTCCAACGTGTCTGCATCATGTAAAGTAATCTAAAGCAGGAATATAATCCTAAACAAGATATGAAATGATCAGAGAATGTACTCGCCTGTAACCTGAGAATCTGGAGAATATATATACTGTCCGAGGAGTGGTGTCTGGCTCCTATTAGAACAGCACAAGTCACTATGAGTCTAAAATGATAATACGATGCAAGCTAATGCATTCTACATGAAACTTGGTCAATCTAGTCCAAAGTCGACTCTTGGTCAACTCTGGTCAACCCTAGAAGTCAAACTAGGTCAACCAAGTCTAATCTAGGTCAACTAGTCTAATCTAGGTCTAGCCAGTTATTCTAAGTTATAACAAGTCTACTCTAGGTTCACTAGGCTAATCTAAATTAGAGAAGTACACATAACCAAGCCATGCCTATACACTATCACCCAACATCATAATACATCCTATCACACAATATATATATAGCCTATCTCATACCCATATATATTTCACACATCAAATATATATATATAACTAATATATCTAGGAACTAAATAACACTACAAGCATGTATGTAATATATCTATATACAAGAGAATGTATGTGTGTGTGTGGAAGGGGGTGTGCATTGTGACAGAAAAAGGGAAAGGAAGGAAAAATAATCAGTTTAGAGCTTGTGCTCAGGTGTCATGGTATGAGAGGACTGTGAAGAAACTGTAGTGTGTGTATATGTGCCAAGTGAACAAAGTGGAAGCATGGAAGGCAAACAGAAAACAGTTCAGTCAAATCAAAAGAAGGGAAAAACAATGAAGAGGAATAGCATTAGGTTCTGACTACAAATCAGTGTAAAAACTGAATAAACAGTCCAACAATACACAATGTTTAACCCCAAAACAGTCAATAATGAAATCCTCATTCAGTTTATACAGTGAAGGTTCAATTTACAGGAAAGAAATCAGTGATTAAGTACAAAAGTTCAAAACATTCTCAGGTTTAACATTCACTTAACAGTTAAGAACAAAAACTGGAATTGACATTTAGATGAAATCCCATAACAGTTAACTAGAGAGGTTAACAATGTGCAGTAGAGCAGGATCTCAGTTTCAAGTATGAACAGCAAAAAAAGAGACCATTCCCAGGTTTTACCCTATCAATAAATAGCAGTCAAGAAAACAGAGAGCAATTAATTTCAAGGATGAACAATATCATTCCCAGGTAATGAAACTGGGAACAAAATCTATCTCAGGTTTGTCCAAGAACTGAGATTTAAATCTCAAGTCTCATTTCTCAGGTTAACAGCAACAGAAAGAAAAGAAACATTGAATCCCAGGTTAATGTCTTAACAGTGAAAAGAAGGTTTAACTCAGTTTCTTCATAACAATTAAAAGAACATTGAAACAATAATGTGACTCATGCCTAATGCCCAGGTTAAATGAAACTGGGAAAACAGTTCAGTTCATTTGCCAAAAACTGGAAAAATCAGCTGGGAACTAAAACCTCATCTCAGGTTTGTGTCTTAACAGTGAATCCATAGTTCAAGGGAAGAAAAAGAAACTGGGAACAACTCATATCAGTTCAGAAGAAACCAAATCAGTTCTAACATCCTTTAACACATTCCAAAGCCTTCATGAATTCAAATTTACATCAATATATATACTAACCAATATAGGAAGAATTAAACAGTGACAGTAGCATTTAATCAAGGTCGACAGTTGGAAAAACTGGAACGAAATCAGTTAAATGCTCACCAAATAGGAAACAAAATCAGTTCATCACAGTGATCCAACTTGAACACCAATTTCCAAAACACACCATACAAAACCCAAATTTTGAATGAAACACTTAGCTAATATAATATATAACATGTAGGGATCCAAAAATCAACTGAACATAACACAAAAAGGGAAATTAATATGGTTAGAAAACTGGGATTTCAAGTATCAGTGTTGTATCAGAATTTGCACTGTTCTTCCAATGATTCGAGCCAAAACACAATCTAAAGCCTAAACAATTATGTAACATAGTATAACAGGGTTTAAGCATCACATTTAGGATCCATTCAAACATTAAAACCTAATTTAGAAACATTTAAAATTGATTAAACAACAGAAAACACATACAGCACACGCACGCACACACAGCTGCCCAGTGAACACGAAATAATGTGTCCGACACGACACGAGGACTCGTAAAACTTTGCGAGCCTCGTATCAGACATGGAACCTATCACCATGCCAAAAATCACATGTCCACATGGAGAAACGAGCGTGCAGTAGCCCCCGAGTAGCAGGGAAGCTACAGTGCCGCGCGCACGCCCCCGACTCGCGTGTTCCCGTGTCCCCACGACTCGACACGACTCACAAACCATCACAAGACACTGGGAATCCCTAGACGACACCTAGGGCTAGCTTTCCATTCAATTAGAATCGAAAAACTCAAACGAAATGTCCTTTGAGACATTTCGTCGAACACCTTGTTCATCTTCTGATACGTGTCCGATACGGACACGAAAAGAGTCCAAAACCTAGGGTTAGCCTACCCTACAGTTGGGTGAGGGCTAGGGGATCCCTAAAATGATTTTTGACAGAATTTAAAGGCATTAAATAGGATTATACCTATAGGTGTTCAAACCCCCAAAAAGCTCCAAAGAGAAGGATCTCTCAAACCACTAAAAGCTCTCCAAATTGTTTGCTCCCTGTCAAAACTTATTTCCAACAGCAAGAACACAATATTTAGAGCCTATTGGAATTTGTTTGAAGGAAAAAGGACTTGAAATGAATTTATTATGAATTTATGAAGATGGAACTTACCTCTTTCTAAAAACTTGATAAACCCTAAGAAAGAGGCTAGCCCTAATTCCTAGGAGAGTATTTATAGAGGGGGGGGGGCTATCTCTTGGCTGGCCATAGGGCCTAGGACTAGGGTTTTGGCTAGTTGGTTGAGTCCTAATTGGTTTAAGTCATGATTATGACTTGTGACTTCACAAGCCATTCTTAGACCAAACTAAATCCGATTAGCCCCAAACCAATTCTAATGAACTTGAAATGACTAACTTAGGTCACACTAGGGTTTCTTAACCTAACCAAGATGTCTTGACCTAGGTTAGCTAATAGGACAGTCTCCTAGTCAACATGAGTCAAAGCCTCTAAAGCACCCAAAAACAATTATTCTAAAAATCACTCAAAATCACATTAATTATAAATAATAATATTAATTCCAAATAAATTATAAAATTTTAAAAAATGACCAAAATACCCTCATTTGGAAAACTGGGTGTTACAATCCATGTGGCCAGAGAGCCCCCTGCGGCTCAGAGAGCTCATGCGGCTCAAGTATCCATGCGGCTCGAGCGTCTATGCGGCTCAAACAAGTCTCATGCGGTTCAAAGAGGAGCTACGTGGCTTACAAATAGCTCTCTTATTTTGTATTAAATGCCTTGACGGCTGACAGCTTTGACGAAGTGACAGTTCTGACACGAAGATATCATTATGACTCCCTCATAATGACGGACTCCTTAGGAAGCGAAGAAAATCTGTGACATAATATCCCGAGATTCAGAAACTGTCATGCGGCCTTGACACGTAGATAATTGTATGCGGCCCAAGCGGAGACTCCTCCATGCGGCTCACGAAGACCAGCTCCATGCGGCTCACGAAGACCAGCCCCATGCGGCTCACAAAGACCACCCCCATGCGGTTTACGAAGACTAGCTCCATGCGGCTCACAAGGACCATCCCCGTGCGGCTCACGAAGACTAGCTCCGTGCGGTTCACTCATGCGGTCATCCACACTCATGCGGCTCAAATCATACCATACCGTCCAAATATTCTGGGGGGGCACTCTCAAGCAGCCTGGACACATGGCCAGCCTTATGCGGCTCAATGAGGAGTAACCTCCCTGCAGCACAGATTTCTGCAATGGCTCGACACGTGGCATGATAGCAGGGCACGTGGCATCAGATTGATCAAAATCTTTCAGCAAATACCAATGAAATATTGGGATCAAATCAGATCATTTGCAAATAAGCCAATTAATGATACGTGTCGAGGAATCCGAGGTTGGCATGACAAATCAGGAGGATTTATGTCAATCAGCATTAATTACCCATAAAAGATTTGATGCAATCATATTTATTGCTAAAATCTCGATGAACGGCCCAGATTTAATGATCCTTAGCTGCCGACTTTCAAGAATGGGCAATCATTGTAAACCCTAATGAGGCCTCCCCACTCTTATAAATAGCAGGGTGCCATTCCCTTGCAAACACACACACAGAGAGACAGACACATACGGAGAGATATACAGAGACAGAGACAGACGCACATAGAGACATAGAGAGCCAGAGTGCCTGAAGAGAGAGCATTTCTTCATCAACGCCCGTCAGTTCTTCTACATAGTCCAAAAGCTGCACCCGATCGTCCAAGGAGTAAAAGGCAGAGCGGCCGTCGCTTTCCCGAGCCTCTATCGTCACACCCCAGAATCTAAAATAAACAATTGTACTTAGATTGCTGTACCTAGGTTTTCGTCCCTAGGCTTTCTTTGTACAAGCGAGTTTGTATTGTGAAGTAAAAGTCCAGTCCTCCGATAATTGTTCTGTTCTTTTATATTTCATGGCAAACACGATGGCGACTCTGCTGGGGACAAACTTCTCTACGGTCGAGGAGTTGGTGACGCAATCAGATACAGCCAAACTTGGCTCCACGCAACAGAAGATGGTCGTCCGCTTCGACCAACAGGCGTTTGAAGAAATGCTCGCTGTAGGAAGTGCTGGCCCGGTCCAGAAGCGAACCCGCACAAAGAAAGTTCGCTGCGAGTGGAGGCCAAAATCATTTTCTCCTCCACAAGCTCTGGACGGGGTACTCTCTGCTACCCAAGACGGCGAAGGCGACTCTCATACGGCTCTACTTCGAGCCGTAGAGCACTCTGCTGTCCCCAAGTCCGGCAGAGGAAAGCACTACGATGCTGGACTTGCAGGGACAAAGTGCGACTCTATGTGCCCCAAGAAGAAGCCGAACACTCCTGTGGCCAAATCTGCCAACCACATGCAGGAGGCTCATGCGGGTGAATATGCCAGCCGCATGAAGAAAGTCTATGCGGCTAGATCATCCAGCCGCATGAAGAAAACTCATGCGGCTGAGACTCCCAGCCGCATGAAGAACGCCTATGCGGCTACGTTTGCCAGCCGCATGAAGATTGTTGATGATAGCCGCATAACGCCTACCCCGCGTGGCTCTGTCTTCGACCGCCTATCTTATGGTCCTGATCTCTTGTGCTCCCAAGAAGATATGTCTGACTCTCTCCAGCATCACCTAGACTCTTCCTACTATGTGCCCTTACGCACTAGAGCGAAGAAGTCTAGGGCAGCGCAAGCCTGGCAAGCTCGGTCCGCTGATCCGGTCTCTGACCATCCGAGCGTCCTGCATATCGTTATGCAGGCCTCAGATGGGAAGTTGTACAGAACCGCTTGAGTCCAGCCCCCGGCGGCAAACGGACAGAGAGGTTTGCAAAAGTCTCCCAAAATCCAGGGAGCAAACATGGTCGATCCAGACCCATCTGACTTACGCGAGGCCATCCTCCACAAACGCAAGGATAGAGAAGATGCATCGGGGTACAAAGAGTCCTCCCGTGGACGTCACTGCACCCAAGTCATCGTCAACTGCTGCTGCAATAACGTGACGGTGCGAGAAGACCGACAGTCTGTCTTTCAAAGACTGCAACAACCGTTTTCAGAAGACGAGGCACCTCCCGTCGTCTCCTGCAACTCTGCTCAGAAAGTCTCCGCCGATGGGAGAGGGAAGAAGAGAAATGTTCCCAGCCCGAAGGTTTCAACCACTTTGACTAAAATACTGTCGTCTAAACGGGTGCCCACCACCGGAGTTTTCCAAGGCACCCGTTCTAAGACGAAATCTGCTACAGTGGAAGATTCGTCATCCACCCCACTGGGGGTTGCTGGAACTGGGGGTACTACTCCTCCAAACCTCTACGACAATCCGATGTTCCAAGAAGACGAGCCGGGGGAGACAACTCTTCCATCAGATGCAGCAAGCCCCAACGTCCCCAAGGACGTCCACAACTTCCAAGACTAGGCGAACTCGGAGACTGGGGGTACTGTTCCTTCCGAGTCTGAACCAGAAGAGAACATTCCTACATACCCCGATGACTTCTCATTACAGGGATATGATTCGGAGGGCGCTTCCTCTACTGCTCCGTCCATCTCTCCTTATGTAAAGACGGTATTCATGACAGACAGCAGCCAAGGTGGTTCCAGTTATCGCCAACGCATCGACACTCTCGAAGCCATATTGCTTGCCTTGGTCATGTCTGTGGACGAAATTAAAGCGGCCCTTCCAACTCTGCAAGGAGGGACGCCTGGCCAAACAAGCGTAGGTCCCGCGGTTAATGCGAACTCGAATTCAGCGGCACCGAATCCGAGCAACAATCCTCCTGAAGTGACGGCCCCCACCGTCGTGGATGAGGCCCGAGAAGCAAGAAGAGAGGTCCAGGAGCTCCGAGCCATGTTTTACGCTCGAAAAAACTCTCAAGACCTCAGAATAAGGCAACCGTACCCTGCTGCCTAGAGGGACGTTCCATTCTCGCTAAGATATAAGTCGTTCAATATCAATCCCTATGATGGTAAGACCTCAGCAAGTCGGTACATCACTTACTTCGAGGTCACCACCGACCATCTGCCCCATGACGATGCCATTCTCACACGATTATTTATCGGGGCATTGGAAGGGGTCGCCTTCGACTGGTACCGCAACCTGCCAGACAACTACATCCACTCCTTCGCCGACTTCAAGCACATGTTCTTGGAGAGATTTTACGAAGTAGGGCAGGACATCACAATGTCCACCCTCATGGACATCGTCCAAGGGGAGAAAGAGCTAACAAGGAACTATATCGAGCGGTTTCGCTAAACCACAATAAAGCTGCTGTCTGGAAATCCGGATTCCTCCTTGATTGAAATTTGCCAAAAGAGATTACTCCCAACCGTCAGTCTCTGGATGGGCGAAAGTCAATTCAAGGACTGGAAGACGTTCATCATCAGTGCCACAAGCGCTGAAGAACGATTGAAGAAGGCTCGCCAATTGGGATTGCACATCTCGGACGGACCCCTCCAACAATCGGGACAGCAGGGGTAAGCAGGCTATGGTGGCTGACACGACACAGAAACCTGAGCCAAAGTCGGCAGACAAATAATGGCCGCAAGTCACTTACTCCTTTGAAGACGGTCACGTCAAGCCCATCTTGGACATGCTTATACAAGGAGATAGAATTCAGCTTCCTCCACCAAGACGGGAACCTCGGCCGGCAGACATGGAGAATCCAAAGTACTGCCATTACCACCGCTACGTCCACCATGCCACACACGACTGCTACCAACTAAAATGGTACATCTAAAATCTCATCGATTCGAACGCTCTGGCCATCGATTTTGAGGAGGTAACTGTGGCGGCTAATATGGTGTCAGTACAATTTGGCAGCTTTCCTCCAACCGAAACTCAAGACGGTGTGGTACCCATCCTTCTGGCGACAATGGAGATTACTAATCTCCCACCTCCCCGAGATCAGGCTGCTGGTCTAGTGCCTCTCACCACATCACGAGGGGAGGTCATGTGGGTCCATCCAGACTTGGTATCAGAAGTGACTCAGCCCACACCATCTTCCATCTACAAAAAGAAGAGTGGAAAAGTTCGATCCTGCCATACAATCTCGGCAGATATTGAAGAAGCTACAGCCGTCGTCACTCGGTCTCGGGCCCAACCCCAACCTGTGGCTGATAACTCGACTGAAGATCATCAACCCGCTACAACTGACGCTCCGGGACCGGCTCAGCCTCCGACGACCGACAAGCCTAGGCCGAAGGAGACTCGCTTTGATAAATCCCTCCGAAAAGAGGCACCGCAAGGGCTGGAGAAGCCCTACAACTTCGACATCTTAGCGCAATTAGCCTATACACCGGCCAAGTTGTCATTATACGAGCTTCTGAGACTCTCAAAGGATGTTCGTGCGGCTTTGAGCGATGCACTCCAAAATGCTGACGCATACCTGGCCCAGGTCAACCTCACGGGAGAGAACCCGCCTACAGATCTCCAAGACAGCACCTGTACGGGAGCGATGCCCAACATTGTCTTCACTCCGCAGGACATGCTCATCAAAACCAACCTGCACGATTGCCCGCTATACTACACTGGATACATCGGCGACGTAAAGGTAGATCGGATGCACATTGATCCTGACTCTTCCATAAGCATCATCCCGAAGGGTCTGTTACATCATCTCCGTATCCCTATGTATCATCTGACGCCTACAAGCACCGCCATCAGCGATTTCAATTCGGGCAGGAGCTACCCAATTGGGAAGATTCGACTGAAGTGTCAGATTGGCGATCTCCAATCAGAAGTCACCTGCTACTTCATAGATGCAGACACTTCTTACAATATTCTCTTGGGGCGCCCATGGATACACGATTATATGATCGTGCCTTCCACGCTGTACCAGTGCTTCAAATATGTCGATAAACACGGCTTCGTGAGGACGGAATTTGCCGACATCGATCCCTTCAAAGGGGTCGAATCCTACTACTCAGACTCCTGCCTATACAAAAAGTCGAAGAGGTACCTTGATGAAGGAGATATGCAAGCTCGTTCCGAGACAGCCACAAGATCAGAAGAACCTCTGACGATCCACCTCCAAGCTCGCAAACCTGGCAAGTCCGTACCCCTTACAGCCACTCTGCGTAAGGACACAATCAGCCTCTCGGCACAGGAAGAACAGATGATAATTCGGCTGCCAAGGTCTGGCCAAATGCCAAGACCCACAACAGAGCCACTAACAATCAGGCTGCCGAGAGTCGGCCAGCCGCAAACGGAGAAACTCAATCCCTCCGACAAGCCAATGACGATACGCCTTCCCAAGAAGGGTCGTCACCCCGATGCAAGGTCTGGGACTTCTAGTGAACCAACCACTCCCCGTCCAGCATCGAGCACCAAACTGGGGGTCACTAGTCTGCCAACAACTCTACGCTCTGCTCCACCAGCTGAACCCTTGACGATCAAGCTGCCCAGGTCGTCCTCTCAGTCTTTATTTATACAAGGGGTAGCCGAAGAGGAACCGGAGCTAGCCAAGTATGTGGCTGCCCACACTGATGTTCCCTCCGCAGATGATGTAATCCCCCTAGAAAAGATACCTTACTTCATCAATAAAGGGCTATCCTTGAACTACCTCGAACTTAATAAGCTTTGTACAATGTATGCTATGGAACACGATATAGGCACTCACCTACACACACATGTGACAAATGTGTACACCACAATCCAACTTACTCCAGTGGAAGACGCTTACCGCATAATCGAGGGAGGAGACTATCCAATCATCTTCGGCCGGAAGGACAATCCGCATCCCTTCACCATAGAAGAAGTCGACCTTGGGTCAGACGTCGGGAGACTTCCTCTGTATCTTTATAGCCCCCAATCCAAATATCTCATGCAGAAACAGGGGTATGATCTGGAGATGACGCCAGGCTTGAACTACGGTACTGGACGACGTTTACCTTTGAAGCCACCAGTCCCGGCTGGCAAACCACGGGACTACTATAGCAAAACTCGATGTGGACTAGGGTATATTACACCCACGATAACCCCTGAGAGTTTAGATGAAGAATGTGATTGGCAGTCACATTCAACCGGGTCACCAACTTCTGACTCGGATACCAGCATCGGAGACATATTCAGACAAGTCCTGTCAGTCAACATGGCATTCGCCGACGCTTATGAAGAAGATTAAGACATCCCTGAAATCCTCATGTTAGAGCCATGGGCCCAACAGCTGAATGCACAATGGAAAAAGCAGTTCGAACAGAGAGAACCTCCTACTGAAGATGAGGTCATACAAGTGGATCTCGGCAGCGAATCTTCTCCAAAACCGATCTTCGTTAGTAAAAGTCTAACAGACGAAGAGCGAGAATCGCTGCTGGAACTTGTCAAAGAATATATTGATGTGATCGCCTGGAGCTATGAAGACATGCCGGGGTTAAATCCCGATATTGCTCTTCATAAACTCAACATTCGGCCGGATGCAAAGCCAGTCAAGCAACAACAGCAACGCTTTCGCCCGGGCATCATGGATGCGATCGAAGCCGAAGTCAACAAACTGATAGCCAGCGACTTCATTCGTGAGAAGCAATATCCCGACTGGTCGCCAACATAGTACCCGTCCTCAAGAAGAATGGGAAGAATCGAATCTGCATCGACTTTTGTAATCTGAACGAGGCATGCCCCAAAGATGAATTCCCCCTCCCTATCACGGACATCATGATTGACAACGCCTGCGGCTTCGAACGTATGTCATTCATGGATGGTTTCTCGGGGTACAACCAAATCAAGATGTCTTCTGACGACGAAAAGCATACATCATTCCGAACACCGATTGGCACATACTGTTACACAGTCATGCCTTTCGGTTTGAAGAATGCCGGCGCCACATATCAAAGAGCCATGAGCATCATCTTCAGAGACCACTTACGCAAGACGATAGAGTGCTATGTTGATGATATCGCCGTCAAGAGTCGCTGTAAAGGAGACCATCTGCAGGATCTGAGGACGGTATTCGACTTGATGCGAACGCACAATCTGAAAATGAACCCTACGAAGTCCTTCCTGGGCGTATCCAGCGGAAAGTTCTTGGGTTTCATCATCACCGCCCAGGATATCCATGTAGACCCTGAGAAGACGAAGGCAATTATGGAGATGGATCCCCCGAGAAATCTCTGCGAACTCAGAGGCCTTCAAGGGAGGCTAGCTTACATCAGGAGGTTCATTTCTAACCTCTCCGGGCGATGTCGGCCATTCACCCATCTCATGAAGAAAGGCGTCTCATTCGTATGGGACGAAAAATGTCAGCGTGCCTTCGACAGCATCAAAGAATATTTGTCGAACCCTCCAGTCCTGGTGGCCCCGGTTGCTGGAAAACTATTCCTGCTCTACGTACGAGCAATGGAACATTCCCTTGGAGCTCTGCTGGCACAAAACAACGATACAGGCCATGAACAAGCCATATATTACCTCAGCCGAATGATGATTAGGCCAGACAACCGATACACCGTTGTAGAGAAGGAATGCCTCGCCCTGGTGTTCACCATTCAGAAGACGCGGCACTATGTCACTGGACAAACAATACATGTGATATCACGAGTCAACCCTCTCAGGGTCCTCATGACTAAACAGGGGCACTCAGCTCTCGTCTCGCTACATGGGCAATATTGCTGTCCCCTTATCATATGATCTTCGTCCCGCAAAAGGCTGTCAAAGGTCAAGCCCTGGCAGACTTTTTGGCAGCCCACCCTGGCTCGGAGTCGTCCAGAATATATGAAAAAATCCCAGATGAGGTCGCCGACTTGCATGCAACCTCTCACGATGATATATGGCGAATGTTCTTCGACGGTGCTTCGAGAACTGGACCCAAGGGCAACATCGTCGTCGGAGTCGGGGTGGTGCTGATTTCTCCTTCCGGATTGGTGATCAATCGCGCTTACTCTCTCACAGAACCCTGCTCTAACAATGTGGCTGAGTACAACGCTTTGGTCATTGGCCTCCAACTTGCAAGAGAGCTGGAGGTAGAATACCTTGAAGCATACGGCGATTCTCAGTTAATCGTCAATCAGATCCGGGGCTCATACGAAGTCCGCCACGAAGACATGATCCCCTATCACCAAATAGCGATCGACATCATCTCGTCATTCGAGGGATTCTTCATCGAGCACGTTCCCAGACTCTGAAACATCAAAGCCGATGCCTTAGCAGGCTTGGCCGCTTCCCTAGTAATACCAAATCATACTCATCAATCGGTGGATGTGATAGGCCACGAACTGGTTTGCCCCAAGAACAACGTTCAATTCGTGACAAGTTATTCCGCTCAGACGATCGACGAAGTCCCAGATTGGAGACAACCATTCATTGACTTCGTAGTCTACGACATCCTGCCCGAGAACCCAAAGGACGCTACTTCCATCAGAAGGCGTTCTCTCAGATTCTTCTACGATACAGAGACAAAAATGCTGTATCGCCGATCCTATAATGGATTATTGCTTCGGTGTCTGTCAAACGTAGAAGACAAAGAAGCCGTACGAGAAGCTCATGACGGTGTCTGCGAGGCCCATCAGCCTGGCCCTAAATTGTAAGACCGTCTTCGCCGAATAGACTACTATTGGCCCACGATGGTGGCAGATGCGATAGACTATACGAGAAAGTGCAAAGCCTGCCAAGTCCACGCGGACTTCATCCACCAACCATCTGAATTTCTACATCCGACAGTAGCATCCTGGCCATTCGAAGCATGGGGGATGGATATCATTGGTCCAATCACTCCACCTTCCTTCCGAGGACATCGCTTCATACTCGCAATCATAGATTACTTCTCCAAATGGACAGAAGCTGTCCCGCTTGCAGAAGTAAAGACTTCAAACGTGATCAGCTTCCTTAAGCACCACGTCATCTATCGCTTTGGACTGCCCCGAAGGATCATCCACGATAATGGTCCACAGTTTGCAAGCCACACCTTCTATCGGTTCTGCGACAAGCACTGCATCCAGAATATTGCTTCGATGCCATACAATTTAGCAGCAAATGGGTTGGCAGAAGCATTCAACAAAACCATCATCAAGTTACTCAAGAAGTTCGTATTGTCCAACAAACGCGACTGGAACGAAAAGCTTGGTGAATGCTATGGGCGTACCGTACCACAGTCCGAACGGCCACAGGGAACACACCATTCTCCCTGGTGTACGGGTGTGAGGCAGTTCTCCCATTGGAGACTCTAATACCCTCACTCCGCGTCGCCCTCACTTACCAATTGACGACGGATGATAACTACCGATGCCGACTACAAGAGTTAGAGGCCTTAGATGAAAAGTGCCTCCTGGCTCAGCAAAGAATCGAGCTATACCAAGCACGCATCTCTGGAGCCTTCAACAAGAAGGTTAAAATCAGAACATTCCAAGTGGACGATCTCGTTCTGGCAGTCCGAAGGCCGATGGTCATGACTCACAAGACCGCCGGCAAGTTCCAGCCAAATTAGGAAGGTCCATTTATCCTCAAGGCTATATTCTCCAACGGTGCTTACCGCCTCGCAAAGCAAAATTGAGACTTGCTCATGTTGCCCGTCAACGGCAAGTTCCTGAAGAAATATTATGTCTAAAATGGCATATTCTAGATCATCGAGTCATGTACCCGCTGGTGCCGCTAAACTCACATCCACAATATTCCAGATTATCGAGTCATGTATCCGCTGGTGCCGCTGAACTCACATCCCCAATATTCTAAATTATCGAGTCATGCACCCGCTGGTGCCTCTGAACTCACATTTTCGGTCACTCTTTCATATAGTAAGTCATGTATGATCATACCTCTGAACTTTCTTCCTGAAAGAGATCCTCCCTCATGATCCACTACCCGCACTCCCAGTGCACAAAAAGGGTAACCGATCCACAAATTTCCAAAACGGCCATGTCCTCATTACCTCTGAGTCGTTTCACTTCCGCCAAAAATAAATCACCCCTTACATAGAACTTCCATGTCCTCATCACCTCTGAGTCATTCTATGTACCCTCCTTCATTGAGCCCACTCCTGTCATGTCCTCATTACCTCTGAATAGGAAGGCTCCGTCGAAGAAACCTTCATGCTTGCCATGTCCTCATTACCTCTGAGCAAGTATGATGATTCCCTTTCGACTTATTATCCGCACCCACAACCGGAGTACGCCAAGGATAATAGGTCCATAAAATTTCCCCGTTGAGTTCGCTCCTGCCATGTTCTCATTACCTTTGAGTAGGAAGGCTCCACGGTAAAACCTCCGTACTTGCCATGTCCTCATTACCTCTGAGTAAGTATGTCGGTCCTCTCTCGTCTTATTATCCGTACCCTAAACCAGGGTATGCCAAGGGTAATAGGTCCACAAATGTCCTCTATTGACCACAAATATCCTCCGCTGAGTCCACTCCTGCCATGTCCTCATTACCTCTGAGTAGGAAGACTCCATGGTAAAACCTCCGTACTTACCATGTCCTTATTACCTCTGAGTAAGTATGTCGGTCCTCTCTCGTCTTATTACCCGTACCCTGAACCAGGGTACGCCAAGGGTAATAGGCCCACAAATGTCCTCTGTTGACCACAAATATCCTCCGTTGAGTCCACTCCTGCCACGTCCTCATTACCTCTGAGTAGGAAGACTCCACGGTAAAACCTTCATACTTGCCATGTCCTCATTACCTCTGAGTAAGTGTGTTGGTTCCCCTCCATCCTATTATCTGTATCCTAAGTCAGGGTACGCCAAGGGTAATAGGCCCACAAATATCCTTTGCTAAGTCTCTTAGTACAGGCCCACTATTCCTCATCATGCCCCGGGAGCCCAGCTGTTCCATGGCATTCTATATCCCGATACTTGGAACGTCCACGACCACCTTGCCGTGAAACTGTTCTAAGTATCCCCATTCAAACTTGTTACCTATACCTAAAACCAAGGTATGCCAGGGGTAACAGGTCCACAAACAAGTCCCCCAAGCGGGGCAAACATCACCATAATATTACAGGCACAACAAGCAATACGAATGAAGGGTAGAATGGAAAGTACTCTTTATTTGAGAGACGAAAAAAGCATTACATGTTTTGGGACCACATCCCTCTCAAAGAAAATAAAGAAAAAAAAGAAAAAGAAAATAGGGACAAAATAAGAAGAAAATGCCGACTATAGCTCGACATTACACAACTCCAAGAGGCGGTTTCTCACCAAGGCAGTACCCCCCTCAAGCCTCTTTCTAGCTCGGCGTTCAGCCTCCTGAGACAACCGCTCCCCATTATCCAGGTCCATGGGTGCCCGACAGTCGTCATCCAACTTCTTCAGAGCCACTTCCAAGTCAGCCGAAGCTTTATTGACATTATCAGCTTCCTGGATAATCAGCCCTCTGTCGATCCGGGCAGTCTCGAGCTTAGACTCAAAGAAAGTTAACTTCCTCTGAAGCTCAAGGATCTGTTCCCGTGTGTCAGCAATCCCGCAAGAGGCAGTTGCTTCCCGAGCCGTAACGTCTTCACTCTCATGGCTCAATTGATCATATCGATTAGACAAAGTGCGGAGATCCTTCAGTATGGTTGGCCTAGTTTTATCCTGAGCTACCTTCGCCTTCTCTATAGCAGCTGTGAGGAAGCCGCGCTCCTGATCAATAGAAGCAGACAGATCAACCTACCGCAATACCTGAAGCTGGGCCACCAGTTGATCAGTCTCCAGCAATTTTGATTCCAGAAGTGCAGCCACCCCTGCCCCACCAGGAAGGGCCTTAAGGATATCGATTTGACCCTGGGCGCATTGCCGGGCCAAGACGAAAGAGGTCCCTCTGTCCACAGTAGCTTCTATCCCTCTTTTCAGGTGACGATGAAAGCTATCGACCACGTCCTGTAAAGATTCGTCCAGGACCTCTGTAATGGACGGCGTCAGAGGGAGCGTGGCCGGCAGCATCGAAGGAGTGATGCTAGAACTTGCCACCAGGGGGGCGACTTCCGAACAGAACGATGCATGGATAACACTCAACTCTTCCTCTGCCACCCGAAGAGCCTGGACGCTTGGCAGGGCGGAGAGGTCGACTCCCTGGGCCGCCCGAGCAGAGGAAGACACGAGGACCATTATCCCCTGCCCCGATTGTCCCATCACCGGACTTGCCGAACTCGAGCCCGCAAGAGGACCATCAAGACGAGCCGGAGGGGGAGGAGGTATGCCCCTCTCCGCCAGTGCCCCTTCGACAGAACCTGGCTCAACAAGGTCCATCCTCGGCACGGGAGAGGTAGGACCTGCATGTCCACGACAATGATCAATCGACATGACCCGAAGGATGTGATCATAGAGCAGATAGGCCTCCTCGCAAGTTAAGATTCGACTTATCTTACCAGGAGAGGAGCATCGAGGCTGCAGCTCGTTCGCAGCTGGCAGGGTCACCTCACCCGCGATCTCCAAATTAAACCTGGCCATCTCCCCTTACCCGGCCACCTCAGAGGGAGAGGCAACCTGATCAGCATCATCTGGACAGAATTCAGCAATTTCAGGGGCAGGCTCACCGGAGCCTCCGTCATCCCGAGTCACGATCTCGGCTACTCGAGAGTCCTCTTCTTCTGACGCCTACAAGAGGGAAAGAAGATGATTAAAACCAAAGCTAAAAGAAAGGAAGGACCGGTAGTAACTTATTCACCTCTGATGCGGGGTCAATTTCTTTGCCTCTTTCCTTTATAGTCAGCCCGCAGTGTCTGGTCGCAGCCAGTTTCCGAGAGCGAGGAATGCCACTGACAGGGGAAAGATGCCTGCTACGCTTTCGTGCAAGACCGGGTGCAACGTATGGCTGATCAACCACTATCTCATCTAGCAAAACAGACAGCTGATCTGCCCTTACATCTGCCGCCGAAAAGGAAGGGCCATCTCCATAAAGCTTGTCGCCTTCGTCATCTGCAGCATCGAAGTCCGAATCCGGTACCTCGACTCTGTTCTTCCTCTTCCTTGTCTTGGCCCCCTGGGAACCCTCATCCAGGCCGGTACCAACGATGAAACTGGTACATGGGTTAAAACCGACAGGGGGCTTGTTTGCCATGACGTGGTATAGAGCCGCCATATACAAGATATCTACTGACGTCTTGATAGCGGGAACTGAGAAAACGGTACGGGTATGGAATGTGTCATAGTAATGCCAGGCCCGGATGCCATTTAGAAGGCTACCTTCAAAGCCCAGACAAGAGCTGGGGCTGTCTAGAAAAAGCTGACTATACCCAAATTGCCGGGCGAACCTGCTAGGCAGATAGGGCTTCAAAAAGACAGTGTTACGGTTGCGATATACCAGATGAGCGGGGCGGATATTTTGCAGCCACAGAAGCATCTGGCCATCCAAGAGTTGAGGAGGCCCAATTTTGTCAAGATGGACAGCCGCTATTTCCTCATCAGTAAAACGAGGGACAGATACAAAAATGTTGTACATGTCTGCCTTCGCCAGTGCCATCCGGCAAGCACACATGGTCTCGAATTCCCAAGACTCATTATGATAGCGGAAGATAAAAGCGTCGTCATCAGTAACGCTGTCTTTAGAGCCCGGTCTCATCAAAGACGGATAATGCATCAATAGCCACCCCATCAAATAATTATAGGGCAGCTCGGTCCGTTCAAAATCTTTCGTCACATCACGAGCAATAACCTTGGATGTGAAAGTACGAAGGCCACGGTGTATGCTGCACACCATGGCCGGGAGAAGAGCTAGCCGGACTCGCAAAACTAACTTCAGAGCCGGAAGGATGAAATTGCGACTGATCCTCTCGATGGAACCTGCTCCGCCCGAGACTACACAGTTTCGCAGCCATATCATTAAGAATCCCGCCAAGAGCGCCTTCTCCGACAACTCTTGGGTGTCCTGATAAAAATAACCGAAAGAGTCGGTCTGACACCCGAATCTGTTACTAGAGGTGGCCACCCTCTTATCTGACGACACTAAGGCTTCCACCGCCTCCCGGGTTTTAGGACGGCGAGGAGTAACTTGACCTGAGGCATCCGTCGTGAAGAGATAGTGCACCCAGTCCCTGGTATGAGGGGCATTCCCTTCCGAGCTGTTCTTCTTTTTGGCTATTTGATGACATGTGCTATAATGGCACAATATCTCTTGATAAAGAGCCACAAAGCCTGGATACCGCCTTTCCAACTCTTCGAACTCCTCGTTCGTGGGAGTATACGCCTCAAAAGCTTCGTCCCCCCAAGAAAGCTTGGAGATCGCATGCATTTCGTAGAGCGCAAGCCCCATTCCCCCTACGGGCGTATAGAAGGTCCCCGTACGGCGATTATACATCTCCAGCAGAGATATAAACAATCTCTTGTTTATAGGCAAGCCATGGCTGGTACCCCGAATAGCATGGTAAAGACCAGTCTCGCACAGAAAGGCCTCATACTTTTGCAAAATCTACGTAGACAGATTGGTCCCCGAGGGAATCGGATGTATCCAGCTGGGGAGCATCAACCGCCCAATGGGATAGGATCCCTTCCGAGCAAGTTGGTTCATAAAAGTGTCAGCTGTAGAAAATGTGAAATTGGGACCCGACACATTCAAAAACGTACCCGGGGCCAACCCCATTACAGAACAGCTGGTGTTCACCTTGCCCGCACACACCGACTTCAGGCTGTTGTTATAATGGATGTCACCCACGAATATCCCACTTCGGGTAGGAGTTAAAGAGTCTTCCATCTTCCGGTCCAGTGGGAGCATATTGAACCAGAATAAAGGGAAGTGACGCTCCATCTGGGGAATGCGGATCGCCATCCCGTTAGAAACAAAACTCCAGTTCTCTGACACCTCCAGAATCTGACTGTTCTTTACAGTCAAGGCATCTCCAAAGAAGAATGCGGGCTTCAAGTATTCCCCTTCTAATTTCCCCGAGTTCATCATAGCATTAAGAAAATAGAAAGGCTGATTCTTGAGGGCATTCGATCTCGCCGGGGGCTCCTCACTCGAAAACTGGTCAGCCATGTATTGGACTATATGGTCGTACCTATAGCCCAGAGCAGCTTGGACGCTGCCTACCAGGAGCTCTCCAGCAGCATTAACCGGCAAATTCACTGAGGAGAAGACAGAAAAAGATAAATTAGAAGGAGGGACAAAAAGGAACTAATGGGTGCTTTCGAACTTATGCGGCTCCAACTTAACAAAGCCTCATGCGGCTCAGGAGAACACTTATGCGGCTCCATCTTACTGAAGCCTCATGCGGCTTAGGGGAACACTTATGCGGCTCTAGCTCACTGAAGCCTCATACGGGTCAGGGGAACGCTTATGCGGCTCCAACTTACAGAAGCCTCGTGCGGCTCAATATCAGCAGAACATTCATGCGGCTCCACTTAATGAAGGGTCATGCGGCGGTACTTTCGTAAGGCCCGCAGGGATCGGATAAGTTCGTGCGGACCACGTGAAAAACATATGTGTGCGAATCTATGCGGCTCAGTGTAGCTTATGCGGCTTTGTTGGCAAAGCGCGTATGCGGCCACAGTGGCTATTCTTATGCGGCTCGAGGCTCGACCATAGGACGAACATGCGACTCACATGAAAATAAAGGCTCGTGCATAAAGCATGCGACGTAGCCATAGCAGTTAGGGTTCTTCAAAACCACATAAAGTCCTTACCAGCAATGGAAGGATGGACGTCAGGGTGAGCTGCGGGCACTACGGTCGGCGGAGGAACAGCCGCGGTTGAAGTAGAGGTAGTGTTCTTCGACGAAGATGCCGCCTTCTTGCCCTTAGCCGCAACGGTCTTCTTGGGAGCCTTTGGCAATTAAAGAAGAAGATGACAATGGAGTAAGGAAATTTTGAAGTGAAGGAGAAAGTAAAGAAGTTTTCTCTCTCAAACTCCTCCTATTTATAGGAAGACAAGAGAGGGGGGAACACGTAGATTGATAACCGCCTCGGAAAAGACGAAACCGACTCCTCGGATTTCGTCCCCTCTCTCATAAAGGAGATTCACCCAGAGCATAAAATCCAAAAGATTTAATGAGCCGACCCTTGGGATCTCCCCTAAAGGCGGCACTAAAACGAATTTGAGGCAATTAATGACGCGCATACGTAGCAAGGAGCTATGCAGCCCGAAAACCCCTACGGCCTAGTCATCCATGCGGCCGAGACATCCATGCGGCCGAAACATCCATGCGGCCGAGACATCATATGCGGCCAGAAGAATACATGGCCATGCTTCTTATTCAAAGTATTTCAATTTTACAAATTGAAAAGTTTGAAGGGGGTCTTGTAGAAGCATGGAAAAGAATAAAGAAGGATCCATACGGCCAAAGATCCCCATGCGGCTCAGAGAGCTCATGCGGCTCAAGTATCCATGCGGCTCGAGCGTCTATGCGGCTCAAACAAGTCTCATACAGTTCAAAGAGGAGCCACGTGGCTTACAAATAGCTCTCTCATTTTGTATTAAATGCCTTGACGGCTGACAGCTTTGACGAAGTGACAGTTCTGACACGAAGATATCATTATGACTCCCTCATAATGATGGACTCCTTAGGAAGCGAAAAAAATCTCTGACATAATCTCCCGAGATTCAGAAACTGTCATGCGATCTTGATACGTGGACAGTTGTATGCGGCCCAAGCGGAGACTCCTCCATGCGGCTTACGAAGACCAGCTCCATGCGGCTCACGAAGACCAGCCCCATGCGGCTCACAAAGACCACCCCCATGCGGTTCACGAAGACTAGCTCCATGCGGCTCACAAGGACCATCCCCATGCGGCTCATGAAGACTAGCTCCGTGCGGTTCACTCATGCGGTCATCGACACTCATGTGGCTTAAATCATACCTTGCGGTCCAAATATTCTGGGGGGGCACTCTCAAGCAGCCTAGACACGTGGCCAGCCTTATGCGGCTCAATGATGAGTAACCTCCCTGCAGCACAGATTTCTACAATGGTTCGACACGTGGCATGATAGCAGGGCACGTGGCATCAGATTGATCAAAATCTCTCAGTAAATCCCAATGAAATATTGGGATCAAATCAGATCATTTGCAAATAAGCCAATTAAAGACACGTGTCGAGGAATCCGAGGTTGGCATGATAAATCAGGAGGATTTATGTCAATCAGCATTAATTACCCATAAAAGATTTGATGCAATCACATTTATTGCTAAAATCTCGATGAACGGCCCATATTTAATGATCCTTAGCCGCCGACTTTCAAGAATGGGCAATCATTGTAAACCCTAATGAGGCCCCCCACTCTTATAAATAGCAGGGTGCCATTCCCTTGCAAACACACACACAGAGAGACAGACACATACAGAGAGATATACAAAGACAGAGACAGACGCACATAGAGACATAGAGAGCCAGAGCGCCTGAAGAGAGAGCATTTCTTCATCAACGTCCGTCAGTTCTTCTACAGAGTCCAAAAGCTGCACCCGATCGTCCAAGGAGTAAGGCAGAGCAACCGTCGCTTTCCCGAGCCTCTATCGTCACCCCTCAGAATCTAAAATAAACAATTGTACTTAGATTGTTGTACCTAGGTTTTCGTCCCTAGGCTTTCTTTGTACAAGCGAGTTTGTATTGTGAAGTAAAAGTCCAGTCCTCCGATAATTGTTCTGTTCTTTTATATTTCATTGCAAACAATTGCCCTTCGGCCGAGATGGATGATTTATGCGGCTGAAAGAACGAAAGTTCATGCGGCTACGAAAAAGGAGTCTCATGCGACTGGCAAGGAGGCCATGGCCTATGCGGCTGAGAAAGCTTGCCGTATGGAAGTCCATGCGGTCAAGTACAGCCATGCGGCCAGGAAAGGCTATGCGACCATGAACTGCCATGCGGCTGCACTGTTCTTCTTCTCCACTGAATCCGAGAAGAAGAGTCATGGACTCCCTTCTTCAAAGCTTCATAAATTCTTCATCCTAAGTCTAAATTCAGACTTCCATAGGTCAAAATAGGGCAGAACGAGATTTACTACAACATGGAACTATTGAAACTTGATAATAACAAGATTAAATGGATCAAAATCCAAAAAATCCAAAAATGAAATAAACTTAGATCTACAAGCAATTAGCCAAGGAAATTGAAAATGCTAAGTACTAAAGTGTTTTAGAATGCTGTAAAGAAGAGAATGGAACAATAAAATTTGAGTTCCTCCATGAAGCAAGATGCATTTGCCTAAGCTCTCCCTCTGTCTCTCAGGTATGTGAAGAGTAATGGTGGAGAAGAAGAAGAGTAAATAATGAGAGAGAAAGGAGTGGGGGTTAATAAATGGTAATGGTGGTGGTAGGTAGGGGTTGATTCACAACAAAACCGAACCAAGCCAAACAAGTCGAACAGAACCAAGATGAACCATAACCAAGCAAATGAAAATACCAAATAAACCAAGTAAGGAGACATGCAACACGAGACAAAATACGTACACGTATTCCAAAATACGTAATACGAACCACAGGCATTACAATGAATGCATGTGTGTAAAAGGTTATAGGTTAACTCAGTTTATAGAAATGCATACATACATACTTATATTGCATAAATACATACATACATATCATATATGCATACTTGCATTCATTCATGCACCTATACATACATACATACATATTTGAATACATTATATACTTGCATACATTATATTCATATATGCATACTCTACATTATATTACATTTATTCATGCATACATGCATACATATAATATATGCATAGAAACTCATATATTTAACTCAAAATATATGTGAATACATACATTACATTACCTTAACACACATATATATATATATATCATTCATTCATATCCCATATACATGCATACTTCAGTTCAGGCATTATATCCATTCACATATCATTAAGTTGCATACATATACTTATTTTTATTACATATATGTCATTTATGCATATTACATACTTACATGTATCTATACATTATATACATTGTATACAACACGTAAAAATGGAAGAGGAAAAAAAGGGAGAAAAACTGAAATGGAAAGGGAAGGGAAGGAAAAATATAAGAAAAAGGGAAAACAGTGGACATATACATGCTTGCATCATATATTCTAAATTACCATACATGCTATCATTATATATTGCATTACATTATATATATATATATTATGCATTCATATGTATTATTACATGTATACCATGCATTCATATCTAGCATTCATTATATACTTTCATGCATACATTGTATATCATTCTTTTATTCATGCATTTATGCATTGCTTACATACATTACATTGATTGTATTCCTACATGCTTGCATTCAACCATATATATACATTAATGTAAAGAGGATATATATCATTTCATTTATCTAACATATTATGCATTACATACTCTACATTCATTTAATATCCATACTACATAGGCTTATAGGTTACACAAAATACCTATGTCGTTACTGTACCAATTAGGCCTTCACTAAATTCTAGGATTAAAGTATGTCGTAGCCCTTCGTGTTAGCTTTCTGAAACTTCAAACGGATCGCATTTTCGTGTCCGGAAGCTCCCGAAATCGCGAAAACACCGAAAAGCGTTTGTCTTTCGGACAGCTGACACTCAAATAATTTTATAAAAAGTTTCAGAACAATTTTGGCTTATTAAAATATATATTTGGAAAGCTAACTTCGATACGGTTCTTTTAGAAAAATGGAAGATTAAACGGAGTACTAAGCTAAAAGTTATGACATTTTTAAATTGCTTTGATTAATAAATATGTGGATGAATATTACGACGAATTTGAGTTATTCTGGACAAAAGAAACACATGTAGGCCAAGATACTTGGACACCAACATAGGTATCCAAATGAAACTCATTCTAACCATCCTAACTAAGATCAATCCACTCTCTAACCATTCTAAAACTGAATTTAAATATCTATTTAAACTATTATCATACATACATACATATGGGGTGTCCTAATTTGGGATCTATCAAGTAGGACACAAGGCACATATCTAAAATCCTCAAGAGAGCTCCAAATGGCCTCAAATTTGAATCTAAAGGGGACACATGCATGAGGATGGATCCTACGAATTCAAAACTAATTTATATGCAAAGGAAATCGATTTAGAGGATGGGTTTTACCTATTGGGAGTAGAATCCTAATGAAATCCTTTAGGACACGGCTCCGATACGAAGATCCCTCAAAGTGGATACTCCTCCTTGCACTTTTTTTCCAATCCTTGGTAGCACCCTTCCCTTGGAGAATGGGAATGATTGAGGGAAGATTTGGTGAAGGAATGATTTGATTTGGAGATCAAATCAAAGGGAAGGCTCTCTAAAATTAGGGAAGAACAAAAGGAAAATAAAAGAGGCAAGATTGTAATGAATGAAATGTATCATTCTCCCCTAAAGGTGGCTGCCATAAAGAGTCCATTAGGGATAATGGGAAATGTCCTAATTGCCCCTCTCTAGTCTCGTATGGTTAAGTCTAGACTAGGTTCAAGTTTGGGGTCAAAAGGATCTAGTTTTGAGTCTCTAACTTAACCATTCTAACATGATAAAAATTACTCTAATTAACTAACTTAAATGTTGGGTTTTGTGGGCCATGCTTAACTTAAAATTGGGTCCCATCTTGAGTTTAAGATACCCGGGTCACAATACAAGTCGGAACGAGAAGAAACTCAAACCCGACTAAACAAATCCAATAAAAACAATATTAAAAATATAAAATTTTCCCAAAATATTAAAATATAAAAATTGACCAAAATCATAATACATCAATTTAAATATTATTAAAATAATCTAAAATTCACCAATTAATCAAAATTCTAAATAATTCAAAAGTCACAAAATGACCAAAATACCCTTAGCCTAAAAAGTTGTAAATGGTCATTCTAATCACATGGTTAGGTCCCATGTCATGGTTAGTCTCTAGGCTCAACAGTTCTAGGGTTCACTAGATAACACATCAAAATTATAATTCACAAATTTTAAATAGTATTAAATTAATTAAAAATTCCCATAAATCATAAATCATATTATTAAATAATAAACTTTTACAAAAGTTCAAAATTACCTTCATTTTAGAAAAGTGGGTGTTACAAGTCTGCCCTCCTTAAAAAATTTTGTCCTCGAAATTAAGATGGTCGTACTTCTTCTAGAGTCTCGTCCCCAACAATCAAAGTCTCAGAACTTACCTAAATCATACAATTTAAAAGAATAGCATACAGGGTCATGACATACGGTAGCAGTTGAAAGTCTCATCTAGGTATACTAGTCATGCTAAACCAAAACGGTCATAGGGTATCAAAACATATAAGCAATCTGGGGTGCTAAACTGGAAAAGTTACAGAAACAATAAATCATCCAGGCTGTAAGGCAGTCTACCATTCTATATAAAAATGGTAATTATCAAAAATAAAATAAAGATAACTAGTAATTATCTATAAAGGGGTACTATTCAAAGAAAAATCAAAATCAAAAGTTTAAAGAACGAAAGTCAATAGCATTGAATTCCAATCACAATATATATTAAGAAAATTTAGTCTCGATACGATCTAAGTTGATCAATTAGGGTAATTAAGATTTGGGCAATATGGAGGACAAGGTCATCGATGTCTGAGCACGAGCATACAAGGATGGAGATTCAGGTCACAATTAAATTTAATTCAATTGAGTACGACCCAAGATATTAGTATGATAAGAAAAGATGATCAAAGTCGATTGGTCGTGATTAAGGGAGCTATGATTCAATGATATTGAAAACTTTTAAAGGGTGATTCAAAGATATGGAATAAGTCAAATTTCTCCTTTTAAAGGGAAAACAAGAGAAAAAATTTCATAAGAAAGTCAAGTTAATCATCTCTCTCTGATACTATCAAGTTTATCATTTGTTAATCATATTTTTACCTCACAAGTTCCAATATAAAAATCAACCTTTATATGACTACCATCAAAATTATATCCTTCCGTCATAAAGATTTGACCTTGCCATGATCACCATAGGCTAAATTTTTAAGTTCCGAAACATTATTCATGAAGCATACCCTTCTTACTAGGAATCAAAACTGACCACTTAATTATCATAAATCTAGATTCTTCCACCTTGTCCTAAATTGGATCCGAAGCCTCTAAATCAAGTTTTATGTAATCCTTGAACTTATTCAATTTACTCTCCTTGTATTATTTAAATCTAAACCCACTAGGCCTTACAAAACTTATTCTTTATTATAAATTCAACCTTCATATTTTCTTCAACGTACACCTTCAATATTATTCTCCTGAAATTTAAAATTTTCACAAAATCTCTATATTTTATATAACTCAAAATCCTTGTGTTCTTTCTGTTTCTAGCCATTTCTTACAATATCTTATTCAATTTTGTATCATCATTGCATATATTTAAAATCTCTTCTCTATTACTAAATTTCTAAATTTAACATCATAGCCTTAAAGTGTAACGTCTCAAGAATCAATAACCAAAATTTATCCAAGTTCTCGAAACTAAGTTGACCTCGAATATCCTCATCAGTTATGAAATACATCTATGAATTATTCATACCCAAAAGATTTCTCTAAGTATGACTATTCCTAAATTGATAATATAACTCTCTTGATTTTATCCTCAAATTCAGTCGCATCTCTATCCCAAACCTATATCAAGGTCCATCATATTATACCCCTCGCAAGATTATCACAAGATAACAAATCAAGTCTTTTCCGAGTTAGATGATTTACGTTACTTCCTCGACCTTTCGAAGGTGAAAAGATATGGAGATTCAAAGGTTTCAAAGTATAGCTGACAGAATTAGATACGAGACAGGTGATTGATGTAATCAGGACAGTTTTTTTTTAAAAAAATGGTAATACAAGAAATAATGGCAAGAAAAAAATAATGATAAAATCTGTTCTTCATCAACTGTTAAAAAGAAATGAACCCATTTAAGATAAAATCTGATACCATACACGTCTTCTTGAAATTATATTATCAGAATTTTGCCACGCCAGTAAGCATAAATGCAATAAACAATAGAGTCCATAACGAAGGTATACACCCTATAGTCATGTTATCTAGAATTCTTACTACGCCACCCGGTATGGCTGCAAGAAAATCTAGATTTTATAACTAGGATAAGTATATCTAAATCAGGCTCTACGTCCTTGTCATGCTAGCAAATATGACTGCGATAAATTCTAAACTCCATAAATAAAGTAGACTTTTACCTTTCTCACTGTCCTTATCAAGTATGTTATCAGGTTATACCTTAATTCCAAAAAGATGTGTATATATATATATATATATATATATATATTTATATATATATATATATATATATATATATATATATATATATATAAATATATATATATAAACTCAAATTCAACAACTAACATCAAGATTCAAAATTTAACAATAATCCATCAAAATCAAATTCAATAACAAGAAGTAAGGTGAATCAAATCAAGGGAAAAAGAGATTTCAAATCGAAGTTAAAATAAGATTCTCAAAGGTCGTCCCAGGAATCTCTCAAAGAATCCTAAATGTGATTGAGTATCCTCTCATTATAAAACCTATTCATTATCTCTAATTGCAGGTGCGCGACAGTACAACTAATCGTCGTACTACCATGACTTCGCACAAATGCGAATCTCGACCTGCATGGGCCACCACTAAAAATGTGTCACGACCCGCACAAGAATAAGGGCACGAGAAGTGGGTACGTCCAGCCTACGCCGCAGTATCGACTGTAGAACGCTATCCTACGTCACATACATCTAACAGTTATAAGGTACCTGTACAGTATATACACTCCGAATGGAGGTGACATAATAAAGTATAACTCAATCACAACTAAGAAAGAAAGTACGATAAGATAGAATAGATAAAATCACAGAATCCACAGATAATAAATACAAGATATGAGAGAATGCTAGAAGTCTAAGATAAACAACTCCACAAATCCAGAATAATAATCTCCAAATAAGTACAAGTGTATCCAATAAGACATGAAGATAAATAGATACTAGTCTAGCTAACTAGCCTAGTCTACTGGGGTAATGTCCTCTGCAAGTGTTGGGTCCTCCTGAAAGTCCAGCTCACATGTGTCATCTAGGCCTGCTCCGTAATAAGTGGGACGCAGCTCCTCAAGGTCATCTGTAATATTTTAACAGGTCCAGTCAGGACGGGAGCGAGCACAGTACATCTCACGCAGTTCATATCATGACAGGAATATAAAGATACATGAAACACTGAGAATATACATGAAGTAAAAGAGAAGACTGTAAAAAAAATATCTACTATAAGTACAGAGCTATAGTGAACTAGTAATTTAGAGTACAAGATAGACATGTGAACACTACAAGAAAAATGACGATTCTTGACGGTTTATAAGTTGACGGTCGTCGGAAACCGTCAACAATAGGGTTTATCTTGACGGTTTTATGCTTACGTCAAGAGATGGCCTTTTTTGTTACTTTAGCTCATTTATAGCATGTATGTTGACGGTTTCGAAGGATCTGTCAAGAAAGAGCATCTTTTATATTGATGTTTTGTTGATAACGTCAAGTAATGCATGTACGAAAAAATTATCGCTATTTTTTTGCTGCCATTATTGTAATTATTTCAAATTTTTACATCTATTGACGGTTATGATTCTATTTTTTTATTGGAGAGCACAACAACTTTTTCCCGATCTCTCGTAAACTCTCCATACTCAATAACTCTCTGCTCTCCCTTCCTCTCTCTCTTTCTGCTCTCCCTTCCTCTCTTCCTTCTCTCATTCGCAGTAGATGGAGAAGGAAAGCCCTTCTTCATCCTTTTCCTCCTCTTCTTTCTTTTCCTCCTCCTTTCTTTCTCATATAACCCTAATCCCCAAATCCATCCGATGTTATCCCAAAACCCTAACACTAGATCAAAGTCTTTCCTCGAGGACTCTGTCGATGGTGGCGGCAACCGTGCAGAAGAAGGTCCGGGAGCTGGTCTCGCACGTGAGGGGACGGACGGGCCGGGCGGTGGAGGTCGGGGGTGTGGTGTTCGACACCGCGCTCAATCTGATCTCCGCCACCGTCTTCTCTTCAGACTTGGTATTCCTAACTCAAAAATTTGAAATTATTCTGGTTCTAGTTTTTTTAATATATTATTATTTAAGTTGGTAATTACAGCTTAGACTATGTACCAGTTTTGCGTCTGTACATCCGAGTCCAAAGCCGGTAAGAAGAACCTTCTAGTAGGAGCTAATTTTTCTTCTGCTGGAGCTGGGTATTATTATAAAATAACAATCCTCTATGTCAGTCTTCAAGACTTTTACATACCAAATCTATCATTCTTATTTTAATTTGTTAAATAGAACAAATTATGGAGTGAGATTCCTGGCCTTGTTGGCTATTGCGAGCTGTCTGATAGAAAATATAAATTATTGCAACACTAGTTCCTTTCCTTATATTAATTTTTAATGCAACACTAGTTCCTTTAACCTACAATATCTATTGCAACATGTATTCTCAATGTCTTTGTCTATGGAGAGCAGGAGGGACATCTTGTAATGACCCGCTCCGCCCTAGCGGAATGCCGATTCAAACGGGAAGTGCAATGACTCAAACGAGCAGTCGACCTGAAGAGTTGGCATCGACCTGAAGAAAAATCGATGCAAGGCTTACATTGGCCGTCAAGATGAATCCAGCTTTCAAGGCGCGCTCGGAGTATCGCTCGGCCGATGCAAACATCGCTAAGGTGGGTGGCTCCGATGAACCCGTCTTTGCTTAGCCTAGACACTTAACAATGCGGACATTATCATGAGAATCGCTAGGCGATAACACCGTGCATGTTAATAAATGACTCAACGCACCTAGCTAAGGGATTAATCCTACCTTGCATGCTTGTATAGAATATGGAAAGGAACATGGAAAATATGAGAACTCTAGCACCGCGCTCCATGCTCGTGCTACGGCACAAGCTTACGTTCAAGTCCCTTACGCGTTCAACAATGAAACAATGAATGGATTACAACAACGAAACGGGAAGACTATCAACATAGTCGTTCCAAGTAGAGTATAGCAACATTGAAAGATTATGGGACCGATGGGTCGCCAAGGTGACTCCCGCACGGGGAGTTGCATAATATGTGAATGAAAGAATGAATGGACAAGTGAATGAATGAGCCAACAAATGAAAGAATGAACAAGTGAATGAATCAATGAACAAATGAACAAGTGAAAGAAGGAAAGAAAGGAAAGAATAAATGAAGGATAAGAAAGAAAAGAATGGTTAGCGACAGGTGTGACGGGTACGTACAAAGGGGCTCGCTACCCGCGTTGCACGGACGCCAACCTGTTGATAACGCATTATGGCTAAGGGTTAGCCTATGGCTCAAAGACATCCGTTAAGTTAAAAATGATAATAAAATACGAAATAGTCGTGGACGGCTCCTGCACGAGTGAAAAAGGGATTCCAAGGGCAACGAACGACGTTTTCGTAGCCGGTCTAGGCGGAATCATGGCCTACAGGCGGACATGTGTGCGGACTTGGGCACATAACCAAACATAGGGCCGGTTATTCAGTAGTCTATCAAGGTGTACCAGCCATCACGCTTGATAGATGAGAATGTCACAGGGGAAAATGTCCAAAATGGCTGACATGCCAGCGACCGGTGCATATAGATTTAAGTGGGCTTTGCTGGTGGCAATCCACGTGCAAGTCCTTGCATTGAAATCAAAGTAGTCTAAGTTAACTGAACAAAGCACCTTCTGAATAGGCTTGAATATAACACACAAAATAATCGAGACTACCTCGGGCAAACGAGTTAGAAAACACGCCTACGATGCGCTAGAACCTGAGGCAGGGACACGCCCTTGAACACTGAATGTTATGCAAACTACATTAAGTTGTTTCATATGAATTATTGTCTAACTTGGTTTACTTTGGACAGGGAAGGCCGGACGGTAAGTATGGGTAAGTCGTGCATGTATTTCCATGCGATACTTGTATTCGACAACACGAGATAGGCTATGAGATATGCCATGAAAATGATCCTAAGGCAAGATTAGAAAGACAATGAATGATAGAGATGCACAAAAGAAAATAGAACGTGTTTGGTAATGATAGCATTATGGGCGAGCTAGCCTCCCCACCAGTGCATAACAATGTACTGATAACCCCACAGTCTGCTTGCAGGAAGCATAAAACGTCGGCGGGTGCGGAGCTTTCCTCGAACGTGCTAAGGCGCGGAGCTTTCTCTGGAGCCTTGGAGCGTTGCAAGGAGCTGGAGCACCATATATAGGACATAATGTATCGGAACATCGCCATGAATCATTCCATCTTGTAAGCCACTTGGCATGCCTTTTATGTTTCAGAGAGAGAGAGCTTGAGTGACTTGTATACTCGGCTTAGCGCCGCTTGTAAACTTCTTGAATATCAATAAAGAGTTGGAATACGCTTCAACTTGTGTTCATTTACTTTCCGCTGCAAATGGGGGACACTCTGTACGACTCTGTGGCCTAGCTCAAATCGGCCGTTTCTAGCCTTGGCCTTGCACGGGCGCAACCTAGGCCCGTGCGGCATCACGCCTTAGCGAGGACGATCGCTCCTACAGGAGCGGGGTGTGACAGATTGGTATCAGAGCACGGCTTTACGTCCTTGGACTTCACGTCGATTTCTCAGTTTTGAAAGCTCGTTGGAAATGAAGAAGTATACGCTCTCTCTCGTTGTGCCTTGGGATGTTCCATACAATAAGTCTAAAATTTTCAAAAGCTCGTACAAGTACTCGGTTAAACGGGATCGATAGGCGAAGGCCTTTGTGCCAAACCACGACAGACTTGAGTCGAAGGAAAACTAAAATGCTAGAAGTTAGCAAACGCAAGGCGTGCCTGAATAACCTTACGCTAACAATGTCGAACGATGTTAAACTTGACTCGATAGAGAACACATGCTAAGTTAACATGTCGCGTGCGTGCCTGACTAGTTTCGTATCGACCTAGCAAGTGAGCGTGCAAACTTGAATAGTACGCACGGGATGGTTATGCGGCACAACTTAGTCCGTGTAGTGTCCCGCTCCTAGCGGTTCACTATGTAAGGCTTGTGGCTTGGCTAACTCGGTCGGAACCGAGTATTGGGGAAACTTACCGTCGGCACCGAATCGATTACGGACAAGTGCATAAGAACCTTTCCAACTAATGGATTGGTTTCTCTTGAAATGCGTCCAAGAGTTTTCTCTGGATGTTTTGCTGCTGGTTTTGCTGCTTGGTTTTGATGGATGCTTTTCTGGACGATTTTCGATGATTTGATTCTTGCCCATTTTCATCGATTTGCATAGCATTTATTTTTGAGAATTCTGAGAGAAGAGAACACAACGAGATAGATTATTAATCAAACTTTTAGTGCCAATGCAGACTGACGCGTGACGGAAGGCTAAGCGTGCAAGTGTTCCTCTCTCTCTCGGCGATTCTCTAATTTGGTGAGTGTGGATCTCTGTGGTGGTATTGTCCCTCTCGCTATTCCTTCATGCCAACTAAATAATTGTCTTGCAACATCCGTTTATCGATATCAGTTGCTAATGCCACAAGTCAATACCACTAAGAAGCTAGAGATTGAACATTGAACATTGAACATTGAAATGAATGCTAGTCCATAGAACATTGAAAGAATTGATTACACTGTTAACAACATTGAGAATTATGCTTGTCCCTTGAACATTGAAATGTGGGAAATGAATTGATGCCTGAGATGTTGAATATGAGAATGCTGCGTATCTAATGTTGGCTTATTAATACCATGCAAATTGTGTACTGTTGAGTCGGTTATGCATTCGCGTGGTCATGGACGTCTTTGTGCACAAGGTTTGAGTAGTTTCCTCGGGACGGTACTTGGGGCACCGGGGACCGGCTCGACCTAGGGGGAAACAGTTGGTCGTGCTATGGTGGCACGAGGTATTGCGGGACATTCGACTAGGCTTGCAACCTACTCTGGAATGGTATACCGTAATACCCGTTGGAAAGTCCTTTATGGTGCAGTCTCACCAACGACCCAGTCCGAATGCATGCTAACGATTGTCTTATGCAGGGGCGGTAAGTATATTATTATTATCCTGTATCTTGTGCAGGAAAGCTGGATTCGGCCAATGGTAAAGTAAACATGGTTTATTCCATGTTACATTATTGTGATTTACTCTGAATGTTGCCTGTCCCTAATAAGTTCATATCTTTAAAATGCTTGTCATTAATAAAACATTGGTTTTGCTGAGTGGGCCAACGGGGCTCACCAGCGCATTGTTATAATGTGCTGACCCCTCCTCCATAGGTACTGGAGAAGGCTCAGGCGCACGTCCGAATTAAAGCTTTCTGAACTGCTGTTTCCTTTCAAGTTGTTTTCCCTAAAGACGTACAAAGTATTGCGGAGTTTTCAAAAGATAGCTGCTTATATTTCAAAGTACTAAAGGGGCATGATGTATGGAACGGGAAGTTATTTCATGGCAGCCTATCAGTTGTACTTCTTTTCATGAATCAATGTAGCCGAAATGGCATTTCAAATATTATCGAGAAATGTTGTATTCTGACTACAATTATGAATAAAATGAGTATTTCTTCTTCCTATATTGTGTTTCCAATGTTTCCGCAACTGTGGCTTAATTTCTAATGTTTCAAATGATATGAATGTGCATGTTCTGGCCTTGTATAAGTGTAACTCCAGACTTGTACGACATCACGCCTTAGCGAGGACGATCGATTCGGCGTGAATCGAAACAAAGCGAACGATTCCCCGAATCGGGGCGTGACAAGTTGGTATCAGAGCATGGTATAGAATCCTCGGATTTCAAAAATATTTTCAAAAGGAAGTCTTGATGCAAATTTTCTCGATTGATGGTGTCGATAGCGCTGGCATGAAATAATGTTCCATACAATAAGCCCATAAATATTTTATGAGTGCTAATGGAATTATTTCTTTGTTGTAGAATGACTAAGGGTGATAGCTCAAAGACGACTTCATCGTCGGACCCGATTGAGAAACTGATTAAGCAAATGGAGGCTCAGAGGAAGCAGAGCGAAGCTCAACATCGCGCGCTCCAAGGGCAGCTTCAGTATCAGTTTCAGGAGCAGCTGGATGCTCAACAAAAACAAGTGGATAGTCTGACTCAGATTGTCACCAAGCTGACGGCCGATTCTAATGTTTCTGCAAAGGCCGCAGTAACTGAGACCGTGGAAGTGCCGGCAGAGAAATCTGAGACGCCGACACAGAAGAGACCGAGCTTCAAGTTCTCTGAATTTAAGAGTTGCGACCCGCCTGAATTTAATGGAAAAGAGGAGCCAGATGAGGTGATGGGCTTCTTGAACACACTGGAGGGCTATTTTCGAATGTTAGAGATTCAGGGCAGTAAGAGAGTGGAGTGTGCCGCTGTACAACTTCGTCTCAAGGCCCAGGAATGGTGGATTTCGCAGAGACAGGCACTTTGCGAAAATAATCAGGATATGAAGATGTCTTGGGAGTCCTTCAAGCAGGCTTTCATTATCCAATTCATTCTACCTGCTGTCCGTCAACAAAAAGAGAATGAGTTCATTGCACTTCGACAAGGCAGTATGTCAGTGCATGACTATGAGATAAAGTTTTTGAAGAGAGTCACATTCGCTGGGTACATGGTACCGAATGACGACGCCAAGCGAGGGAGATTTATGCAAGGCTTGAATGAGGGCCTGGAGCGGGATGTTCTAAGTCGAAAGTGTACGTCTTATCGGGAGACGTATGAAACAGCTCTTGAGATGGAGAGATTTCATCCACCTGGCCGTGGAACAACCCTGCGCAACCAGGGTAGCAACCATAAACGACCCTTGGCTGCAGAGAGGAATGACGTTCCTAAGCGTCATAACGCTGGCGAGAATAGGGGTGAATATCAAGGACCGCGTTGCTTCAAGTGCAACCGGTATGGACATCGGCAAGCAGAATGTCGAGCCGGATGCTTCAATTATGGCGGCATGGGCCACAGGGCATCTGAATGCAGAAAGGGAAGGAATCAGAATCCCCCACGGGATCGGCACTATAATCATCGTGGACCGAACAACAATCAGTATCGGGGGAACAATAATCAAAATCGTGGCCAAGCGCCACCAGCCTTACCAGCTCCGAACGGGAATGCACCGAATCAACAACAAGGTGGGCAAGCAAGGGTTTATGCCTTGATTCAGGCAGAGGCCCAGACCGCAGAGAATGTTATAACAGGTATGTTGCTGTACAAAGGCATACCTGTAAGAGTACTTTTTGATTCTGGTGCTACTCATTGCTTTATCTCTTCTGATTTTGCAACGGAAAATAAATTTTGTATGACTCAACTAAAGACAGCTTTGTGTGTTAGTACTCCTTCGAGAGTAGATATGCCTGCAACTTTGATTTGCAGGGACGGCTACATTAAAATTGGAGGCAAGACCTTATCTTTGGACGCAATTGTACTCGACATCAAAGAGTACGATATCATATTGGGAATGGACTGGCTCAGCGCCTGTCATGCAACTATCGACTGTACGGATAAGAGAGTTGTGTTTCGCCTACCCGGGGAAACGAAATTCTCTTATTCGTGCGGCTCGGCGTTCCAAGGACCTATGGTCATATCAGCAGTTACAGCAAGGCACATGTTGTACTCAGGGTGTGAAGGCTTTCTCGCTTCTGTCCAAGACACTCGAATGAAGAGTGTAGGCTCGAATCAGATCGAAATTGTGGCAGAGTTCCCCGATGTGTTTCCGGACGCGATACCTGGGATGCCGCCGGATAGAGAAATTGAATTCACAATTGACACATTTCCGGATACTCGTCCGATATCTAAGGCGCCGTACAGGATGGCACTGGCAGAATTAAAGGAACTAAAGGTGCAGCTACAAGAATTATTAGACCGGGGATACATTCGCCCAAGTGTATCTCCAAGGGGAGCTCCAGTGCTGTTTGTAAAGAAGAAGGATGGGACGATGCGGCTGTGCATCGATTACAGAGAACTGAATAAGGCAACCATCCATAACATGTATCCCTTGCCAAGAATAGATGATCTGTTCGATCAGTTACAAGGGGCGACCGTGTTTTCTAAAATTAATCTTCGTTCAGGATACCATCAGTTGAAGATCAGACCCGAAGATGTTCCTAAGTCAGCATTCCGTACAAGATACAGACATTATGAGTTTTTGGTTATGCCATTCGGCTTGACCAATGCTCCAACAGCCTTTATGGATTTAATGAATAGAGTGTTTCGACCGTTCTTAGACAAGTTCGTTGTCGTGTTCATCGATGACATCTTGATCTACTCGAAACACAGGGAGACTCATGTCGAACACTTGAGGGAAGTACTTCAGACGCTGCGGGACAACCAGCTCTATGCAAAACTAAGCAAGTACAAATTTTGGATGAACAGCATGTCATTCCTTGGACATGTTGTTTCGGCGGAGGGTGTTGCCGTCGACCCAAAGAAGATTGAGGCAGTTGTGGACTGGAAGCAGCCTGCATCAGCTAGTGAAATACGGAGTTTCCTTGGTTTAGTCGGGTACTACCGTAGATTTGTGAAAGATTTCTCGAGAATCGCATCACCTTTGACTCGCCTAACTCAGAAGGGAGTCGCATTTAAGTGGACCGATGACTGTGAGAGTAGTTTCCAAGAACTCAAGCAGCGGCTCGTCACAGCTCCAATTTTAGCACTTCTAGAAGGCTCCGAGGGATTTCAGATCTACAGTGACGCATCGGGGCTTGGGTTGGGATGTGTTCTCATGCAACGTGGGAAGATAATATCTTATGCATCGAGACAACTCAAACAGCATGAGAAGAATTACCCAACACATGATTTGGAACTGGCGGCGATTGTGTTCGCGTTGAAATTGTGGCGACACTATCTCTATGGTGTGTCCTGCGAGATCTTCACGGATCACAAGAGCCTGAAATATATATTCACACAGAAAGAATTGAATTTGAGACAGCGACGTTGGTTAGAATTGATCAAGGATTATGACTTGACAATCTCCTACACGCCGGGTAAAGGAAATGTGGTAGCTGATGCCTTGAGTCGGAAATTTGTTGGGTCCCTAACAATAGCAAAGGAGGTGCTACGAGATCTTGAAGAGATGGGCATCGAGTTCAGGATTCGTCCGTAGAATGTGCAGTTGGCTCAGTTACAACTTGAGCCGAGTCTCCAGGGAAGGATTAAGATTGCTCAGAAGGATGACCCGTTCCTGCAGAAGATACGCGAGTTGATTATAGCAGGAAAGGCGTCAGACTTTACCGTTGAAGATGACACTATTCGTGTCAAGGGAAGATTGTGCGTCCCTAAGGATGAGGATATTAGGAAGGAAATACTGACCGAGGCTCATTTCGCGAAGTATTCCTTGCATCCGGGAAGCACGAAAATGTATAAAGATCTGCGCACCATATTTTGGTGGCATGGCATGAAGAAGGATGTGGCTATTTTCGTGTCACGGTGCATGGATTGTCAGCGTGTGAAGGCCGAACATCAACGGCCAGGCGGAGAACTACAAAATTTGGTTATTCCACTGTGGAAGTGGGATAATATCTGTATGGATTTTATCGTCGGCTTGCCAAGAACTCAGGAGGGAAATGATACGATTTGGGTTATCGTGGATAGATTAACCAAGTCGGCACATTTCATTCCAATAAAAGTCACATGGGGAGTAGAACGGTTGGCTCAGATCTACATAAATGAAATTGTTCGATTGCATGGGGTGCCAGCTTCTATTGTGTCGGATAGAGACGGAAGATTCTTGTCGCGATTTTGGATAAGTCTGCACACGGTAATGGGCACAAAGTTGAACTTCGGTACGGCTTACCATCCGCAGACTGATGGTCGGACAGAGAGGGTAAATCAGATCCTGGAGGATATGTTGAGATTGTGCGTGCTCGATTCGAAGACAAATTGGGACGCGCATCTCGCACTAGCAGAATTTGTCTATAACAACAGTTATCAGGCAAGTATCCAAATGGTCCCGTACGAAGCCTTATATGGACGGAAATGTCGATCACCGATATGCTGGGATGAAGTCGGTGAACGACAAGTGCTCGGACCAGAACTTGTGGAACAGGCCGTCGAGAGGGTTCGCTTAATTCGAGAAAGACTTAGAGTTGCTCAAAGTCGACAAAAGAGTTATGCGGATGTTCATCGACGACGTTTGGAATTCACAGCAGGCGATCATGTCTTCTTGAAGGTTACACCCATGCGAGGTGTGATGCGGTTTGGGATGAAAGGAAAGCTAAGCCCGAGATTCGTCGGACCATTCGAGATTTTGGAGAAGGTAGCCTCAGTGGCTTATCGACTTGCACTACCTCCGGCTCTGGCTGATGTGTACGATATCTTCCATATATCTCAACTTCGGAAGTATGTGCATGATCCAAGTCACGTAGTGAACTTCGACCAGCTGCAGCTGAGCGCTGACCTATCCTATACTAAAGAGCCTGTCCAAATTTTGGACAGGAAGGAGAAAGTTTTGCGAAATCGGACGGTATCCCTGGTCAACGTACTGTGGCGGAACCATGCTGTAGAGGAGTCGACATGGGAATTAGAGGAAGAGATGCGGGTGAAATACCCTTCGCTGTTTGACAATTTTGAGGTAGAACTTTTGCTTTAAGTTTCGAGGACAAAACTTTTTCTTAGTGGTATATTATGTAGTGTCCCGCTCCTAGCAGTTCACTATGTAAGGCTTGTGGCTTGGCTAACTCGGTCGGAACCGAGTATTGGGAAAACTTACCGTCGGTACCGAATCGATCACGGACAAGTGCATAAGAACCTTTCCAACTAATGGATTGGTTTCTCTTGAAATGCGTCCAAGAGTTTTCTCTGGATGTTTTGCTGCTGGTTTTGCTGCTTGGTTTTGATGGATGCTTTTCTGGACGATTTTCGATGATTTGATTCTTGCCCGTTTTTATCGATTTGCATAGCATTCATTCTTGAGAATTCTGAGAGAAGAGAACACAACGAGATGGATTATTAATCAAACTTTTAGTGCCAATGCAGACTGACACGTGACGGAAGGCTAAGCGTACAAGTGTTCCTCTCTCTCTCGACGATTCTCTAATTTGGTGAGTGTGGATCTCTGTGGTGGTATTGTCCCTCTCGCTATTCCTTCATGCCAACTAAATAATTGTCTTGCAACATCCATTGATCGATATCAGTTGCTAATGCCACAAGTCAATACCACTAAGAAGCTAGAGATTGAACATTGAACATTGAAATGAATGCTAGTCCATAGAACATTGAAAGAATTGATTATACTGTTAACAACATTGAGAATTATGCTTGTCCCTTGAACATTGAAATGTGGGAAATAAATTGATGCCTGAGATGTTGAATATGAGAATGCTGCGTATCTAATGTTGGCTTATTAATACCATGCAAATTGTGTACTGTTGAGTCGGTTATGCATTCGCGTGGTCATGGACGTCTTTGTGCACAAGGTTTGAGTAGTTTCCTCGGGACGGTACTTGGGGCACCGGGGACCGGCTCGACCTAGGGGGAAACAATTGGTCGTGCTATGGTGGCACGAGGTATTGCGGGACATTTGACTAGGCTTGCAACCTACTCTGGAATGGTATACCGTAATATCCGTTGGAAAGTCCTTTATGGTGCAGTCTCACCAACGATCCAGTCCGAATGCATGCTAACGATTGTCTTATGCAGGGGCGGTAAGTATATTATTATTATCCTGTATCTTGTGCAGGAAAGCTGGATTCGGCCAATGGTAAAGTAAATATGGTTTATTCCATGTTACATTATTGTGATTTACTCTGAATGTTGCCTGTCCCTAATAAGTTCATATCTTTAAAATGCTTGTCATTAATAAAATGTTGGTTTAGCTGAGTGGGCCAACGGGGCTCACCAGCGCATTGTTATAATGTGCTGACCCCTCCTCCACAGGTACTGGAGAAGGCTCAGGCGCACGTCCGAATTAAAGCTTTCTGAACTGCTGTTTCCTTTCAAGTTATTTTCCCTAAAGACGCACAAAGTATTGCGAAGTTTTCAAAAGATAGCTGCTTATATTTCAAAGTACTAAAGGGGCATGATGTATAGAACGGAAAGTTATTTCATGGCAGCCTATCAGTTGTACTTCTTTTCATGAATCAATGTAGCCGAAATGGCATTTCAAATATTATCGAAAAAAGTTGTATTCTGACTACAATTATGAATAAAATGAGTATTTCTTCTTCCTATATTGTGTTTCCAATGTTTCCGCAACTGTGGCTTAATTTCTAATGTTTCAAATGATATGAATGTGCATGTTCTAGCCTTGTACAAGTGCAACTCCAGACTTGTACGGCATCACGCCTTAGCGAGGACGATCGATTCGGCGTGAATCGAAGCAAAGCGAACAATTCCCCGAATCGGGGCGTGACAGTCCGCGTGTTGCGCACCTCGACTTTTGGGTGCAATCGGGTTACGAGCAATATCAAGTATCGCTCGATCGAGAATGGAGATACACTTTGAGTGTCTATCGATAGGAACGCTATCGAGTTAACGCTTAGGCGTACCCGAAAAGATTGGCTTGGATTTTGAGGATTAGTGCGAACGACTTAGTACGTCGAAGCGACGTGAGCGATTACGCTAGAGATTTGTTGAACGAATCTGAAGGATGTCTTAGCGCATGACGCGAACGTGATTGAGGACTAGATCGTATGGCTTGAATCCGAGTGGTGTATGTGATAGCTTCGGAGAAGAATAAGAATGAGTGTCGACGACTAGTCGATTGTCTCGGACCCTGAGTGGTGTATGGACGTCATAGAAATTGTTCGAGCGAGACTAAAGGATTTACGGATCGTACGAGTATGCAGGCGAAGCGATGCGATCGCACAAAGCCTTAGAACGCGTCACGTTTAGTTGGTCGTGACTTCGAATGTCCCGAACGAGATATCGTTCGGACAACTTGTCAATGGGCAACGCAAGTTAGAAAACGACTCGGAACGATGAATAAAGATGTATGTCTCGATCGAGGAAGCTAGAGGATAGCACTTACGATTTCGGATTTGGGTCAAATGAAATGTGACTTGAGTTTTGGAGAACGATATTGAAACTAGCTTGAGGAATAACAATCGAACTTGATCTTGGATTGAATCGAATGGAATTGTGGTATATCCAGTTCGAACAATAGCATCAGTCGCACGATTCAAAATTTGTTGCGAAGGAAGATCGTCAGGTTACGCATATTATCGATGATATTGAGGCGTATCAAAGATCGATATGCGATAACTCGGGGGTACTCTGACTCGACGAATGACGATCGTGCAAATGTCATTGTTCCGATGGATGCTATACTCGGGATATTGAAACGTGTCGAGGAAAATATAGACGTGGCTCGAGGATTTTCTGGTCGAATGAATGACGGTCGGACTATCGAATAGAGATCTCGGCTTGGATGAAAATGAAATGTTTGGATTGCTTCGTCGATAACCCCAACGTCGACATTCTTGTCTTATGCGAATGCAACTCCAGCCTCGCACATGCGTCACGCCAATTAGGGCGATCACTTCGCGTGAGCGCTGGTATGGTGATTCATACAGCGGGGGTGATTGAACTAGCATGGCGTGGCAATTTATGTGCTTCGACTTGTGGTTTGATGTGAAGGTGACTTGAGAATGATTCGGTGTGCTTGATGATTAAGTTTGAGGATTGAGTAGGTCCAATCCGCATATCGAGAATAAATTAGTCTAGACACAAGCAAGAGTTACGCCCCGATGAGAATGATTATTCTGCGGGAGCGTTGCATGGTGATTCATGAACCACCATGGATAATCAGACTCGCGTGAGATTGGGGCGCAACATATTGTCAAAGCTAGATGAACTCGTGATCGAATACATGAATTGGTTAGAATGGATATGTGAAGTATGTCGATTTAGTGATTTGAATGGATTTGAATTCGTTGCGGTGTGCGACGAATACATTGATGTGAATAGGTGATCGTGCTCGATGTTTAGAAATCTGAGTGACGCGAGCTTGGGTAGAAAAAAAAATGCCGTACTACCGACTTTGGTTTGACCCTAGGATTGGGGTCAGTGTTGGCATTATTGTTGGAGAACTATGATTCCAATCCTGACATTGACTTAGCCTCAAAAAGATGGCCTAGCGGTTAGGCGAGACGCCCTGTTTCAAGTGTTAACAATCGAAAGATTGATCTTGAGGATTGACATGGATGGATTGAAGGATGCAAGAATAGGAAACCCTGCTCACGAGATTCGGCTGACATGCATATATTTCAGGGACGCCTGAGTATGTGTACGATGCGACTCGAGTGAGAATGACGAATTCTCTATCATGCAGTTTGGCTGAATGCATGTATTTTAGGGACGCCTGGAATACGTGCACGATCCAGCCAAGTGATACATTGAGTTCAAGCAAGACTTGAGGAATGGAAGAGTGTCGAAGATCTTGAAATTACATTAAGTAAAGGATCGATACTAGTACGAGCGTGGCTCGGAATCCAAGAAATGTGTGAGCGGAGGGTACGTGAACGACAATGAGATTGGCCCTAAACAAGTGAATGATATGGAATCGATATCGTGCAAGTAAAAGTTGGTATAACGAATTGAACCATTGATAGAAAAATAAACTCGATGATAGTACAATACATGGTCCTGAATCGGACGAAAATTACATAGACTTGGTCGACCCCGCTAAGTAGAAATCATACTGATTTCGTGGACACGAACGCTTGAGAAGCGAATCGGGTCATCTCAATGACCGAGATAAACGAAAGTAGGGGTGAGCATTCGATTTATTCGGTTTAAACCGAACAGAATAACCCAAAACCGAATTGGACCGAAACCGAATAAGCAAAACCGAAACCGAACCGAATTGGCCCAAAATCGAATCAAATCGAACCGAATTAAATCGGTTCGGTTTTCGGTTTATTCGGTTTATTCATATATTTTTGATTTTTTTGAGCTTTTTTTGTTAATATATATAGTAACTAAATATACATAGACATATTTAGTATATACCTATATATATTTAGTATATACCTATATATATTAATACTTATATATATAGTACACACACACACACACATATATATATAAATTAATTAATTAATTAAAAAATATATATATATATAAATTAATTAATTAAATTTTCTTATTCGGTTTTCGGTTTTGGACCGAAACCGAAACCCAAAACCGAAACCGAAACCGAATAAGAAAATTTAGTATTTTTAAAACCGAAACCGAACCGAATTTTTTAAAACCGAACCGAACCTCTTATTCGGTTCGGTTCGGTTCGGTTTTCGGTCCAAAACCGAATAATGCTCACCCCTAAACGAAAGTGAGTTTGCCTCAGCCTACGACACTCATATTTGACGAATTACAACGTGCCTCGTGCGACCAAATTCAGTCCTATGACATGTCGAATTAGCAACCGAATCGAAGAAACACGACGACACGAGTTAAGGAATGGTAGGATGACCCGCACTCAGGAAGTCTCGAGGACGAGACTTGTTTTGAGTGGTGTATTATGTAATGACCCGCTCCGCCCTAGCGGAATGCCGATTCAAACGGCAAGTACAACGACTCAAACGAGCCGTCGACCTGAAGAGTTGGCATCGACCTGAAGAAGAATCGATGCAAGGCTTACATTGGCCGTCAAGATGAATCCAGCTTTCAAGACGCGCTCGGAGTATCGCTCGGCCGATGCAAACATCGCTAAGGTGGGTGGCTCCGATGAACCCGTCTTTGCTTAGCCTAGACACTTAACAATACGGACACTATCACGAGAATCGCTAGGCGATAACACCGTGCATGTTAATAAATGACCCAACGCACCTAGCTAAGGGATTAATCCCACCTTCATGCTTGTATAGAATATGGAAAGGAACATGGAAAATATGAGAACTCTAGCACCGTGCTCCATGCTCGTGCTACGGCACAAGCTTACGTTCAAGTCCCTTACGCGTTCAATAATAAAACAATGAATGGATTACAACAATGAAACGGGAAGACTATCAACATAGTCGTTCCAAGTAGAGTATAGCAACATTGAAAGATTATGGGACCGATGGGTCGCCAAGGCGACTCCCGCACGGGAAGTTGCATAATATGTGAATGAAAGAATGAATGGATAAGTGAATGAATGAGCCAACGAATGAAAGAATGAATAAGTGAATGAATCAATGAACAAATGAACAAGTGAAAGAAGGAAAGAAAGGAAAGAATAAATGAAAGATAAGAAAGGAAAGAATGGTTAGCGACAGGTGTGACGGGCACGTACAACAGGGCTCGCTACTCGCGCTGCACGGACACCAACCTGGTCGATAACGCATTATGGCTAAGGGTTAGCCTATGGCTCAAAGACAGCCATTAAGTTAAAAATGACAATAAAATACGAAATGGTCGTGGACGGCTCGTGCACGAGTGAAAAAGGGATTCCAAGGGCAACGATCGACGTTTTCGTGGTCGGCCTAGGCGGAATCATGGCCTACGTGCGGACATGTGTGCGGGCTTGGGCACATAACCAAACGTAGGGCCGGTTATTCAATAGTCTATCAAGGTGTACCAGCCATCACGCTTGATAGATGAGAATGCCACAGGGGAAAATATCCAAAACGGCTGACATGCCAGCGACCGGTGCATATAGATTTAAGTGGGCTTTGCTGGTGGCAATCCACGTGCAAGTCCTTGCATTGAAATCAAAGTAGTTTAAGTTAACTAAACAAAGCACCTTCTGAATAGGCTTGAATATAACACACAAAATAATCGAGAGTACCTCGGGCAAACGAGTTAGAAAACACGCCAACGATACGCTAGAACCTGAGACAGGGACACGCCCTTGAACACTGAATGTTACGCGAACTACATTAAGTTGTTTCATATGAATTGTTGTCTAACTTGGTTTACTTTGGACAGGGAAGGCCGGACGGTAAGTATGGGTAAGTCGTGCATGTATTTCCATGCGACACTTGTATTCGGCAACACGGGATAGGCTATGAGATATGCCATAAAAATGATCCTAAGGCAAGATTAGAAAGACAATGAATGATAGAGATGCACAAAAGAAAATAGAACGTGTTTGGTAATGATAGCATTGTGGACGAGCTAGCCTCCCCACCAGTGCATAACAATGTACTGATAACCCCACAGTCTGCTTGCAGGAAGCAGGAAACGTCGGCGGGTGAGGAGCTTTCCTCGAACGTGCTAAGGCGCGGAGCTATCTCTGGAGCCTTGGAGCGTTGCAAGGAGCTGGAGCACCATATACAGGACATAATGTATCAGAACATCGTCATGAATCATTCCATCTTGTAAGCCACTTGGCACGCCTTTTATGTTTCAGAGAGAGAGAGCTTGAGTGACTTGTATACTCGGCCTAGCGCCGCTTGTAAACTTCTTGAATATCAATAAAGAGTTTGAATTCGCTTCAACTTGTGTTCATTTACTTTCCGCTGCAAATGGGGGACACTCTGTGCGACTCTGTGGCCTAGCTCAAATCGGCCGTTTCTAGACTTGGCCTTGCACGGGCGCAACCTAGGCCCGTGCGGCATCACGCCTTAGCGAGGACGATCGCTCCTACAGGAGCGGGGCGTGACACATCTGATTTTGGCTTTTCTTCCACTGTAGAAGATGTCACCCAAGGGGTTGATGCCAGCCATCTCACTGTCATTGTCACAGGTTCTTTTAACCAGTCCTCACTTATATTTTCTTATTTTTTTCCATTTTACTGTTTGTTATAATTTTATATATATATATATATATATATATATATATTTATATATATATATATATATATATATATCATAGCTGAAGAACTATTGCTATGTTGTCACTTAGGCTTGTTAATTGATGATGTTAGCACATCAACATGTATGAAAATAACAATAGGTGGAACTTAGTTGCCAGAAAAAGAATATATGAATAAAATTCCTAGGAATTAGTTTTTCTAAGCAAGTTTAGGAGATTGTATTTGAACCCTATGTGAATCAAGGTTAATTCACTATTACATAGCTACACAATCCAAAGGGTTCATGTATGAAGTGCATCCCCTCCTCTTTTTTGAGTAAACGTTGGGAGCCCCTTCATTAATGGTAATTAACTAGTGTTTAATGTTAGAAGAGTGCCCACTTGAGTGTCCTAGTATTTGGGCATTCCTTTTTCTTCAGTTACAGTTAGCTATGTGTTAGTATCAATGCTTTGGTTTAAGAGAAATGGAGTGAATGGTATGCAATTGTATGTAGTGTAAGAGTACAGGTATGTAAGTCATGTAGGCGTGTGGCAAGATCCTAATGTCAGGTTTAGAGGATGAGAGGAGAGTTGGTATCAGTCATATGTAGATTGAGGAATAGGCTCAGGTATGGTAGTCTCTGTCCCCCATTTCAGTGTAACAACCCCATTTCCTCCATTTCAGTCACAATACTCATATGTCCTGTCCTATAGTATTATCCAGCCTTTAATTCCTAAGTCCAGATGTTAAGATATTGTTTTAGTCCTAGCATGAGTGCCTTGAGTGATAGTGTATATGTGAGTGTCTTTATGAGATAGGTGATGAGTGTTAGAGAAGGGGTTTCCTTGTCCTGCAGCAGGAAAGGACCCTTGGAAACAAGCCTTGTGGCCTGCATTGCAGGTGGCAGACAAGCCTGTCTCTCCCTCAGCAGAGAGGGGGCTTCCTACAGGTGAGCAGTGGTCGGGTGCAGGTTGTTGGCATAAATTGAGGGATTATATGTATGTGGGAGTGTGGTAAGTATTGCATAGGTTCATGTGTGGGCATTTGTAGTTGTTAATATATATATGTATGGATATGGATGTATGTAAAAGGCATATAGGCTCTGAATGTTAGGGTGTGTTCTTTTTCAGGTTAACAGCATATATGTGGGGAAGGTAAGGACAGAGAGTTAGAGTGGCAGCATGCTTGCTGCCAATGTAGTAGCAGTAAGTGGAGAGGGTTTGTATGTATAAGTGATCAAGGCTTGGGGCTTTGCAGCAGATGCCATGGCTTGGTTTAGTTAGGCAGGGGACTTAGAGACCCTGCCCTGCACTGCAGGAAAAGGAGGCCACCATGTGCAGCAGATTTGGAGAGGCCTTAGGCCTTTGTTGCGGAGGGCTCAGCCCTTAGCAGCAGGACAGATGGGCAGGCCATAGGCCTATGGGTGATGGTGTTAACAATGTGAGTGTTAAGAGTGTTACGAAGTGTGTTAGTGTCTCACTTGTATCAGTATGAAGGGAAAATAATAGCCTATAACAGTTACTTTATATCTATGTAACAGTTAGATGGAGGAGTAAAAGGGGAAATGTGAAGGCCTAGGCTTGTGTAGGCCTTGGTGGCCAATGGACAGGTGAGGCCGTACCTTAACCTGCTATTGACAGCAGGGGTGAGGGCCATGGGCCTTGAGGGTTGCACAGGTTAGACAAAGGGTTAAACCCCCTGTACAGGCCATGTTTGGCCAATATGTGAGTGGGTATGGGCAAAGGAAATGAGAAGGATAAGTACCTAGTGTTTAAGAATAGGTAAATACCTGTAATGATGGTAGGTGATGCCTAACCTAGATAATAGGATATTACCTAAATAGGGATAATATTATAGAGATAGATTAGTAGGTAGACAGTTAGGAATTTATATATATGTATATGCATATATAAAATGGAATATGAACATCGGTATGTGGCCTAGGCCTAAGAGTAGAATTTTGGAAATGGCTAGGGTAAGTGCTTTTGACTAAGGTAAACTAGAAGGTAGATGCCATAAGTAGAAGTCCATAATTTGGTAAAGTTTGTTTTTATTGCATAGTTATGCTAATTGAAAACCTGTTTTATTTGTTGTTAATGACTTGCTGTTTTTGTCCAAATGCTTACTGTCGACTAGTTTTTTCCCCGCATTTATGGAAGAGAATCCATAATTTCATAATTCATTGCCTAATTCACCTACTAAGTTATTCCTTATTTCAGAGAGATAACACCGGTTTAAAAGGTTGATCTGAAATGAATAGATATTAGAATTCTTACTTGAACTTGAGACCGTTGTTATGTCAATATTGCAGACAATGGAGAGAGCAAGAACACATGAGACTAGAATCTTCAAGAAAAAGCCTACAAATTTCATGCTGTTATTTAAGGTATCCTATGTTAAATTTTTTGAATGGATTATCTTGCTGTAATTTTCCTTCCATATAACTGGCCATAATACTTGAAAAGATATTGTTAGAATGTAGTTCAGTATATTGACAATTTGTGTTCTTGTTCTCTCAGGAACTTGCTGAAAAATGAAGGTGCATGCATGTTGTGAATAGGAAAATGCTGTGGATATGGGAGATGTGCTCCGATATGGTTTTCTATTTTTTTGTTTTATTTTGTATGGTTGGATTATGTTTTGTGGTGACAAGTGATGGATGTCAGTGGTTTGGATGTTTAAGTGGTATGGAAACAACAGATGTGAGATATGTGTACTTTGTGGTTGGATTATGTTGTGGTTGGACAAGTGAAGAATACATGTGGTGGGATGATATTATGTTTTGGAAGTTTTTGTAGAATGAACAATACAGTTTTTTAATATGAAATTTGGGTTTCATAGTAATTTGATGTGTGTAGCTTCTGGATTGATATATGTGTGTTTGATTAATATTATATATAATTTTTGATGAAATTTTGTCAAGCTTCTCTTGACGGTACTTTGGATAGCTTCTCTTGACGGTTGTCAAACGACAATTTTAATTCAAATCATGCTGCATAATAGCCTGTGAATAAATGTTTTTCTTGACGGCTAATAACAGTCATCTAGGCCGGAGTCAAGAAAAGTTTTTGCCTACGTTGACGGTTTAAAAAACTGCTATCTTGACGGCTAAAAATAGTCAAGAAAACTACTTAATATGACGACAAAAAATCGTCAAGAAAAGCCCTGCCAGCGACCGTCAAGAAAAGGGGGGTATTTTCTTGATTCCGGCCTACTTGACGGATACGCAACCGTGAAGATACCCCTTTCTTGACGGGAAATCACCGTCAAGAAAAGCCCTTATTCTTGTAGTGGAACGGCTTGATAATAAACATGAGAGGTTGTATATGGCTACGCTACTTTGAAAATTGTCCACATGACTATTTATACTCCCTCGTACCCCAATCAATACACAAGGATCCGTTCAAGTTATGTTATTGTACATGATTTCACATGGGGGCCCATAAATGGGTGCACATGAATATAAACATGGGGGCTCCGTAAACATGAGAGTACATGAATCACAAGAGTACACATGAATGGTGAAAGCCCAGGAATACATGATGAAAGTGAAACACACATGATATGATGTATCCGATGCTCCCGAGGGAGATAACATCGTATGAAAAGATCCATATAGTACTAATCCGTGTTTCCATCATGTCAGCATCAAGTAAAATAATCTAGAGCAAGAATATAGTCCTAACAAGTATGAAACGGTCAGAGAATGTACTCGCCTGATATCATGAGTATCTGAAATGAAATACTGCCTGAGGAGTGGTGTCCGGCTCCTAATAGAACTGTACAAGTCACAACATATCCAAAATGGTAAAATAGACTGCTAGAATGCATTCTATATGATGTTTGGGTCAATCTAGGCTAAAGTCAACCTTTGGTCAAACTAGTTAGGGTTGGGTCAACAATGGTCAACTAGTCTAGGTTAGTCAATTCTAGGTCTAAACAAACTAAGTCTATGCAAATCAAGTATCCAAGATAGCTACTAACTCATAGCCTAAGTCACTTGCTAAACCAAGCACAAAACTAAACCATAAGCTAACAAGGCACACAAACTTAGTCATATAATGTATATATATTATTCACATTCACATATTCATATACATAGATATATATATATATATATATATATATATATATATATATATATATATATATATATATATATATATATAGGAAAGCTAAAAAAAAAAAAAAAAATATATAGGAAAGCTATATATGTAGGCACATACATATATATATATATATATAAGGAGAGGTAAAAGAGTAAGTTTGTGTGTGTGTGTGTGTGTGTGTGTGTGTGTGTGTGTGTGTGTGTGTGTGTGTGTGTGTGTTTTAAAGGATATGTGTTAATGTTTTCAGATTTAGTGATAGGTAGGTGTATATGACATGGGATACATGGTGTCAAAGGGTGTATGAATGCATGTGTGTAAAAGGTTATAGGTTAACTCAGTTTATAGAAATGCATACATACATACTTACATTGCATAAATGCATACATACATATCATATATGCATACTTGCATTCAGTCATGCACCTATACATACATACATATTTGAATACATTATATACTTGCATATATTATATTCATACATGCATACTCTACATTATATTACATTCATTCCTGCATACATGCATACATATAATATATGCATACAAACTCATATATTTAACTCAAAATATATGTGAATACATACATTACATTACCTTAACACACACACACACACACACATATATATATATATATATATATAAAATATATATATATATATATATATATATATATATATATATATATATATATATATATATATATATATATATATATATATATTATTCATTCATATCCCATATACATGCATACTTCAGTTCAGGCATTATATCCATTAACATATCATTAAGTTGCATACATATACTTATTTTTATTACATACATGTCATTCATGCATATTACATACTTATATGCATCTATAAATTATATAAATTGTATACAACACGTAAAAATAGAAGAGGGGAAAAATGGAGAAAAATTGAAATGGAAAGGGAAGGGAAGGAAAAATGTAAGGAAAAAAAATAGTGGACATATACATGCTTGCATCATATATTCTTCATTACCATACATGCTATCATTATATATTGCATTACATTGTATATAAATTATGCATTCATATCTATTATTACATGTATACCTTGCATTCATATCTAGCATTCATTATATACTTTCATGCATACATTGTATATCATTCTTTCATTCATGCATTTATGCATTGCTTACATACATTACATTGATTGCATTCCTACATGCTTGCATTCAACCATATATATACATTAATGTAAAGAGGATATATATCATATATATATATATATATATATATATATATATATATATATATATATATATATATATATATATATCATTTCATTCATCTAACATATTATGCATTACATACTCTACATTTGTTTAATATCCATACTACATAGGCTTATAGGTTACACAAAATGTCTATGTCGTATAGTCACTCTTCTACTTAAAACCAATACTGTACCAATTAGGCCTTCACTAAATTCTAGGATTAAAGTATGTCGTATCCCTTCATGTTAGCTTTTCGAAACTTCAAACGGATCGCATTTTCGTGTCCGGAAGCTCCCAAAATCGCAAAAATACCGAAACACGTTTGTCTTTCGGACAGCTGACACTCAAATAATTTTATAAAAAGTTTCAGAACGATTTTGGCTTATTGAAATATATATTTGGAAATCTAACTTCGATACGGTTCTTTTAAAAAAAGGAAGATTAAACAGAGTTCTAAGCTAAAAGTTATGACATTTCTAAATTGCTTTGGTTAATAAAAACGTGGATGAATATTATGACGAATTTGAGTTGTTTTGGACAAAAGAAACTCATGTAGGCCAAGGTACTTGGATACCAACATAGGTATCCAAATGAAACTCATTCTAACCATCCTAACTAAGATCAATCCACTCTCTAACCATTCTAAAACTGAATTTAAATATCTATTTAAACTATTATCATACATACATACACATGGGGTGTCCTAATTTGGGATCTATCAAGTCAGACACAAGACACATATCTAAAATCTTCAAGAGAGCTCCAAATGGCCTCAAATTTGAATCTAAAGGGGACACATGCATGAGGATGGATCCTACGGATTCAAAACTAATTTATATGCAAAAAAAATCGAATTAGAGGATGGGTTTTACCTATTGGAAGTGGAATCCCAATGAAATCCTTTAGGACACGGGTCCGATACGAAGATCCCTCAAAGTAGACACTCCTTCTTGCACTTCTCTTCCATTCCTTGGTAGCACCCTTCCCTTGGAGAATGGGAATGATTGAGGGAAGATTTGGTGGAGGAATGATTTGTTTAGGAGATCAAATCAAAGGGAAGACTCTCTAAAATTAGGGAAGAACAAAAGAAAAATAAAAGAGGCAAGATTGTAATGAATGAAATGAATCATTCTTCCCTAAAGGTGGCTACCATAAAGAGTCCATTAGGGCTAATGGAAAATGTCCTAATTGCCCCTCTCTAGTCTCATATGGATAAGTCTAGACTAGGTTCAAGTTTGGGGTCAAAAGGATCTAGTTTTGAGTCTCTAACTTAACCATTCTAACATGATAAAAATTAGTCTAACTAACTAACTTAAATGTTAGGTTTTGTGGGCCATGCTTAACTTAATATTGGGTCCCATCTAGAGTTTAAGCTACCCGGATCACAATACAAGTCGAAACGAGACGAAATTCAAACCCGACTAAACAAATCCAATAAAAACAATATTAAAAATATAAAATTTTCCCAAAATATTAAAATATAAAAATTAACCAAAATTATAATACATCAATTTAAATATTATTAAAATAATCTAAAATTCACCAATTAATCAAAATCCTAAATAATTCAAAAGTCATAAAATGACCAAAATACCCTTAGCCTAAAAAGTTGTAAATAGTCATTCTAATCACATGGTTAGGTCCCCATGTCATGGTTAGTCTCTAGGCTCAACAGTTCTAGGGTTCACTAGCTAACACATCAAAATTATAATTCACAAATTTTAAATAGTATTAAATTAATTAAAAATTCTCATAAATCATAAATCCTATTATTAAATAATAAACTTTTACAAAAGTTCAAAATTATCCTCATTTTAGAAAAGTGGGTGTTACACCGGGATAAAAGACATAGTGTTAAGACCACAAAACCTATCACGTCCATATTACCTCTGTTGGGTTTTGTCTCAAAATCTATTACTCGCACCACATGTGCGCAGAAGAGTAATAGGTCCCCCAAAGATTATGTCTGATTATCGTGTGTCATGTACATATTACCTATGATATCGATAGTCTTCCGACTTAACACCTGTACCCAACCCGGGAAAAAATACATGGTGTTAAGACCACAAAACCTATCACGTCCATATTACCTCTATTGGGTTTTGTTTTAAATCTATTACCCGCACCACCAATGCACAAAAGGGTAATAGGTCCACAGAAGTATCATAATCTATTACTCGTACCATCGGAGTACCAAAGAGTTGTAGGTCCACAAAATATCATTCAAATCTATTTGCTCGCATTTTTAGATGCACAAAAGGGCAATAGGTCCACAAAAAGTCCTCCAGTGGGATATCCTCTATCTAACAAAAATGCTGTATTAGGCCCTCTAATACAAGCACCACAAATACCATAAACAAAGAATGGGGTGAATGTATTCTGTTTATTCAAAATCAGTTACATTCGTTACATTTCAAAAAAAGGGCAAAAGAAAAGGCTACTACTCATCAGCAACACATTGTTTGGCAATAAATGTCTTCCAACTGTGCAGTTGAGCGCTCGATTCTTAGTCTGGCTCGGCGTTCAGCTTCCTGGGTTATCTTTTCAGCATCCTCAAGATGTGCATGAGCCTGCCAATTTTCCTCTAATTTCTCCAGTGCACCCTCTAGAGCGGCAGAGGCTCATGTGACCTCATCAGTCTCTTTGTAGATCTTTTCTCTCTCTTGACGAGTGGCTTGGAGCTCAGTCTCCTGAGATGTCAACTTGGCCTGGAGCTGGAGGAGCTGCTCGTTAGTTTCAGTCATTGCACGAACGGTAGTCTTCTCACGAATCAAGCAGATCTCTCCCTCTCGGCTCAGCTTGTCATACTTTAGAGACAGCTTATGAAGGTCCTTCTCCAAGGTGGGCTTGGTCGTCTCCTGTACAGTCTTCACATTTTCCATGGCTTTTATAAGGAAAGCACGCTCCTGCTCCACTGTAGCAGACACATCGACTTGCCGTAGTTTTTGTAAAAAGATTAGGCGCTGATCAGCCTCTGCCAGCTTGTGCTCCAGAAGAACGACTGTCCCCTCTCCACCCAGAAGCATCTTCAGTAAGTCAATCTGGCCTTGGACGCAGTGACGGGCCATGGTAAATAAAGTCCCTCTCCTCGAAGTAGCTTCAAACCCTCGTTTTAGATGACGGTAGAAGCTCTCGACTATATCCTTTGACAATTCATCTAAGTTCTCTAAAGAGGATGGCGTCGAAGGGATATCAGCCAAGGAAGCTGAAGGCGTGTGAGAAGAAGGCATAGCGGAGCTTGACGACCCTGTCAGAAGGAAATAAACTCCGAGTGACGAGACTCCCGCACAGCAGCAATCTCCTCTTCCACAGCCCGAAGCAGCTGAAGACTAGGCAGAGTGGAGAGTTCAATCTCCGGGGAAGAGGCAGCCTCAATCAATCCCGCATCCACCAAAGAGGTTGAAGGAGCCAGGACTTCTGTGCTCAATACGGTGGAAGGTCCCTCAACTTAAGCTGGAATAGGAGAGGGGACACTTCTTGCTTGTACCAGGTCAGCCCCTGGATCCTCTTCTATCCCTTCTTCTGCGGCCATATCCACCCTCGGTAGTGGAGAGGCAGATCCTATAGGTCCAGAACAACAGACAATCAGCTTGAAGCAAAGAAGAAGGAGTTGAAGCAAAAAATCTCCTCATTTGTAAGAATATGAGATAGCTTACCAGAGGCAGGGGCAAAGGTTGGGGCTCAATCGAAGTAGTCTCAGCTCCTTCCGCCACCTCCACATCTCCTATGAGGTCAATAGCGGCGCCCGAACAATCTACGTCTGCCTTCTCAGCCCCTGTTGCTCCGGGCAAAGACATAATTATATCAGCACCAATTTGTGAGGACCCCGCAGCTCCAAGGTCAGATCCCAGAGCAGGAAACGCACAGGCAGCATCTGATGATTGAAGGTTTGCTCCCGTCGATGTCTGCAAAGGAGAGCCTTCATATACCATTCCAAGGACAATATTGGGGTTCGTCGTGGAATAACTTACCCTCATGTTGACTTCTATCAATACCCATTTCTTCGATGGCACGCCCATGGAACCTACCTGCAACTCGCTTCTGGGAACGAGGTCTCTTAGTGACAGGAGGTTCAGGCCTACTTCGTTTACACGGAGGATTCGATACAGGGGAAGGCACGCGCATCGCCAAAGGGCTTACAGAGGGCTGGAGATCTTCAGAGTTATCATCCTCCTCCTCCGTGCTGTCGGAGTCAGAGTCGAAAACTTTCCTCTTTCCCTTCCCCGTCCTCTTGCGAGAGTCTCTCGGTCGCTCCTCCAATTTTGTACCGACAATAAAACTGGTACGGGGATCAAAGTCGTTGGGAGGCGCATTCACGGACACATGACAAAGGGCCGCCATATATGCGATATGCCTTGAAGTCCCGGCGTCAGGCAGGATGAAGCTGGCCTGGGTATGGATCGCCGTATAGTAGTGCCAGGCCCGAATACCATCAAGACACTTCCCTCGAAACCCAGGCAAGGATTAGGGTTATCCAAATATAAATAGCTATACCCAAATTACCGAGAATACCGGTTGGGTAAGTATGGCTCTAAGTATACAACATTGCGGTTGTGGTACACCAGATGCGAGGGACGGATGCTCTATGTTTGCCATTAAAATTGTTTTGATTGAAATCTTAATACAAACAGAACAGTGATACAATATAGGACTTAAATGTAGTCCTAGGAGTACACTTTTGTTTAAGCTGGGTCCTTAGTGCCAATGGAGCGAGTGGTAATGCGTTGACTCCGTTGACCGGCTGACGGCGGTTATCGGTTCTCTGAAGGTGTTGATTGCTCTGGGTGCTGGAGCTTGCTGAGAGGAGGAAGACGTTGAGTGTCTAGGACTGCCTCTCTGGTGATTCTCTGTTGTGGATTCTTTTTGAGTCTTGTGTGTTCTGAGTCTCTGTGTGTGTGTGAAGGAGATGATCCTTCTATTTATAGTTTTGCAGGCTGGCTGCTCATGCGCGCATGCAGGATACGCCGGTGTGGGGATGCCACGTGGAGGTTGCTGATGGAGGCGCACGGATGCTGCGCCCTGATCGAGGGGAAGAACTCTTCATACTGCTGTTGTGAGCCGGCACGTAGCAGAGAGAAGATCTTTCCGTTGCTGAAATCTTAGATGAGTTGAGTCAAAAGACACGTGTCGTCGACTCATGGTTCGAAGATCTCGGATTTGGTGGAGAGAAGTGATCTGGTGAGCTGCGCCTTGGATTGGGTGCAGGAGGAGGCTGCGGCTCATAACCTTTAGGAGTTACAAACTATTTGGGGCGTATGGCTTTTGAGGCGCATGCAGGCGACTTTCCTTCTGTCTTTCGGGATCAGAGAGCAGTCTGAGGTGCATGGCTTTTGAGGCACATGCTGTTTTGGACGCATGGCCGTAGAGGCACATGCTGATTTAGACGCATGGCCGTAGAGGCGCATACTGATGGTGGAGTGGCCACGTGGCCGTAGCCGTCGAAACAAAGTCATGATGATGCTGACGTTGCCGACGCTTCATTTTCTGAAAAGCTGTCAACTGTTCAGACTTTGGGAGGCGTGCTGCCAACTCTGTCAGTTCAGCATTTAATGTTGGTGACGTTCGATGGACAGCTGAGTGGGCACGTCGGTTGGCGTTCCACTCGGTATGGAGATGTGTGAGGGCGCACCCTCTGTAATGTGCCGAATATTGTAGGGCGCGTCTGTGTGATGCGCCTGATACCGAAGGGCGCGTCCGTGTGATGCGCTGTCTGGCTGGCGCATCGGACATGTCTTTTAATGATGCGGCTGTCTCGCTCTTCGAGTGCCATAAATAGCCGTTTGGCTGAATTCGAAGCGTCCGGTTCATCCATTTAATGTAAATTTATTGTACGGAATTCGGAGGGCCATCCACTTGGCGCGTGGGTTTGATCTGCCCGGCCTATAAATAGTGGCATGGAGAGAAAATTTGCTTCTCATTCCCTCACGTACTTCCAACATGAACTTGAACATGCAGGTGCATTCTGTTGACGAAGTGCTCCCGAGGGTGAAGATGAGACGCTGTGTTATCTTCGATGCACTTGAAGGTGACTGTTACATCCAAAAGACGGAGTCGAGGGCTTCTGAGGCAGGCGGAAGGTGCATGTTGCATCCAAAGATAGGGATGCTCGAGCCTCGTCTCCGTTATTCCGGAAGAGCCGTAGATCGGAATGGCGGTGCTAGGCTCTCTCTTCCTTCAAAGTGGGGTTTCCCCACTTTGATCGTGTCGAAAGCTGCTCCTTTAGCCACGGTTTCGATCACGATCTTCCTTCGGCTTTGGAGGCTCTTTTGAAGCCTTCCCTGGCCACAGCATTTGCGGTGCTCTTTTCTTCCTTGGTTCCAGCCAGAGGGTTAAATGCTTTGTGTATCGAAGCATTTATCGGGCGAGCCTGGTTGGAAAAGCGGCACATAACTGGGCTCTGCTCGGCCAGATGAGCCTGGCTGGAAGAATTTGGCTGAAGGGATGCACATAACTGAGCTGCTGAAGAGATGATGGGATGCGCCTGGATGGAGGCGCATGATATCTGCTGCGCCTTACTGGTGGCGCATAGTGATGCTGCGCCTATCTGGAGACGCATGGTGGCCGCTGCGCTTATCTGAAGGCGCATGGTGGCCGCTGGCTGTAGACTTAGGCTCTTTCCTTTGTAGAAATTCTCCTTTATACAACCTTTTCTAGACATGTAATAGACTTTTATATATAAATAAAAAGTCCTTCAAATGTCTATACTTATTGACTTTGCTGTGAAGTTCTTCGTCTGAGTTCTGGCGCATGAAGTGTCTAGCGCATGGGCTTTCTGGTTGTGAAATTCCATGCTTCTACAAGACCCCCTTCAAAGTTTTCAAAACTTTTGAATAAGTTTTGGAATACTTTGAATAAGAAGCATGGAGGTCAGGGCGCATGATTTCTGGACGCATGCCTGTTCGGGCGCATGCTCTTCTCAGTTAATGATGATGGTGCCTCGGTAACCGAAAAGATTAATGATGATCTTTTGGTTTTATTTGCTGCTATCCTTGAACAGAACCCGAGGCGACGGCTGAGATCACACGTCATCTGTTCACGCGTGCGACCAAGCCCTATAAATAGGTAAGAGTTGGAGAGAGAAAGGGTTCTTCTTCTCTGTGCCTCTGCTTCTTTAGAGTTTCTTCTTCAAAAATCCTAACTTCTCCTTCCTCGAGAGAATGGCTCCCAAGACTCCTCGCGGTGCTGCCGGCAAGGGAAAGGAGAAAGCGAAGGAGTCCGCGGAAGTTGCGGCGGCTGTCGTTCCTCGTCGGCCTGTCGAAGTTCGGCCGGAGGTGGTTGGTAAGTCTCATTGTCCGTACGCCAACTCACATAGGCCTTGAGTCTTTAATGATGTGCCGCGGTCTTTGCCCGTCGACGCGCATGGGTTTAAACCCTGAAGATGCGCCGAGGCTATACTGCTGACGCGCATGGGTTCAAACCCTGATGATGCGCCGAGGCTATACTGCTGACGCGCATGGGTTTAAACCCTGGGGATGCGCCGAGGCTATACTGCTGACGCGCATGGGTTCAAACCCTGAAGATGCGCCGAGGCTATACTGCTGACGCGCATGGGTTCAAACCCTGATGATGCGCCGAGGCTATACTACTGACGCGCATGGATTTAAACCCTGGGGATGCACCGCAGTTTTCTCCTTTAGACACATTTGTGTGTTCTCTTCTGACTTTTTCTGATTTTTTACTAGTGTTGATGGCAATCCCGCCTTTGAGTGAAGTTTTCCTGGAGGCTGCCTTCAACCAAATGGGAGTAGAGCATAACGAGGAAGTGATAAACCCTTCTCAAGATGCTCTTATGCTGGATCAGCCTCCTGAGAGAATGACCCTAATCCGTGAACAGCAGTATTGGTTCCTCAAACGGATGATGGAGCGTGGAGTCATTAAACCCTCCACATCTGATAAAGTGACCTTCCTGAAGCCTGAGTTCCTGTTTGGAGACCGTCTCACTTCTACTGACTCGTCAGTATTGAAGGTCAAGGAGGACTGGTTCTTTACTGCGAATGGAGTGCATATGACTGTTAAGCAACTTGAACGTCAGTGGCCTTTGACGTCCTTCTGTCGCCTTGTTTCCCAGAGGAGAATATCTTGGGAGCTTACCCCTTCTCAGGGGGGAGCGATGACTGGTGTCATCCAAATTGATTCTACTTCCGACCAAAGGGATGCTTTGACCGTTGTACGGTCTGGGTCTTCTTACACTTGGCGGACTTTACGTCCTGGGAGCCTCTTCAGTGATGTACCCATTGATACATTTGCTTATAGTGCTTCGACCTTTACACATCGTATGTTTTTGATGGAACGTTCCTACCCGACAGGAGAGTTTCGGATGGAGGGTTGGTGCCATTACGTCTCCAAATGGGATAAACTGACGCTCTGGATCTTGTCGCGGTTTCGGACTGAGCTCCGAGAGATCGGGTTGACTGCCGCGATCCGTGCTACCCAGGCGGGTGTTGACCTTAATAGGCACATGTTCCTCGCACTCCTGGAGATGTTTGATATCCATACCGGGACCTTCTTTACTCCGGTAGGGGAATTAGGGTTCGCACTTCATGAGATGTATGAGGTGTCTAAACTCCCTTGGGGGTCGGAGCCCTATGAAGAGTACTTTCCAACCAATGAGGAATTTCAAGTCCTGGGGGACAGGGCTGAGGAGATGACGGCCGTCTTCAAGGAAGTGGCGAGTCATCATTACTATATGCAGAGGCGGGATAGGAACGGGACGCAGCCTCATGTGACCGCTTGGAGAGATTATGTCTTTAAACAAGATAAGGAGGATCCCTCACAATTTTCCACTCCACCGGCGCTCTCTCGTAGCGAAGTGTTGTCCGAAATGAGCATGTTAGGGGAGAAAAATCCCCGAGGAAATGAGGACCAGCAGTCAGATGCACGCTCCTACAGCTGCTTCTGGCATCTTGCTTATCGGATGTCACCCAAGGCGGTGTTGGCATCCTACCTGATGATATGGCTCCGGGATTGCGTGTTCGCGGGCGGATCCGGTGCCGTAGAGAGGATGACCCGAAACTTAATCCTGCCAGTCGTGAAGCTGGTTTTCGGCCGGCGTTTGGCTCTTCTCCCCGCAATGGTATGTAACCTGCAGCGAGGTTTGAGAGAGTTTGCTGGAAATGTGATTCATGACAGAGGCCGAAACAATAACTTCCCGCGCGCTGAACTGCCGCTTCACTATTTGATGGGATGGCTGATTTTGCATCATCCCAGTGTGATGAGCCCAGGCTCGGAAGGAGATTATAAGGCTGGAGATGCATTCCTTCGTCGTTTCCATCGGAGGAGCTGGTCGTATACCGGTGTCCCGGTTTGTAGAAAGGTTTTATCCCGTCTTCAGGGTTGGGAGATCGCCAAAGTTGGTCCCATCTATTTGGGTTTTGAGGCCAACGAGGATTTAAGGGACCTGGGCGAAGGTACCACCACTCTGCCTCAAAGGGGATTCCGCTGGTTGCAAAGTATCTGGCCGTCCCATCTGGTGTACCGGAACAGGAATCAGTGCTACCTGGAACCATACTTGCCGAGCCGCTTTGCGCGGCAATTTGGTTATACTCAGATGATGTTGGATAACCCCAGTAATACCCTGGGGTATGTTGGAAGTTTGTTGGATGGTGCACGAGCTTGGCATTACTATAATGCCGGATGTACCGGAGCTCGTTTTACGTTGCCCTTCCCCGATCCGCGGCCGCCCATTCTTTACTCGGCCGCCAAATTTTACTGTGTTATGGCTGCCCCGCCCTCCGGATATGACAGGAAGACCAGCCTTATCGCAGGCACCCAGTTAGCAGCGACTGGGGATACGCCAGTGAAGGCCCGGCCGAATCGTCCGTCAGGGGTGAGTCAACGGGGTGCCCCCTCCGCATCACAAGCAGAACCCTCTGGCGATCGATCGAAACGATGTGCAGATACAGGGGCTGAATCTCTTGTGTCGAAGAAGCAGAAGAAGGCATCGTTACCGACGGTGTCATCGGATTCGGCGTCCGAAGAGGTAAGGACATCCTACTAAATCTGTTTTTGGTTACGCCACTTACGAGGCCTCATCTTCTTTTGTAGGAGCCGCTAAAAAGAAAACCTCGTACCCCAAAGTCGGGTGGGAGTAGGCGAGAAGAGATGGCGAGCTCGCCTGGAGTACGTATCCCGCCGACAATGATGTCTCTCATGGAGGAAGATCCGGAGGATACTGTCATCATGGAGGTTCCGGTATCCCCGAGTTATATCAGGAGGGAACCTGAGGGTGCAGCAGCTTCCGAGGTGACGAAGGCCACAGCGGAGGCTTCACATATCGAAGGTTTAGCAAGTGCGCAGCTTCCTGGTGATGAAGAGGAATGGAGTTCATCATCTTCCGATGACATCGCTCTGGAGCTGCAGGAGTCTGTTGCGGGGGCAGCAGAAGCAGTGAGGATAGAGGAGAGGGTTGATTCCCCTCCTTGTCATGATGAAGGGAGGTCGGCTGAATCATTGCCAAATCCTTCCTTGGCTTCAACTATGGACATAGAGATGGCTACCGATCAGGAGGTAGCGACAGATTTTGTCCCTGTAGAGGGACTTGCGAAGAATGAGACCCTTCTGCCGGTCTTGTCTCCTGGGGCTGGCCAGGAGATAAATGTTGATCTCCCCGTTTTGCCGGGGGAGGTAGCTGATGCAGATAGAACGTCGGGGGTAGAAGAGGTGGCCGTTGACGTCGGTGATTTCTTCAGTCTTGAGAAGGGTAAGGGTGTGGAACCCTCTGTTGCTCATTCCACTTGGGGTACTATCACGACGCATGTGCCGGCTCCTTCTGTTCCTTCGGCTCCTCGGGCTAGCAGTCTGGGCCCTGTTGATGAAGAGCCTATTGCTGCCGAGGTTCAAACCTCTCAGATCGAGGTTGGCGGATCTTCCTCCGGTCCGCAAACTGTAGTAGCTCCCTCAACTCCTGCTATGACACCGCAGGTGCTGGCGGAAGCCGACGAGTATGTGAAGTTCCTCGTCGAGGGAGTATACAAAATGCTGGAGAAAGGTGTATCTGCAGTGATGGATGCCAAGGGGAGCTTTGCGGCAGCAAAAGCTTTGGCAATGCCTTGTATTGAGCTGATCCACGTTCACCAAGGCCATGACCATATGGCCGAAATTATGGAGGTTTCGGTGATTGAGCTGGACGAGCGGCTCGCGGAACTGCAGCGCATCCAACGAAATGACCTCTCTGTCTTGATAGATGCAGAGATAGGGAAGTTGATGGCTGAGATCGAGGCTTCCCATCGAGCCGATGTGAGCAGTTGGGAGCGTGAAGTGGCTGGGACTGAGGCTGCGGCGGAGCAGTTGTCTCAATCTATGGAGAAGACAACGGAGAAGCGGGCTGCGGTGGACGCTAACATCGCAGAGGTTGATGCTCAGATGCGCCATCTTGAAGACCAGCGGGCCAAACTTCAACTAGAAGCTGATCGTGTCCTGGCTGAACACGTGGCATTCAAGCAGGAGGAAGCGACTCTTACTCAGCGGACCCTTGCTTTGGCTCAGCAGCGACGACAGCTTGATGAGAAGTATGAGAGTAAAACTTCCGCTGAGGCTGTCGGGTTAATGCGTCAAGAAGCCGAGCTGCGAGTCCAGGCGACTGTGGAAACTCGCACTGCCGATCTGAGACGTCGAGTCAGAGAGCTCTCATCCCACCCTGGAGAGGATCGGGGACTGTAGCTTGTCTTCTTTTTATGTGTTTTTGCAATTCTTGCTGGGGGAAATAGCGTATTTCTGTACTCCTTTTTTTTTGAAAAATAAAGAAATACACTATCTTTGTGATGTGTTCATTTTTGATCTCATGAACTTGATGATTTATGTGGACCTATTATCTTTTGTGCACCTTGGTTTTTAGGTACAGATAATAAGTTTGAAGGAACCAACATGTTTGCTCAGAGGTAATGTGGACATGGCAATCATTAGGTTCAAATGATAGAATCCTCCTACTCAGAGGTATTTATGGACGTGGTAGGAATGATCCTGGGGGATACGCTGAACAACTCAGAGGTAATGTGGACGTGGAAGTTCTGCGATCAATGTACGACAACACAGGAGTTGTTTGTACGGGATGTTTACTCAGAGGTAATGTGGACGTGGTAAACATAAAGGATAGCGTAAGCTTACGAAATGTAAGGTTCCGCTTTGTAGGATGCAGAGAGACAACTCAGAGGTAATGTGGACGTGGTTATCTTTCTACGGAAGGATGCCACGGAACAGCTGGGTTCCGGAAGCGTTTGATTTTGTGAAAAGAGGTTGTTTGGGGAAATACATGTCTTGGGGGATGTCAAGAATAGTACTTCTTTAGGAACTTGCCATTGATGGGCATCATGAACAAGTCCCCATTGGGTTTGGCGAGCCGGTAAGCACCGTTTGAGTATACCGTCTCAATGATGAAGGGTCCTTCCCATTTGGGCTCGAACTTCCCTGGTGTCTTATGAGTTAACACCATTGGCCTTCTGACTGCTAAAACCAGGTCGCCAACTTGGAAAGTTCTTTGCTTGACCTTCTTGTTGAAAGCCTGTGATATACGGGCTTGGTAAAGTTCGATGCGTTGTTGAGCTAGGAGACGCTTTTCGTCAAGTACCTCCAGTTCCCGCAGACGACGACGTTGATTGTCTTCCTCTGTGAGATCGTTTGTGATTGCCACGCGGAGCGAAGGTATTTGTATCTCGAGAGGCAGTACTGCTTCGCTCCCGTAGACCAGGGAGAATGGAGTGTTGCCCGTTGGGGTCCGTATCGTTGTGCGGTAGGCCCAAAGGCATTCGCCAAGCTTTTCGTCCCAGTCGCGTTTGTTGGATGACACGACCTTTTTGAGTAGCCTGACGATAGTTTTGTTGAACGCCTCGGCCAATCCGTTTGCTGCCGGATTGTAGGCGGTTGAGGCCACGTTCTGAATGCGATTCTTGTCACAGAACCTGCTGAAAATATGGCTGATAAACTGAGGACCATTGTCATGGATGATCCGCCGGGGTACCCCGAAACGGTAAATGACATGGTGTTTGATAAAGCTGACCACCCTGGAGCTTTTTACTTCCGTTAGTGGGACTGCTTCTGCCCATTTGGAGAAGTAATCGGTGATGGCCAGGATGAAACGATGTCCTCTTGATGAAGGAGGGGTGATTGGTCCTACAATGTCCATGCCCCAGGCTTCGAATGGCCAGGAGGCGACTGTAGGATGTAGAGGTTCAGACGGTGTATGTATGAAGTCTGCATGAAGTTGGCATGCATGGCACTTCTTAGCATATTCCACTGCGTCGGCGGTCATGGTTGGCCAGTAGTAGCCCATACGTCGCAGTCGATCTTGCAACTTAGGACCAGGTTGGTGAGCTCCGCAAGTTCCGTCATGAGCTTCTTGAAGAGCTTCGGCCGCTTCTTCGTTAGACAGGCATCGAAGGAGAAGCCCGTCGAAGGAGCGTCGGTACAGCGTTTTGGTAGCTGTATCGTAGTAGAATCGAAGAGAGCGTCTCCTGACTGAGACAGCTTCCTTCGGGTCCTCTGGAAGGATTCCGTAGACAGCAAAATCGATGAACGGGAACCTCCAGTCTCGGACATTAACCCCAGTGTTCGTCGGCATAGCGTGGGCTACTTGCAAGCACAGGTTGTTTCTGGGACAAATCAGGTCTCGGCCAGTCACCGTGACATAGTGTTGAGTCCCAAGGGGCGCTGCCAACGAGGCTGCGAGGCCAGCCAGAGCATCGGCCTCCAAGTTTTGTAAACGGGGGACATGTTCGATGAAGAACCCGGTGAAGGTTGAAATGATGTTCAATGCGACTTCATGATAAGGGATTAAATCTTTATGGCGAACCTCGTATTGCCCCCGAATCTGGTTTACGACGAGTTTCGAGTCGCCGTAGGCTTCCAGATGATCCACTCCCAGCTGTTGTGCTAGCTGGAGTCCCATGACGAGTGCGTTGTACTCAGCAACATTGTTGGAGCACGGCTTCGAAAGAGAATATGTGTGCTGGATGACCAGCTGATCGGGGGAGACCAAGACTACCCCCACTCCTGCGATGATTTGGCCGTTGGGGCCCGTTCTTGAAGCGCCATCGAAGAACATCCGCCAAACGGGGCTTCCTTCAGTGACGTTTGATTCTTGGACTTCATCCGGGATATCCTCATAGAGTTTTGAAGATTCTGGGATGGGGTGTGCAGCTAAAAAGTCAGCCAGAGCCTGACCCTTGACCGCCTTCTGCGGGACAAACACCATGTTGTATGGCGTTAGTAGGATCGCCAATGTAGCCAGCCGGGAGTTTAATGACCCTGGCTTCGTCATGAGAACTCTGAGTGGATTGACTCGGGAGATGACGTGAATTGTCTGGCCCGAGACGTAATGACGAGTCTTCTGAATGGCAAACACCAAAGCCAAGCACTCCTTTTCAACGGAATTGTACCGGTGTTCGGCCCCCATGAGTGTTCGACTGAGGTAGTAGATTGCTTGCTCGTAGCCTGCATCGCTGTTTTGAGCGAGTAAAATGCCGAGGGAATGATCCATGGCACGGACGTAGAGGAGGAATGGTTTGTCGGCGACAGGTGCCACTAGGACTGGCGGGCTTGTCAAATAAGCCTTGATGTCGTCGAAAGCCTTTTGGCACTCCTCTGTCCAGACATAAGAGACTCCCTTCTTCATGAGCTGAGTAAAGGGTTGACATTTACCGGAGAGGTTTGCTATGAACCTTCGGATGTATGCCAGACGTCCCTGTAAGCCCCGAAGTTCTCGAAGGTTCTTCGGAGGGTCCATGTTGAGGATGGCTTTAGTCTTCTCAGGATCGACATGAATGCCTTTTGCCGTGATGACAAAGCCCAAGAATTTGCCGCTAGAAACCCCCAGGAAGGATTTAGCGGGGTTCATTTTGAGTTGATGTGCCCGCATGAGATCGAAGATCGTCTTCAGGTCCTGTAGGTGATCTCTTTTGAGGCGGCTCTTGACTGCGATGTCGTCAACATAGCACTCAACTGTCTTGCGAAGATGTTGACGGAAGATGGTACTCATCGCCCGTTGGTATGTTGCACCGGCATTCTTCAAGCCGAAGGGCATTACTGTGTAGCAGAAAACACCTTTCGGAGTCCTGAATGACATGTGTTTTGCGTCATCGGGGAACATCTTGATTTGATTGTAGCCTGAATACCCGTCCATGAAAGACATGCGTTCAAAGCCACATGTGTTGTCGATCATTACATCGGTGATTGGGAGCGGGAATTCATCCTTCGGGCAAGCAGAGTTGAGATCCCTGAAGTCGATACAGACTCGTATCTTCCCGTTCTTCTTGGTGACAGGGACGACGTTGGCTACCCAGTCCGGGTATTGTTCCTCACGGATGAAGCCACTGGTCAAGAGCTTGTCCACCTCCTGATCGATAGCGTTCATGATGTCCGGGCGGAAGCGTCGCTGTTGTTGTTTGATAGGTTTGGCCTCTGGTAAGATGTTCAACCTATGCATCGCGATCTGTGGATCGAGACCCGGCATGTCTTTGTAGCTCCAAGCGAAGACGTCAATATACTCTTTAGCCAGTTGGACTAAAGATTCTCGGTCTTCTCCTTCCAAGCTTTTGCTGATGAATATGGGTTTAGAAGAAGACCCATCCCCGAAGTCGATCTGCTCGACTTCGTCTTCGGTGGGAGGTTCTCGTAACTCAAAACGAGACTCCCATTGTTCTCCTAGGCGCTGAGCCCAGGGTTCCTCTTCGAAGGGTTCCGGCAGTTGGTCTTCGCCTTCATCTTTCTGAGGTTGCGCCGATGTTATGTTAGCTGACAGCACTTTCCTGAAGACTGATCCGATACTGGTATCGGAATCCCACGTCGATGCTTCAGACGAGTGGGAATGTTCTATGTCTTCTGCGTCTGAACTCTCTGGAGTTGATGGCGACGTGACATAGCCTAACCCCCGTCGAGTCCGATTATAGTAATCCTGTGGCTTTCCATTGGGCATCGAAAGCCGGACAGGGAGATGCCGACCCTTGCCGTAGTTTAAGCCTTTGTTGCTTTTCAGGTCGTAGCCCATCTTTTGGATGATGTGCTTAGCCGTATCTGTATACCGATAGACTTGTACTCTGCCGGTATCAGGTTTGGGCTCGATTGACGGGAGGTCCCGACGACGCTCGATTTTGCCCGAGATGATGGTGCCTTGGTCTCGGCTCCGTGGAGGGACTATGAAGACTCCTTGAGACGGGACTATTTGATTATGGTAGACGGTCGTTACTTGTGTTTGCAACGACCGTAGAGCGTTGTCTAATGTATACATGGCATTCCAGAGTGGAAGACAAGAATAATTGAAAGACACTCTATTATTGATAAAGTACAAAATTTTATTCCGTGGGATTACATTATCGAAGGAGGTTGCGTCTACATCAGCGGAGATGTATTCGCCAAGCTTCTCATCTGTAAGCTCTGGGGCCGGATCAGGAGAGTCCTCCACCGCTCTGACTTTAGGGTCTGAGAGGGTTATGTGAGCCCTCTCCAGCATCTTGGATGACTGCGGCGGCTTGCCTTTAAGACGCACCTTGAGAGGTGCCTCGGTTGTGCCTCCGATGAGTGGCGCCTTCCCTTGTAATTTTACCACCAGGGGAGCCGCTGTTTGAGGTGGCTTTCCCTTGAGGCGTATCTTCAGGGGAGCTTCGCGAGCCGGCGCTTTTCCTGATAGCTTGATGCTTATTGGAGGCGCCTTCTGGGGTGGTTTCCCTTTCAGACGGATTTTCAAGGGGGCGTCGGGAGTCATCTCAGGCTCCATGTCCGGCTCTATTGCCGTCTCTGCCTCATCATCAGTGTCATTGGCTTCCTCCTCGTCAATGGGTTTGTACAAGTCAGAATCGGTGAAGTAGGCCTCAATCCCTTTGAAGGGATCGATATCTGTAAACTCCGTCCGGATGACGCCGTTGGTGGATACATATTTTATGCATTGGTGGAGCGTGGAGGGCACCACCATGTACTCATGTAACCATGGTCGTCCGAGTAAGATGTTGTAGTTGACCTCGGCATCCACCACATAACAAGTCACCTCAGTTTTGAGGCTGCCGATGTGACACTTCAGCCGGATCTTGCCCAGTGGCTCGCTCTTGCTAGCGTTGAAGCCACTGATGGTCGTATTGGAGGGCGCCAGCCGGTACATTAGGATCCCCAGCTTTGATAGCAGCGCCTTTGGAATGATGCTTAGGGAAGACCCCGGATCGATCTGAATCCTGCTCACCTTTACCGAACCGATGTACCCTGTGTAATACAACGGTCGGTTATGTCGGTGATGCTTGAGCAGCATGTCTTGTTGGATGAAGGTTATGTTTGGGATAACTTCATCCGCACAATGACAGTGTGCACAAGTAGTGGGGAGGTCTTCAGGATGCTTGACTTGACTGAGAAAGGATTCGGCATCCTTCAGAGCTTCGCAGAGAGCTTCTCGGGAGTCCTTGGAGAGACGCAGGAGCTCGAACAAAGACAAGCGTGCAGGAGTACTGGCTAGTTGCGCCAGAATGTCAAAATTGTGGGGCTTGGCTAGCCCCGAAGCATTTTCTTTCCGCAGAGGTCTGTCGAAACGGGCCTCCACTTGCTTTTGTTTATTGGCTGCTGAGGGCTTGGATGGACCCTCCTCAGGGATGGTGCCAGGAGGCACCACTTCGGCGGCAGCTTCACCGGGCTGGGAGTTCTGTTGTGCACGCGTCTGCACAGGAAGCGCCTCTTCTGTTGAAGAAGAGACCGTGCGGCAAGACTTGATCTTCCTGCCTTTTGCTTTGGAGGTAGGGCGTACCTCCGGTTGAGTTACCTCGGAGACGAGGTCGGGGTGAACCCAGAGGACCTCTCCTCGAGATGTGGTGAGTGGGACAAGTCCACTCACATTGTCACGGGTGGGTGGCAAGTTCACCACCTCCATTGTCGCCTTAGGGATGGGGACGACGCCATCTTGTGTGGTAGTCGGCGGCAAGGTGCCGAACTGAAGTGACACCACATTAGCTGACACCATCTTCTCTTCATAGTCGACGGAGATTACATCCGCATTGATCATGCGCTGGATGTAATTTTTGAGGACGTAGCAGTCCTTAGTCGGGTGTCTGACAAACCGATGGTAGTGACAGTACCTCGGGTTGTCCACTTTCCCGACTTCATCGGGCCGCTTCGGGTCCGGAAGCTTGATCTTGTCACCCTGCTTCAGTATCTCAAAGAGTTGTAGGGTGTCGTCATCATTGAATGAATAAACCTCCTTGGGTCTCGGTGCCAGTAGAGGCTTTTGAGTAGGCGCAGATGTGCCCTTCGAGGCATTAACAGTCAATGCCTGTTTCCCCTTTGTTTCTCGTCCGGAGTTGTTGACTGCGGACTTTTTCCCCTTATCGTCAAAGGCGGGGAAGCTAACACCCAGAAGACGTGCATTGGCCGCCTTCTTCTCTGCAGCTTCAGCTTCGATGATTAGGGAGCTCCAGTCGGGAGGGGGAGTAGAGTTAAGCCAAAGCTTTACTGCAGGCAGCATGTTCATACTGCAAGCGGAGAGAAGCGCATGCTCCGGCATGCCTGGAGGTAGCCTGAAGCAGGCCTGACGGAAGCGTTCGATGAATGCCCGAACCGTTTCCTTGTCCTTCTGGCGTATCTCAATGAGAGACGCCATCGTCATGTCCTTCCCACCGTCGTAGAAGCGGTCGAGGAAGAGGCGTGTCAGGTCGTCGAAGGACGATATGGAATTATCGGGGAGGCTGCAGTACCAGTCATACGCCACCCCTTTCAGGGCCCCAACAAAGATGCTGGTGAGGAGCGCGTCCTCCTTCGGAAGATGCCCTATCTGCGACTGAAAGTACGTCAGGTACCGTCATAGAGAGTCCTTCCCGTCATACGGCGTGAGTGTTTGTGGTTTATACTTTGGGGGATAAACCACCTTGTTCCACTCAAGGGGATAAGGCTGGGGAATGCCCATCTTCTGGCGCTCCTCCTGCCTGTTCTTGGACTCGAAGCGCTCCCGCAGATCTTTGATCATTTCGACCACGTCCTCCGTGGAGCTAGGAGTCGGGGAAGGAGGTACCACCTGGAGTGGAGTGTATGAGGGCTCCGACGTCCGGGGTGCTTCTGTGTCTGAGGGTGTCCGTTGGAGGGGCACACTCGACTCTCCATTGGCTCCTGGGTCGGGACCATTTGAAGGTGTCCTGATCAAGGCCGACCGCATCTCAAACACTGCTTGAGTCAGTGCTTGTATTGAAGCAGAGAGGGTTTTGAGTCCTCCCTCTAGCGAGTCTATGCGCTGGACAATGTCCTGTGGCGGCGCATCAGTCTCAAGATCACCCCCGGTCATGTATACTGTCATGACACGGCCGAAAGTGGATAGATTAGTTGAGGCTTCGCTCTCAGCCTCGCTCTCATGTGGGGGAGTCACTTCTCCTGGTGTTTGGCCACCCCCAGCCACATTCTGGAGTTCGTCTTCGACAGGCGCATCTGCAAGGGCCTGACTGCCCTCAGCTCTGTCTTGAAGGGCCTCTTCGTTTCCAGCACTACCCCCGGCGGTGTCCTGGAGGACATCGTCATTTTGAGGGGCTTCAGGGAGGCCATCTTCGCCTTGATGAAGATCCGCCGCAGCTGTGGTTTGGACATCTTCGTCTTCGGAAGGAGGCTCGACAAGGGTCTGGCTACCCCCAGCTTCCTCCAAGAACTTCTTCCTCGACCGAGTGCCTTCAAACACTCCAGAGGTCGTGACAGCTGCCTTGGTTTTCCTCGGCTGGCTTTTGGATGAAGACGAGGAATTGGCAGTTGTCTTCCGGACAGATGAGGAGTTGGAGATCACGTTGCATGAAGCAACCTTTAGCTCCTCCTCTGCTGACACCTTCGTCCCAAGGCGATGTCGGAGGGGTGTCGATGATTGTAGCCGTTGGAAGACCGACTGCTTTGGCGGTACTGCCGTCTTCCAACAGCAGTTGATGGTGACCACTGCACAAGTGTGCCCCGTGAGAGGCGCATCGTGCTTGTTTGTCAACTCTCCTGACCGGCGCTTGTGAGTGATCACGTTGCGCAAGTCGTTGGAGGAGAGTGCTACCCTCGCACCCCTCTCAAGCGCATGGCAGGGCCAAGCGCCGGGGTGGTCGGATGAGTGCTGCGCCCCCTGATCTAATACCAAGCAGGCATCACGATCAGTAGTGGGGGAACCACAGCATTTGAAGCGACTTGAACGGACCTCAAACACACAACCAGAGGAGGCGCGGGAGTTCAAGACCACTGAGTTTGCCTCTCTCGGCTTGGTTGTGCACGCGATGAATGCGCCCAAGTGAGATGAGGACTTTGAAGGTCGACTCATTGTCGGTACAGAAGCACTTGAGTCAACCTTGTACAGCTTGCCATCGGCAGCGTGCGTGATTGTAAGCGCGTGCCTCTGGCCGGCTGCTGGCATAGCACGTTTGTGGCGCATGGCCCGTGCCGCCTTGGATTTCTTCGTACCAGCCCGCTGGGGCGCATAGTACTCAGCATCCAAATTCTCCTCGCCGTTACAGCGAGTGAGTCTGTCAAAGACAGAGGCTCTTTGTGGCGCATCAGAAGTAATGCGCGGGGCATTGGCTGCGCCCCTGCTCCGTCGACGTATCTTCCTCGCCTGAGAGGAAGATGGCTGGGGAACGTGGTCAGCCACACGCTTCCCCGAATGATGCGCTGCATCAGCGGGCGCACCTTGACTGCTGAGGACGTCATCAGGAAGGGAAGGCTGGACGGGCGCATCCCCTTCAACGGTGGTGCCCGAGGCGTCGACTTTGCGCACCCAGACTGCGCGGGTCTTCTTCGGCTTCGACAGCCGCTTCGAAGGACTCGCACTTCCTTCAGAAATGAACTCCTCGTACGCCTGTTGATTGAGGCGCACTACCAGCGTCTTGTGGGAGGAGCCCACCTTCACGTCGTCGGCCTGTGACACGACTTTCTCGGTAGAGGAGAAAGAAGTCCCCAGCAGAGTCGCCAGCTTGTTTGCCATTAAAATTGTTTTGATTGAAATCTTAATACAAACAGAACAGTGATACAATATAGGACTTAGATGTAGTCCTAGGAGTACACTTTTGTTTAAGCTGGGTCCTTAGTGCCAATGGAGCGAGTGGTAATACGTTGACTCCGTTGACCGGCTGACGGCGGTTATCGGTTCTCTGAAGGTGTTGATTGCTCTGGGTGCTGGAGCTTGCTGAGAGGAGGAAGACGTTGAGTGTCTAGGACTGCCTCTCTGGTGATTCTCTGTTGTGGATTCTTTTTGAGTCTTGTGTGTTCTGAGTCTCTGTGTGTGTGTGAAGGAGATGATCCTTCTATTTATAGTTTTGCAGGCTGGCTGCTCATGCGCGCATGCAGGATGCACCGGTGTGGGGATGCCACGTGGAGGTTGCTGATGGAGGCGCACGGATGCTGCGCCCTGATCGAGGGGGAGAACTCTTCATACTGCTGTTGTGAGCCGGCACGTAGCAGAGAGAAGATCTTTCCGTTGCTGAAATCTTGGATGAGTTGAGTCAAAAGACACGTGTCGTCGACTCATGGTTCGAAGATCTCGGATTTGGTGGAGAAAAGTGATCTGGTGAGCTGCGCCTTGGATTGGGCGCAGGAGGAGGCTGCGGCTCATAACCTTTAGGAGTTATAAACCATTTGGGGCGCATGGCTTTTGAGGCGCATGCAGGCGACTTTCCTTCTGTCTTTCGGGATCAGAGAGCAGTCTGAGGCACATGGCTTTTGAGGCGCATGCTGATTTGGACGCATAGCCGTAGAGGCGCATGCTGATTTGGACGCATGGCCGTAGAGGCGCATGCTGATGGTGGAGTGGCCACGTGGCCGTAGCCGTCGAAACAAAGTCATGATGATGCTGACGTTGCCGACGCTTCGTTTTCTGAAAAGCTGTCAACTGTTCAGACTTTGGGAGGCGTGCTGCCAACTCTGTCAGTTCAGCATTTAATGTTGGTGACGTTCGATGGACAGCTGAGTGGGCGCGTCGGTTGGCGTTCCACTCGGTATGGAGATGTGTGAGGGCGCACCCTCTGTAATGCGCCGAATATTGTAGGGTACGTCTGTGTGATGCGCCTGATGCCGAAGGGCGCGTCCGTGTGATGCGCTGTCTGGCTGGCGCATCGGACATGTCTTTTAATGATGCGGCTGTCTCGCTCTTCGAGTGCCATAAATAGCCGTTTGGCTGAATTCGAAGCGTCCGGTTCATCCATTTAATGTAAATTCATTGCACGAAATTTGGAGGGCCATCCACTTGGCGCGTGGGTTTGATCTGCTCGGCCTATAAATAGTGGCATGGAGAGAAGATTTGCTTCTCATTCCCTCACGTACTTCCAACATGAACTTGAACATGCAGGTACATTCTGTTGACGAAGTGCTCCCGAGGGTGAAGATGAGACGCTGTGTTGTCTTCGATGCACTTGAAGGTGACTGTTACATCCAAAAGACGGAGTCGAGGGCTTCTGAGGCAGACGGAAGGTGCCTGTTGCATCCAAAGATAGGGATGCTCGAGCCTCGTCTCCGTTATTCCGGAAGAGCCGTAGATCGGAATGGTGGTGCTAGGCTCTCTCTTCCTTCAAAGTGGGGTTTCCCCACTTTGATCGTGTCGAAAGCTGCTCCTTTAGCCGCGGTTTCGATCACGGTCTTCCTTCGGCTTTGGAGGCTCTTTTGAAGCCTCCCCTGGCCACAGCATTTGCGGTGCTCTTCTCTTCCTTGGTTCCAGCCAGAGGGTTAAATGCTTTGTGTATCGAAGCATTTATCGGGCGAGCCTGGTTGGAAGAGCGGCACATAACTGGGCTCTGCTCGGCCAGGTGAGCCTGGCTGGAAGAATTTGGCTGAAGGGATGCACATAACTGAGCTGCTGAAGAGATGATGGGATGCGCCTGGATGGAGGCGCATGATATTTGCTGCGCCTCACTGGTGGCGCATAGTGATGCTGCGCCTATCTGGAGACGCATAGTGGCCGCTGCGCTTATCTGAAGGCGCATGGTGGCCGCTGGCTGTAGACTTAGGCTCTTTCCTTTGTAGAAATTCTCCTTTGTACAACCTTTTCTAGACATGTAATAGACTTTTATATATAAATAAAAAGTCCTTCTTCAAATGTCTATACTTATTGACTTTGCTGTGAAGTTCTTCGTCTGAGTTCTGGCGCATGAAGTGTCTGGCGCATGGGCTTTCTGGTTGTGAAATTCCATGCTTCTACACTCTACTGCCAGCGAAATAGCTTTTCAGACAGGGCCTGGGGTGCAAAAGTACTATCAAGGTGAACGCGTCCCATCTCTTCCTCAGTAAAAGACGTGATCGACACAAAAAAGGAGTATCTATCCACCTGCGCAAGAGCGGCTCGACAGTCGGAAAAAGTGGTACAGTTCTTTTTTTGGATATTTGTTGACTGGTGCTATGGTGACATAGCACTTCCTGATATACGGCAAGGAATCCGGGGAACCGCCACTCTAATTCCTCAAACTCTTTGTTTGTCGGGGTACACTCCTCATAAGCTTCATCTCCCCAGGGCAATTTGGAAACATCATGCATCTCGTGAAGAGCAAGCCCCATCTCTACCCCGGGAGTGAAAAAGGTCCCAGTCTGACAGTTGTACATCTCGAGCAATGCCATAAACAACTTCGGGTTCATAAATAAGCCATAGCAGGAGCCCCTAATGGCGTAATAGAGGCCGATCCGTTGTAGGGTGTCCACATACTCCGCCAAGATCCAAGAAGTCAGATTGACCCATGGAGGGGAACAATGCTGCCAGTTCAGTAACGACAATCTCCCTGCAGGGTATGACCCTTTGTGAGTAATCCGATTCAAAAAGGTATCAGCCTCGGAGAATAGCATGTTAGGCTTCAGTTCGTTGATGAGACTGCCAGGAGCCAAGCCAATGACGAAGTAGCTCATTGTTTCCCTTACTGCAACCAATGATCGCGTGGGGTTATTAAAACGGATATGGCCCACGAAGATCTCCCGCTGATCCAGAGTTAGAGAACACGACATCTTCCTCTCAAAAGGCACCATATTGAAATCTGATAGGGGAAGTGGCGCTCCATTAGGGGTATGTGAATCGCTTCCCCTTGGAAATAGAAGTCCCAGCTCTCAGATGTCTCTATGATGCTCGAGTCTGAAATAATTAGGGCATTCCCGAACAAAAACATAGGCTTCAGATGAATGCCATTCAGTTGTCCAGAGTTCATCATGCTAAGTAAAAAGAAGAAGGATTGGTTTCGGATCTCCCTCAATCTGTCTTCAGGTTGACCTCGGGTGATCTGAGTTGACACATCTTGGACTATCTGTTCAAATCTCACACCTAACACAGATTGGGCATATCCTATCAAGAGTTCCCCCGATGGAGCTGTGGGCAAGCTCACTGCAAAGGACAAATCAGAAATGTAGTTAGAAGAAAACAAAGTTTATTTTTCAGCTATGTGGCCTAGCCAAACAGGACCTATGCGGCCTAGTTATGAGGAATGCGCATGCGGCTTAAAAACATGAGATGCATGCGGCTCAATCGTATAGTACCGTTAAGCACCACTCATGCGGCTCAATCATGCGGCACTTACATAGTTCTGTTATGCAGTGCTAATGCGGCCAATCATGAGGCATTTATGCGATCCAAGTTATACAGTGCTCATGCGGCTCAGTCAGGAGGCACTTATGCGGATCAGTCTTAAGTCACTTATGCGGTTTATTTATGCAGTATGTATGCGGATCGATCATGGAAGCACTTATGCGGCTTACTTATGCAGCTTGGACAGAGTCAATTATGTAGCACTCATGCGGCCCCATTACGAGGTACCCATGCGGATCAATAATGCTTATGCGACTCAGCCCATGCGGCCCTATCATATAGAACACATGCAGTCCAATGAGATAGGGCATGCATCGATCATGCCTGACAGGCCGGCGCATAAAATATGTGATATGGCCATTCAAAAATGAAAAGGTTTAGTTTCAACTTTGGGGGTGTGAACTTATTATTTAGTATTAATTATGGTAGTTAATATTTAGTATTAATTATGGTAGTTAATGCCATATATTAACCGCTGATAATTGCTTCTTACAGTCATATAAGGGTAGCAATGGTCACCAACGACAAACTGTTGTTTTGTATATACGGGGTCTATAATATGATAAAAATTGGGAGTTATGAATGTTCTTTCCTTTTGTGGGAGAGAGAGAGAGAGAGAGAGAGAGAGAAAATAAAGTTTGTGTTGGAGGATAGAGCAAAATAAGAATATGTAAGGTGCCTTGGTAAGTAGGTCCCACTTCTACGTATGGGGGCATGAAGTTTATCTATAACATTTTATATAGGACTTCAATTTGCAAGGAAATAGGGAGAAAAATAATAATATTTTGTACGCAACTTATGACTGCGAAAGTGATCGTAGGTCCATATGATAGTCAACTATTGGCTCCCTTGCTATCACCGTATCTCATCTCCTTAAAATTTGGACCATAGGACAAATGGGAGGCCGTCACGTAGCCTGCAGTCACGCCCGCGATCACAAATCGTGGGCAAAATAGCAGTGTCCAATAGGAAGGGGGACACGTTATATTAGAAATTTGATTTACTATTTATCTGTGTTTTAAAAATCAGACTGGTTGAATCAGTCAATTCGTGAATCAATAATTTTTTTTACTAATTAAATATCGATAAACTATTTTTTTTCAAAAATTCGATCAATTCCGTCAACCCAAACAATCAGACCACTGAATCGTCTGATCTAGTTAAGTTTTGAACCAGTATGATCCTAACTTTTTACTTTTGTTTTGGACTTTACATGCAATCAAAGTCAATATGTTAGGTAAATATATAGAACTTTTAAATTTTATATATATATATATATATATATATATATATATATATATTGGAAATATATATATATATATATATATATATATATATTTCCAATATATATATATATATATATATATATATATTGGAACAGGTAATTGTGTTACAGACTCCTGGCCCATATAGAAGCATGGAAAATATGGGGTTCATGCGGATCACAACTGACCGCATGAGTAATCTGAAACAAATTGATCCGCATAAAGAAGAGCCGCATGACAGACTCAGCATGCCCTCTGCAGCCCATCTTCACCAAACTGATTTTTGAGCCGCAGAGAGAATAGTTACTTATGCGGTCAAGCTGATCAACCCTTCTGATAAAGCTGACAAACTCTGTAAAAATTGGCAAGACTAACAGCTCTGACAACTCTGACAACTCTGACACTCTGACAAAAATAAGATAAGACATGATCAGATAAAACATCACATCACTAGACTGGTCATGGCCATGCGACCAAAAGGACTGCGACCCGAGCTGCATGAACCTTATGCAGCTCAATCTATGTGCTTTATGCGGCCAAGAGTAACTGCAATCTGAACCGCATGAGCTTTATTAGGCCTAGAATACAGAACCTATGCGGCTCAAAAGTCCCCAAGCTACATGCGGACTAAGGGCGACTGCGACCTAAGCCGCATGAGTCTTATGCGGCCCAGTATGGCCGAACACTGAAAGGCCTATGTGGCTCAAAATGACTCAAGCATACTGATCCTATCTTGCAATAGGACACGTGGCAGGCTGACCAAGTCTCAAACACCCAGATTTTCTGCAACAATATCTCAATAAGTCACCAGCTAGCGGCCAAAGAGCGGGTCTTTATGTGCTGTTGTAGCCATGTGGCCACGTGGCCATCTATGCGACTTAAAATGTATATCACTATAAATAGCAGGGTACACACCCATGCAAAAGGCTGGCAACCTACGAAGGGAAATTTCTTCAAGAGCAAAGATCGCGTCAGATAGTCCAAGGAGTAAGGCCGAGTTGCTAAACAATTGTATTTAGATTGTTTTCTAGGATTTTTTTTTCTAGGCATTCTCTTGTACAAGCGAGTTGCAATCAAGTTCAATTCCTGTGTAATTTTGTTGTGCTTGATATTTAATGGCAAACAGCCCAAAGGCCAGCACCCATACTTGATATATATTTCCGAAATAAATTGTTATCCATCACTCTTTTTAAGAGATCGAGATTTCCATCTAATGATCTGTTTTGGGAATAACAATCTCAAAGCAAGATTCAGATCTGATGGAGAACAACTGTACACAACTTCTCGATACAAGTTTTAAACTTGAGAAGTTTAGTGGAAAGCATTTTAACATATGGAAGAGAAAGTCAACCTTAATCTTCAACTCATGAGCGTCGACTATGTGTTATTAGATCCTGAGCCTTTGATTCCAGAGCGTGAAAATGTTCGAAGGGTTGCTGAAGCCACGACTTTGCAGTCGAAGTGGAGACGGGATGACAACCTCTGCAAGTTGTTGATCCAGAACGTGATGGAGGACTCTCTGGCGGAGTCATACAGCAAGACGATCAATACAAAGAACGTCTGGGAGTCTATAGAGAATCTCTAGAAGGCAGATGATAACATAAACAAGATCCACGTGACCGAAAAGGTCTGGAGGATGCGGTTTGAGGAGGACAAAACTATGTTGCCTCAAGTCAAGGAGTTCCTCAAGTTACGTCAGAAGATGGCGGATGACGGCATGCCCTTGGTCGATGCTTTTATCGTCGGAGGTATTGTCGCCAAGCTCCCACCTGGGTGGAGCAACTTCATCGTAGACATGTACCGTAAGAAGATGGAAGTGGATCTGGAACGCTTCTTGCACTGGATACATGTTGAAGACGAGTTAAGGGCTCAACTCAAAGTGGACGCCTTGTCCAAGCAGATGGCTAAGGCAAACATGGTGCAAGAAGGAAATTCTAAAGGGAAGCAGAAGGCTCCCTACCAAAAGAAGAAAGACTTTTACCATCTGAATGTGAAGTCGGCTCAGTTCAAGCCCAAGTCCAAAGATCCTGGGACTTGTTTCAACTGTGGCAAGAAAGGCCACTGGAAGAGAGACTGCAAAAACAAAAAAATAAAAGGAGCAAGGTGAGGCTAACTTTGTTGCTATGATTGTGCAGGTTGACTCAGCTGGGATTGACACAGACTGGTGGATAGATACTGGGGCCTCGTGTCATGTTTGCTCAAAGAAGGAGTGGTTCACCACGTACCAACCTATCTTTGAGAAGGTTATGGTGGCGAACCAGACACAAGCTGAAGTACTCAAAATTGAGACGGTGGTATTGCAACTGACTTCGAAGAAGTCGCTGATGCTTCATAATATGAAGCATGTACCTGCTATAGCCAAGAACCTGGTCTTTGGAAGCCTGCTCTGCAACGCAAGCTTGAGAATGGACATTAACGCTGGTCAAGTCGTTATATCTTATAAAAGAACATACTTCGGGAAAGCTTTCTGTACTGAAGGGATGTTTAAACTTTAACTTATAACTCCTATGGAGATAGTGAATGCAGTTTCTTCTTCTGGTTGTTCTCTTGAGTTGTGGCATAAGAGACTAGGACATATTCATTGTAAAAGAATTAACAAGATGTCTAGTCTAGGGCTTATCTCTAAATGTGGGGGTAAGGAGTTGGAGAAGTGTGAGGTCTGTGCACAAACGAAGATCACAAGAAAACTATTCAAGCAGGTAAACCGAAGTACAGATCTTCTGGAGTTGGTGCACTCAGATATCTGTGATTTCAAACAGTTCTCCACAAATGCTGGGATGAAGTATTTTATTACTTTCATTGACGACTTTTCAAAGTACGCGTTCGTATATCTGCTCAAGTCTAAAGATGAAGCGTTTGAGAAGTTTAAGGACTTCAAGCCTGAAGCTGAGCGTCAAACCAGACAACAACTCATGAGACTCAGAACTGATCGAGGTGGCAAGTATAGATCTCATAAATTTACATCGTTCTGCAGAGAACATGGAATTATCAACGAGATAACTGTTCCGTACTCCCCTCAATCAAATAGTGCTAGCAGAAAGGGTGTTGGCAGAAAGGAAGAACAGAACGTTAATAGAGATGATGAACTCAATGTTGTTGACTGCGGGTCTTCCAAATTGCTTCTGGGGTGAAGTAGTGCTTACGGCTACGTTCATATTGAACAGAGTGCCGTATGTGTAGGAACGATATAGTAAAGCGTAATACTCTAGAGGGGGGGTGAATAGAGTTGGCAGCGGAATAATGCTAATTAAAAAGTTAGCAACACAATCACAGTATATAATCACAGATAAAAATAAAGTAAAGGCAGAGTTCAGAAAGCAAACGCAAAGACAGCGATGTATACTGGTATCCCTCTGTTGAGGACTAATCCAGTCGGTAGAACTTTTGCTACCAGTTTGAATCCACTATAGGAAAAAACCGCAAGTTTTCTTACGAAGTCCTTGCAACTTCTACAACGCGAGCTTTGATACGAAGAACTCGTCCAACTTCAAATGTGAAGAGGTATTCTTCAATCAAGCCTTCTGATTACAATCTCTCAGAAACTTCTAGACCGTACCGCACTGGCAAATCGACTAGAGGATTGTAACTGGCTTGGGATCTGAAAATGAAAGCTCTAGAAAACTCTTTGGAAGGCAGAAAGCTTTTTAGATAGAGAGAAGATTGAAAGTGAATGAGTGAATTGAAATGATCGAAATACTTCTCTATTTATAGGATTTCCAAAGGGAGAACTCTGTCAGAATTCGGGCAGAATTCGGGCAGAACTCGATGAGCAAATCTCGGTCAAATCCGCAACTGCAGGAGGACAAAGTTCCAGAGAATTCAAAATCAAAACGGCCACCAACCGAACTCTGGCCGAACTCTGGCCGAACTCTGGCCGAGTTCTGTCAGGGTTAGGTTAGGGTTTTTAAAGTAGGTTTTGGTGATTTTTGAAAACCTTTTTGAAAACCTTTTTGTAAACAATTTGATAGGTCATTTTAAAAAACATTTTGAACTGTTTTGGGAATAGCCTATTTGCCAGTACGACTCGGTGTACAACGTATTCCTAGACTCAAATAAAATGAAAATTACATTGCATAGGAAATACAGACTCAAGTAGGCAAACAGATCTTCAGTCTTGAACGAAGTGAATATCCAATCTTGCTTATGTCCAAGGAGCTGAGATATCCCAACAAGCTTTGTATATCCAGACAGAGTTTTGATCAATTATTAAAATCAGGTTGACCATATGACCAATGGGCCAACAATCTCCCCCATTTTGATAATTGACAAACTATGAATGATATAACATGAAGCTAGTTCAAGCGTGTGCAAAAAAATATCAAAAAGTAGAAATTGTTCATAACCTGTATAACTCAAAAAAAATGTTAGATCATTTTTAATTTTCTCCCCCTTTGTCACTTAGCAAAATAATTGCACAAAAAAAGACTCCCCCGCATTAAATGCAGAAGACTCCCCCGCAATGAATGCATAAGTAACAAATAGCGAGAAAATAAAAGAAATGGTATAAGAATTTAGAGATTATTATCACAGGCATGTAAAGTTGCTACAAATTATCATCACAGGCATGTATTTGCATCAAAACATAAAAGAAATCTCAGGCATGCTATTTCACAGGCAGTTTGTAATGAAGAAGTAGTAAAAAGAGATAGTGCTAAACAAAATGCTGAAATAAACTGAGATGTCATAAATGAAACATCAAAAACATGTCCATGAAGATAAAAGAAATACTGATAGCAAACTACAAAGTACTAATAAAAAAGATAAAAACTTGGAATGTCGGAGCATTTCCAAGTATACAGTGGAATGTCACTAGTAATCAGATCAGATCTCATCATCACTATCCTCATCAAAATCATCAGCAGCACGGCCAGCATGACCGGAAGTACCAGCACCAGAAGTACCAGCGCCAGTAGGATGAGTAGGGGCGCCAGCATAGAACTCGCCAACATAATCTCGAGGAGCACGATACCAATCATAGGCATTACCGGGCTGGAAGTAGGCATGGACAGCCTCATCCTCACAGCGGTAACCCGAAAAAGCTGGATCTCGAGGGATGGAAGCGGCAGAGTGACCAGTCTGTGCGAAACGCAGATCAGCCAAAGAGTTTGCCATCGCCTGGTAACGGGTGACATCGTGGAACTCTCGTTCGCGAGCCATGTCCGTCATCGAGACGTGCAAAGCAGATAGGTGCTGATGTATGCCCTCAAAAGTCATGGCATACGGCTGATGTGGTGGAGATGGTGCAGTAGGAGGAGCAGGAGGTGGAGCTGAAGCAGTCCGGCTGCGACGAGAAAGCTGGAGTAACTTGGGCTCAGAGTCCTGAGTACAAGTCGATAGATCGATGTCGAAGCGCTGAAAGATACGAGGGAGAATCATCGCGTAAGAGAGATTTCGATCTCTTGCACGACAACGTCCCATCATCTGAATAATAGTCTTGGGGACGGAAAAAGGAATCCCCTTGATAAGATGATACATAGCAGACAGCTCAAGCGAAGTCACATCATCCTTGGAAGTGGATTTGGGAAGTAGAGTAGAGTAGATGATGCGATGCAATTCGTAGTTGAACAAGTTAAGGTTGTTAGCCTTAAACTTTCCAGAACGTACTCTGTCAGGTGCACAAAGTTCCGTTTTGAAACTCGTGAGTGTAGTGCCTTCAGGGAACTCGAATTCCGTGATATCAACTAGCGGTTCACCTTCATTGGGAATCCCAAGAATCTGCGCTAGGAGGACATCATTGAACTCAATATCTATGCCTCCAACACGTGTGCTCACGTCAAAAGTGTTAACTACGAGATTGCAATAGAACAATCTAATGGCATTAGTAGCAATTGGGAAGCACAGTTTAACAAACAAATGTAACCCTAATGCCTCAAATAAGTGACGATGGTCAGGAAAAATCGTCCATTTAACCGGAGCGCCGCTGCATATGGATCGGGTGGAAAAGTCACCGTACCATAATAAAGCTTGATCGAGGGTTTGAAAGAAAAACCCATCGAAAGCACCGTTGCTCTTTTGGACTGGCGAAAACAAAGAATCCGTGTGAGGATTCGAAGAGGACCCTTCCTCACTAGGAGTAGTCTTCTTCCTCTTAGACGGATTAAATCTAGGTGCCATTGAAATAAATAAGCACAAGTTTGAAAGTGGAGAAGGAGAGAGTTATACCTCACAAAGATTAGATATGTTGTAGAGAAGGATGATCTCCGCACGATTCCAAAGTTTGGAAGGATTTCACCAAGTAGATAGGGAGCAATGGGTTGGTGAATACCTAAGGTTTGGAGGGTTTTCGGGCGGCTGTAGCTGCTGTTTGGAAATATGGAAGCAATGGAAGAGAAGGAGCTCTCGGGTTCTGGATATATACGCAGATACCCTCAACCGAACTCGGGCCGAATTCGGTCAGAGTTCTGGCCGAATTCGCCTAGGGTTCTTTCAAGTTGATTTTGCTACTTCTTTTTCATTGACTCGTTTCAAATATTTAATTCAAAGATTAGTTATTTTAGCTTTCAAATAACATAATTAATAATATTTTATGAGTTAAATATCTTTACACAGCAGCTGTCTCAGATTAGCTGTAGGAGTACTGTCCCAGCTGGCGGAGGTTCACCGGGGAACTCTTAAATACCGCTTCGCTTCAACCGTAGTTGTGGTGACAGACAGACTCTTTATTAGCTTGTCTCTAACACAGTTTTTGCATAATGATATAAAAACATAAAATAAAATCAATTAATATTATTGACGTCCAAAATTCCTCATTCTCGACGTAAATAATTGAAGCGATCTTCCGCTAGAGGTTTAGTGAAGATGTCAGCTAATTGATTATCAGTATCTATGTATACAAGGTTTATATCTCCATTTTGATGATGATCTCTAAGAAAATGATGCCGAATCTCGATATGTTTAGTACGAGAGTGACATACAGGATTCTTAGTCAAATTAATGGTGCTAGTGTTATCACAGAAAATGGGAATATGTGTGTAAAATAAATCAAAGTCTTCTAAGGTTTGTTTCATCCACAAAATCTGAGCACAACAACGTCCTGCGGCGATGTACTCAGCCTCTGTTGTTGATAAGGCTACAGAATTTTGCTTTTTACTAAACCAAGAGACTAGAGCCTTGCCTAAGAAATGACATGTACCGCTAGTACTTTTTCTATCAACCTTGCATCCGGCAAAATCTACATCCGAATAACCAATAAGGTCAAAGGATTTGGATTTGGGATACCACAAGCCGACAGAAGAAGTGCCTTTAAGGTATCGGAAGATACGCTTAACTGCGGACAGATGTGATTCCTTTGGGTTAGCTTGAAAACGTGCACACAAACAAACACTAAACATTATATCTGGACGACTAGCAGTTAAGTAAAGTAAACTACCAATCATACCTCGATACTTACGTGTGTCGACTGGCTTGCCTTCTTCGTCAGAATCAAGCTTTGTTGAAGTTGCCATCGGAGTGCCAATAGGTTTGACATTGTCCAGATCAAACTTCTTTAGCAAATCTTTTGTGTACTTGGCTTGATTAATGAACGTCCCATTGTTGGCTTGTTTGATTTGCAATCCGAGAAAAAATTTCAGCTCTCCCATCATGCTCATCTCAAACTCATTCTGCATACACTTAGAGAATTTTTGACAAAGAGATTCATCAGTGGATCCAAATATGATATCATCAACATAAATTTGAATTAAAAGCAGCTTGACATTAAAAGATTTAATAAAAAGTGTAGTGTCAACCTTTCCTTTTGTAAAACCGTTGTCAAGTAGAAAAGAGCTTAGACGATCATACCAAGCACGAGGGGCTTGTTTCAAACCGTATAAGGCTTTCTTCAACTTGAAAACATGGTCAGGATTTTTGAAATCCGTAAAACCCGGAGGTTGTGCTACAAAAACTTCTTCTTTTATAAATCCATTTAGAAAAGCACTTTTTACATCCATTTGAAAAAGTTTGAAATCATGAAAACATGCAAATGCACATAACATACGAATAGATTCTAATCTCGCAACTGGGCATAAGTCTCATCGTAGTCGATACCCTCTTCTTGATTGTATCCTTGAGCTACGAGTCGAGCCTTGTTACGAGTTACTAAACCATCCTCATTCAGTTTGTTTCGGAATACCCAACGGGTGCCAATGACCGGATGATCAATAGGCTTGGGAACAAGTTCCCAAACTTGATTCCGTTCGAATTGGTTCAATTCCTCTTGCATGGCATCTATCCAGAAACTATCACTACATGCTTCATCAATAGATTTAGGTTCTAGCTGTGAAATAAATGCAACACTAGAAATAATATCTCTACTGGATGATCGAGTGCTTACTTCTTTGGTAATGTCACCAATTACCAAATCTTGTGGATGATCAGCTGTGAATTTTAACCTTTTCGGTAGACTCTGTAGGTAGCTGGTTCCTGGATCTCCTCTAGGGGGTTCAGCTAGTGCAGAGCTTGGTTCAGGTTCAGCTGATGTTGAGCTTGATGTAGGCAGATCTTCATCACTGTCATCGAGTGTCATTTGGTTCATTTCATCAAAAGTGACGTTGATTGACACTTCGATGATCATGGTACGTTTGTTGAAGACTCTGTATCCTTTGCTCTTGGCCGCATAACCTAAAAATATACCTTCATCGGCCTTTTCGTCAAACTTTCCCAAATTGTCTTTAGTATTAAGAATAAAGCACTTACAGCCAAATATCTTAAAATATGAAACTGAAGGAATTCTATCAAACCATAACTCAAAAGGAGTCTTCTTCGATTTGGGTCGAATTAGAACTCTATTGAGCACAAAGCAAGCTGTATTGACATCTTCAGCCCAGAAGTATTTGGGTAGGCTAAATTGATTTAACATTACTCTGGCCATTTCGGTTAGAGTTCTGTTCTTACGTTCCACAACTCCATTTTGTTGTGGAGTTCTAGGGCAGGAGAACTCATGTATAAAACCGTGTGTGTCACAAAATTGCTCGAAATCAGCATTCTCGAATTCGCCTCCATGATCGCTTCTAATACGAGTGATCATGTAACCTTTTTCATTCTGTACTTTCTTGCAAAAGGCGACAAATTCGGATAATGCGTCATTCTTGCGTGTCAAGAAATATACCCACGTGTATCTAGAAAAATCATCTACAATTACAAATGCATATAATTTACCTCCGAGGCTAGCAACTCTGCTAGGACCGAATAAATTCATGTATAGCAATTGTAGGGGTCTAGTAGTACATACTGCGTTTACAGACTTGAATGTGGATCTGGTAGCCTTGTTCTTTTCGCATTGGCTGCATACCGAATCCTTCTTGAATGTTATGTCCGGTAAACCGCGTACTAACTTCTTTGTGGATAATCTTGAAATTGTATCCATGTTTGCATGACCGAGTCTCATATGCCATAAATGACTCTCATCACTTTTGGCCATTAAGCATCTACCTGAAATGTTAGCTTCTTCCAATAGATAGAAAACATATATATTGTCTTCCCTGATTCCTTCAAAGATAGTACTACCAGTTGAGCTATCAACTATAGTACATTTGTCTTTGCCAAAGTTGATACCATAACCATGATCAGCTAGATGACTTATGCTGAGCAGATTATGTTTCAACTCGGTAACCAGACAGACATCTTTAATCACGGGATAGGGAGATTTACCAACATCACCGATACCAATAATATACCCTTTTAAATTATTACCGAAGGAAACATAACCTTCCTTCTTCTTCTTCGACAGTGTTGCAAATAGAGTAGCGTCACCGGTCATATGCCGTGAGCAACCGCTGTCGAGGATCCATTTGCTTCTAGCATGTGAAGGGTGTTCCACCTACAAAATAGTTTGCAGATGAAACTCTTGGTACCCATTTCTTGTAGGGTCCTGAATTGTTAGCTTTAGGTATCCAAGCATAAACATTTAAATCAACTAGCTTTCTCATTCTACATGCAGATGAAATATGACCAATGAGGCCACAATAATGACATTGTGCATGTTGAGTGTTGAAAGCAGAGTGATGTGCATGGTTGGTAGGTTTAGGTTTTCTAGTATAGAAGAATGCATACCTATGATCATGTTTGGGCTTAACCTTTTGGGGTAAAGGTTTTATATGGTTTGGTCTGACAGTGTTTGGCTTGGGAATGTTCCGAATTTTCGGTAAGTGACACGTGTTAGGATAGGAAGCAGCAGGCTCAGGCTGTTTTCCTAACCTAATTTCCAACCTTTTGGAAGTGTCATATAACTTAGTATAATCAGAGGTGAGTGATTCCATTCTGATTTGTGCAGATTGAAGACTTTTCTTTTCTTTTGAAAGATCTTCTCTCAATTGGTCTATAATCTTATCTTTCTCTTCGGATGACTGTTTAGTCTCGTGTAATAAGAGCTTTATAGAGGAAAGCTCACCAGACTCACTAACACTAGTTCTAACTTCAGCTAGTAGGTCGGTAAGTCTTCCTATTTCTCCTTTGTACTCTTTGAGTACCTTCTTAGCGGTCTGATATTTACTACGCAGTTTCCTGTAGTCAAGCATCAGGTCACTGAAGGCATCTCCTAATTGCTCAAAGGTAAAGTCATCATATGTTTCTACAGGTTCAGTAGGTACCTGATCGATTGCCATGAAGCAGATGTTTGCAGCGTCCTCTGAATGTTCATCTTCTGAGTCGCTAGCTTCGCTCTCATGCCATATGCTGGTGTTGGCATATTTCCGGGATGTTGATCTCTTCAGGTTGCCTTTTTCATACCTGTTGTTCTTCTTGCTCGATGATGAGTTGATGGGACAGTCCTTCTTCATATGTCCCTTCTTCTTGCAGCCATAGCAGACAGCATCTTCTTGGTACCAGTTGTTGCTGTTGTTCTCTTTGACTCTCTTCTCATGTCTCATGAATCTTTTGAACTTCCTTGCTAGGAGAGCTTGATCTTCAGCGTCAGATCCACTGCTGTCTGAGTCATCTTCAGCAGCTTTTCTGTGCTGAGCCTTGAGGGCGATAGTCTTCTCCTTTGGTGCAGGCTCTTCAAAATCTTGTAGATCCAGTTCATGAGTGAGTAGCTTACCCATGAGTACTTCAAGTGATATTGTGGTGAGGTCGTTTCCTTCAATGATAGCTGTAGCCTTCGGAATCCAGTTCTTGGTGAGAGCTCGCAGGAGTTTGCGAATCTTTTCGTGGTTATTGTATTCTTTGCCTAAGGAGGACAAAGGGTTTACAATATCCAAGAACCTCTCGAACATTTGTGTGACTGTTTCATTTGGCTTCATTTTGAACGCCTCGTACTCTTGAGTAAGTCTGCTGACTTTTGACTCCTTGACTTTAGTCGTGCCTTCATGTGTAACTTCGAGAAGCTTCCATACACCATTTGCCGTTGTGCATGTAGATACCCTGTTAAAATCTGTTCTGTCTAAGGCACAAAAAAGAGCATTAATGGCACGTGCGTCAAGACTGGCCTTTTTCTTTTCTTCCTCTGTATAACTGTTTTGGGATTTTTCAACTAAAACACCCTCGACATTTATACGAGGTGGCTTCTGATAGCCATCAAGAACAATAGCCCATAAGTCAAAATCAAGAGACTTTAAGAAGAAACTCATCCGTGTTTTCCAATAAGTGTAGTTAGTACCATCAAACAGAGGAGGTCTGTTTGTGGCCTGACCTTCACTTGTGAATTTCATAGTAGCCATGTGATGTGCTGTGATCTAATAAATAATGAATAAATAATAGCACTTTTACCTTGCTTTACCTGTAACACCCGCTCTGATACCAATTGTAGGAACGATATAGTAAAGCGTAATACTCTAGAGGGGGGGTGAATAGAGTTGGCAGCGGAATAATGCTAATTAAAAAGTTAGCAACACAATCACAGTATATAATCACAGATGAAAATAAAGTAAAGGCAGAGTTCAGAAAGCAAACGCAAAGACAGCGATGTATACTGGTATCCCTCTGTTGAGGACTAATCCAGTCGGTAGAACTCTTGCTACCAGTTTGAATCCACTATAGGAAAAAACCGCAAGTTTTCTTACGAAGTCCTTGCAACTTCTACAACGTGAGCTTTGATACGAAGAACTCGTCCAACTTCAAATGTGAAGAGGTATTCTTCAATCAAGCCTTCTGATTACAATCTCTCAGAAACTTCTAGACCGTACCGCACTGGCAAATCGACTAGAGGATTGTAACTGGCTTGGGATCTGAAAATGAAAGCTCTAGAAAACTCTTTGGAAGGCAGAAAGCTTTTTAGATAGAGAGAAGATTGAAAGTGAATGAGTGAATTGAAATGATCGAAATACTTCTCTATTTATAGGATTTCCAAAGGGAGAACTCTGTCAGAATTCGGGCAGAATTCGGGCAGAACTCGATGAGCAAATCTCGGTCAAATCCGCAACTGCAGGAGGACCAAGTTCCAGAGAATTCAAAATCAAAACGGCCACCAACCGAACTCTGGCCGAACTCTGGCCGAACTCTGGCCGAGTTCTGTCAGGGTTAGGTTAGGGTTTTTAAAGTAGGTTTTGGTGATTTTTGAAAACCTTTTTGTAAACAATTTGATAGGTCATTTTAAAAAACATTTTGAACTGTTTTGGGAAAAGCCTATTTGCCAGTACGACTCGGTGTACAACGTATTCCTAGACTCAAATAAAATGAAAATTACATTGCATAGGAAATACAGACTCAAGTAGGCAAACAGATCTTCAGTCTTGAACGAAGTGAATATCCAATCTTGCTTATGTCCAAGGAGCTGAGATGTCCCAACAAGCTTTGTATATCCAGACAGAGTTTTGATCAATTATTAAAATCAGGTTGACCATATGACCAATGGGCCAACAATATGCTACTTCAGAAGTCACTTCTCATGAACTCTGGTTCAAGGTCAGACCCAACTTGAATGTCATTCGAGTGTGGGGGTGTCTAGCATACGTGAAGCTTCTAGATTTGAAGATTCAGAAGCTAGGAATAAGGACTACGAAGACTATATTTCTGGGTTATGCTGATAAGAGTGATGCTCAGAGGTTCTTTGATATTGAGTCAAATCATATCATTGAATCTAGCGATGCAGAATTCATTGAAGATAAATTTGCAAGGCACAAGAACATTATTATCGCGGACATTCCGAAAAACTATGTCAGTACACAGGAGGCTTAAGTTCCTTACGAAGAGGTAGTCCAAGAAGATGTTGCTGTAGAAACAACTATTGAACTAGAACTCGCAAAAACTGTATCTAAGCGAGTGAGGAGACTGAAGGACTTCGGAGAGGATTTCGTCACCTATCATGTAGAAGCAGACCCGCTTACCTATGATGAGGCGATGAAGACCAGAGATGTTGTCTTCTGGAAGGCGGTTATTAATGATGAGTATGACTCCATAACCTCCAATAATATGTGGGTGTTGGTCGATCTGTTTGAAGGAGCAAAACCAATAAGATGTAAATGTATCTTCAAGAAGAAAATGAAGGCCGATGGAACCATTGACAAGTTCAAGGCAAGGTTAGTTGACAAGGGATTTTCTCAGAAACAGGGGATCGATTATTTCAACACATATGCTCCAGTAGCTTGGATGACGACCATCAGGATGTTGATTGCTCTGAGCGAAATTCACAAGCTAGTAATTCATCAAATGGATGTTAAGACCCCTTTCCTGAATGGTGAATTGACTGAAGAGATCTACATGCAACAACAGAAGGATTCGTCATCAAGGATCTCGAAGACAAAGTCTGTAAGTTGGTGAAATCTCTGTATGGTCTGAAGCAAGCTCCCAAGATGTGGCATGAGAAGTTTGATAAAGTCCTAAGATCAAACGGCTATATGGTCAGCGAGATGGACAAGTGTGTGTACACAAAGTTTGCTGACAAGAGAGGAGTTGTCGTTTGTCTCTATGTAGATGACATGTTGATCCTGGGTACAGATCTAGCAAGTATCACTGAGACAAAGAAGTTCCTCTCATCTAAGTTCAACATAAAGGACTTAGGGGAAGTTGATGTTATTTTGGGGATAAAGATCATCCAGACAGAAACTGGAATAGCATTGTCACAGTCTCATTACATTGAGAAGATCCTCACACGCTATGGGTATCAGGATCTTTCAGGGATAGATACGCCGTATAAGTGTGACAATAAACTGAAGCCAAATCCAAGAAAAAGCGTCAGACAGCTGGAGTACTCAAGCATCATCGGGTGTTTGATGTACGCGACTACTGTCACAAGGCCTGACATAGCTTTTGTCGTAGGGATGCTGAGTCGGTTCACGAGAAATCTAGGGATGGAGCACTAGAAAGCTGTGAAGAGGTTCATGAGATACCTCAAACGAACTCAGAAGTATGTACTGTACTACTAAGGATATATAAAAGTAGTGGAGGGCTTCAGTGATGCAAGATGGTGCTCAGAAGTAGAGAGTGAAAAGTCCACAGGAGGATATATTTTCTCCATGGGTGGAGCTACTATATCGTGGAATTCGAAGAAGCAGACTATGTTGTCTCACTTTTCTATGGAATCTGAGTTCTTTGCACTGGCGGCTGCAGCAGATGAAGCATAATGGCTTCGGGAGCACATATATGATCTTTCAATGGTTGGTGCACAGATACCAATGGTACCGATATACTGCGATAACTAGGCGACTGCAGTGGTGGCATCGAATGACCTCTTCAATGGCAAGAAAAGGATTGTGCGTCTAAGGTACAAGGCGGTAAATAATCTTTTTAAAAGAGGTGTCATTGTCGTAGTGGATGTTCGAAGTTAGGAGAATCTGGCAGATCCGTTCAACAAAGGTCTCAAGCGCTAGCTGGTTGAAGATACAACAGGTAAGATGGGCTTGAAGACACTATAATATTATGTCTTTGTAATTCTATTACAAAGTTTTATGCTATTAGTTCAAAGAGAAATCTACTAGACATCTAGCTTTTAGTTCAAAGAAGGATCATTGACTGGAAGAATATCAGGAATAGTGGGCAGTCCTTTGGGATGTTGCGGGATTAAGAACTCAGAACCACTATTGTCTACTGATTGTTCCTTACAAAGAACAATGTCTTGTGGAAGGATGGCGTGGAAGCCTTAATGAAGCATGGGTAGCACAACACTACAAAGGAGCCTAGTACTCCATGCTATATTGGGGTGACACCACATGAGGTACCTAGTAAGGATAAAGCCTCAACTTTGGGCCAAGTCATAGCAGTGTAGCACCGCACATACGCAAGAGGGCCTAATATTATACGATAAAGAAAGGTAGGCAGCACTACAAAGAGGCTGGGCCTTATGTTACAGTAGGTGACACGACATGATGCCGTGCCTTGGTTTTGTAAGCCATATCACGGCGACGTAACACCACAAGGAAGCGAAAGGCTTTATGTTGGGTAGTTTGGCACTATAAAGAGGCTGAGCGTCATGCTACAGGTAGTATGACACCATATGAGGCAGTGCCTCGATTTTGGGCCATGTCATAGTGGTGTAGCACAGCAAGGAAGCAAAAGGCTTCATGCCAAAGTCTCTTTAACAGAACTCACCTAAAGTGTATGGATAGAGATGTAGACCATCTCTTGAGGGAAATCTTGTAGACACCCAAGATACATACACCAAAAACAGGCTGACACAAGGCTTAATCCATTCTTGTATCATGCTGTCATTTAGCCCATACGGAAAGATTCAAGTCGTAGCGACATCTATCCTAATACATGATGGAAAGTCACTGTGGGGAATGCTCAACCCATATATAGAGATATGTGGAGGATTGTTGGTGTTTTTGCTTGTTGTTGTTGGTGTTTTGCTTTAGAAAGTAGAAAGATAGTCCCATATTGGAAAAAACCAAATGGATGGTATCTCTATATAAAGGTTTGCTTGTGTTGAGAGATCACATGAAGTGTGGAGAGGCACATGGGTGCCATGTGGGGTCATTTTTCTAGTGGAAAGAAGGCTAAACCAACAAAGAAGCATTAATGCTTTTTGTCATGCTCATGGGATAATTTTCTTATGGAGCTAAGCCCCGAAGGGGCTTAATGACTCGGACTCGGGATCGGGCTCAAGGGCGCAAAATAGCACTTTGTTGGTACATTTTACACTTAGCACGTCAGCTCGCATGTACAAGTGCTACGTAGTGGCTGCACAGTGGCACGCAGGTGGCACGCAGTGGTTGCACAGGGGCGCACAATAGCGCACAGTGGCTGTACAGGGGCACACAGGTGCAGTAGCTGCACAGGGGCACATAGAAGTTACGACGTTGTTGCACTTTTATGATCTACGTGCTTGTGCTGTTGTGCGGCTATGCTGCTTCGTAGCTACGTGCGCAGGCTGACGGGCTAAGTGGGCTAAAGGGCACAGATGGCTAATGATATGGCTGATTGGAAGATTTAAGCGGTTATGGAAAGATTGAGTTAATTGATCAGATCCAGTTTTTGTGGGATTTGAATTTAATTCATTCAAATCTTTCCATTATTCGCTTCCATCTTTTCCCAATCAGTTACGGCTAGGATTAAGATTAAGGTTTCAGTCATTTTCTATAAATACTCTTTTCGTGCCTTCACTGAGTACTTACGCTAAAATAAAGAGACGAAGAGAGTTATACCGTCGCTGCCATTGGAGTTCGTAAAAGGAGGTGACAGCGAGCGTTCCAAAAGTTTTTTCGAACTTGCTGGTTCCTGGGAGCAGATCGTAATAGGGCAAATCTTGTTTTAACCAACGGTGGTCCTTATCACCCGAGCAAAGTCGTTGCATCAACTCCGGTTGAGAATGACTATTCATATTTGTTGCATCAACTTCGGTTGAGAACGATCAGCAGAATTACAGTGATCTTTTTTTGCCTGCTAAGTTGCTTTTATCCATCTCACTCTTTTTAAGATATCGAGATTTCCATCTAACGATCTGTTTTGGGAATAACATATATATATATATATATATATATATATATATATATATATATATATATATACCCAATGGGTAGACAATTCTGTCAAAGACAGAAGTTCTCGCCTGCGCAACCTCCTCCGTCCGTGAGTGGACCATGGTGCGCTTCTTTCGACGTTGCACCTTTGTCAGACCCGCCGTAGGGGAGCCGTACTCCTCGGTGCATTTTCTAAAGTAGGAACTGAGCGAGGCGGTCTGTCAGCTGTAGCCAAAATCTTCTTCTGGGATTCGTCATTTAGGGGGTTCCAGAGCGCTATACCCTCCGTCGTGCTGCTCTTTGCAGCCACCTTCGGCACCCAGGTGCGTCGAGTCTTCTTCAGTTTTACGAACCACTTCGAAGGACTCGACTTCTCCTCAGAAATGAGATCTTCAAAAGCTTGTTGGTCGAAATGTACGACCAACGACTTCTGAGAAGATCCCAGCAAGTTGTTGTCAGATTGCGCCACCACCTTCTCGTTGGAGGAGAAGGAAGTCCCTATTAAAGTCGCCATCTTATTTTCGATGTCAAAAGATTATACGAACTTCATGTATATTAAACGTAAAAAAGAGTACAATCAATTCCTAAACAGGAGATCTATGTACAAGGTTTTCTGGGGAAGTGTGACGGTGGAGATCGAGCACTGCAGTGGCTCCTTTACTCCGTTGACAATCTGACGACGAGTTGAACTTGCTCTGGCTTTCTGGTGCTTGTGATTGGAACTCTGGGTTGCCAATGAAGATGATGTTGAATTTGTGAGATTTAGAAGCCTCTTTATCGAAGGAAAACTCCTTCTATTTATAGGGGAGCACATATACGAAGTGCACAAGGATTGTGCAGGAACACTGCACGTAGAGATATGAAAGAATCTCGAAGTTGCACGGTGAGGGCTGTTGCTGAGCTGACACGTGGCGGATACTGAGATTCTCCTTTATCAAGATCTTGGGAAGAATTATCAACATGACCGAATAAATAACACATGGCGTGTGTTTACAGTTGATCGGATGAACCTGAGCAAATTCTGTTCCTATCCGAGAAGTTGGATTTTATCTTATCTTAAGGGGCCATTGGTTTAAACAAACCAATTAGATATGGCCCTCGTCTATAAGAACAAATTTCATCCTTATCTGTGGTTTAAACAAACGGATGCTCTTATCAACAGAATCAAACTCTGTCCTATCTTAAGAGCGGTGGTTTAAACAATCCAATCTGAAAAGGACATAAACATCCGTCTGGCTATGTGGAACCACGTCACCCCGTAAGACTGCGCTTCTATGCGAGCTGCGCTTCTGGCGAGGCTTTGAGATCACTGCACTTCTAAGCAATAAGTAGATTGTGCTTCAGGCGACGGAGTCACTGAGCTTTTAGAGCGACGAGTAGAGAAGTGCTTCAGGAAACAGAGTCACTGCACTTTTAGAGCGACGAATGGACAAGGGCTTCAGGCAACAGAGTTACTGCACTTTTAGAGGGACGAGTGAACTTGTGCTTTAGGCAACGGAGTCACTGCACTTTTAGAGCGATGAGTGGACTTCTGCTTTAGGCAACGGAGTCACTGCGCTTTTAGAGCGATGAGTGGACTTGTGCTTTGGACAATAAAGTGTCAGGTGAAGGAGCCTTTGAACGGGCTGCACTTTTGGATGGGATGGAGGGTGCTGCGCTTCTGGGTTGAAGCGAGGGCGTAGTGACTTCTGAGTCAAAGAAGCTAGTTTCTGTCGAAGTCATAAGAGCAATTAATGACTGCTCTTTTGATGGACGAGTCAATCATCCTCCTCATTAATTACCGCCGTCATTTGTGGAATTCAAGAAGTCTGTGGCCTAGGATTCAGTCGAATGTACCTATTAAATGAGGTTCATTGTGCTGAGTCTTAGGTTCGTCCCATTAGTTTGGGAGTCTTTCACCGACGGCCACGTGGCATGTGGGTTGGACCACATCCACCCTATATAAAGGGAAGCTTTTTTGAAGGGTTGTGTTTTCTGTCTCTTAACATTTCCACCGTCATGCTCGATCCCGACTTAGCTTCGAATGGCCGTTGGCCTTGCACAAGTCGACTGTTGGTTGTGGATCCCTTCGTTCCAAGAAGCTGTGTCCTTGTAGAGGAACTGTTGCTGAGTTTTGAGATGCACTTGAGCGTTTGGCGTAAGGAGTTCGAACCTGAACAACATCTTGGAGGTCTTCGAGATCCACGCTTTCGGGTTTGGATTGATTGTCAATCCGAAGAGCCACAGGCCGTGCTCTGCCCTGCTAAATGGCAGTGGCACAATTTGTGCTATGGACTGAGTTCTTGCTCGGGCCAATAGCTGCTTCAGGAAGTGGCTCTCTCTGGCAGTGTTGCGCGTCTGGGGGGCTACGCGCATGTGAAGATTAACCCCTTGTAGATTTTTAGGAGCTTTAGTTCTTTTCATGGTGAATCAATAATAGATCCTTGTAGACATGATTTTAATAAAGAAGTTCTTTTTATGTAATCATGACGAATCTGTAATAGATCCTTGTAGACATTATTTTAATAAAGAACTCTTTATGAACCATCTATTATATGTCTATGTGACTTTGATTATCTGTCTGCGCTTTTGGGGTATCTGCGCTTTTGTGAAGCCATGTATAATGGGGACGCCACCTGCACTTTTGATATGTCTGCACTTTTTCATGCTTCTACAACTACGTCACCTGTACAAATTCTAACCTTTATAACTCAGCTGAAAATTACAAGATTGACAAAAAGTAATGTTGAACTATTGTCCTAATAGATTCAACCCCCTCAACACTCTTAAGAAAAAAAATAGAAAATTACAATTGAGATCACTCACCAACCCGTAGCAATCTTCCTAACCAAAGTTGACGAATCCTTGATTAAATCTTCTTCCTCCTTCTATCTTGGATGACGAAGTCCTAAGAGTAAAGCACGAACTTTTTCTTAGATTTTTTGTGGACGAGCCCCCCGAATCTCCATTCTGCGCTGTGCTTTGTGCCTCCACCTTCACCTCATATATATAGGATGAGAAAATCATATTCTAGTCAAAATAGGATTTCCTAAATAGGAATAAAATATGAATCCTATTATATCTAAAATATTCCATCAACATCCTATTTTAGGTCATAATAGGATTTCCTAAATAAGAATAATATTATATCTAAAATAGTACAACACAAATTATGGACATCAAAATCTAATCAAATCAAATATTTAACTCGATTTTGATTCCACAAATATGTTGTTACCAAATCCAGATTGGACTCCAACAAGTGCCGACATCAATGAGCTGGATTTTCAGTCTCTTACTTTGGAGGACACTATTGAAGGAGGAGCTGATCAATAAACTTGGAGGAAAGACCGATGACAGACGACCAAAATATTTGTACATTTTTAAAAAAATCAAAAATAAAATATTAGATTGCAACTTGTACATTATATTACAAATTTTATGAAAAAAATACTTGTACATTAAATTATCTTGACATTAATAAAAATATGTTAACTTATATTTTTTTCAAATTTTTTAAGTAAATGTTACCTTATATTAACATTCTAATAGGCTATGTTGGATTTTGAACGTTATGCACCTTCTAGGGGTAACACAAAGACGTCCAAGGTAGCATGTGCCTTACTTGGCCAAAGTACTATGCTAACCACTCTGTTGAACTCTGAATATTGCGCACCTTCTAGGGGTAGTAGGAAGAAATCCAAGGCAGCACGTGCTTCGTGCAATCAAAGTGCTATGCCGACGGCAGACCAAAGGCCCGTGACAGTCACGCGCGCAGCCATTGGGAAGCTATACAAAACTAGTTCGAGTGCTTCGATGCCTCGATCGGTGAAACCTCGCTGTCACTAGAGCGCTCATGCGCACGATTCAAGCCAGGGGATACCTACTATCGAGATAGATTCGTACGAACATTATTCCTGTAAGTATGGAAGGAGTCTACCTCATCATCAACTCTCTAATCAGGACCTAAGCGTGTCTCACGCGCAGGAACTAAGAAGAGAGAAGCTATCTCCACATCCTCACTCCTGTGTGCAGCTTCCCTACGCACACGAAAGGAGTGCAGGAGTGGAGAACTCAACAATTCTCCACAAGCATAAAGCGAGAAAGGGATCTGCAGTGCAAGGCGTGTCTAAACCAAGGCACAATTGCACCCAGATTACCATCAACTGCTGCTGTTGCCAAACAGCCGCGTCGCAAGCAAAGAGGCGGTCCGTCTTCCAAAAACTACAATCGATGGTATCTGGTGAAAAAGAAGATGAAATCCGCGTTGCTTCATGCAACAAAGTGCAGGGTTCTCCGTCTCTCAAGAAGCTTCCCAAGAATCCTCCCGTGTCGGCCAACAAGCCCAAAAATTGGCCTAGAAGTAGCATGACAGCAATACCCAGTACGGGTGTGTTCCAAGGTACACGGACTAAATCTGGATCCTTGGCGCAAGGAAATGAGGCTGCGAATGCAACATTAGCTGGGGTGGCCAGCCCTCCACCATTTATGACAATCCCGCCTTCCAAACCAATGAGGGACTGTATGACACAGATACTTCCACAGGCGCAGGTAGTCAAAAAGCTTGGGGTAGCAATTACAATGAATCTGAGGATGATTGCAACCTCCTGGTTTATCCTCAAGACGACGGGACTCAGGCGTCTGAGCTAGAAAGCAAAAGATCCACCGTCCATTCTACTTATCCGCACATGATGTCCATGTTTATGGCCGAAGGCGACAACGAGGACAGCAGCAAAGAATCTAGTCAGCAGAAACGTATAGAAGCCTTTGAGACGGGCCTAAATACGTTGAACGATACTATGAAGTCCCTGGCTTCCGTCGTCTTGGAGATCAAGAAGAAATTGACACCCGCTGTGTCCGCTCCTGCGAACCGAGACCCAGGGACAAATGGCGGGTCCAATGTGCCTCACATCCTGAGCCAAGCAGTGCCCCCGTCATCTTCTCCATCAACAACATGACCTGCAATGTCGAATGAAGTACAGCTGGCCCTCAAAGAGTTGTAAGCTCGCCACAATGCCAGAGAAAAGTGAGAATCACTCCAAAAGTTGGGGATTCGGTAACCATATCCTGCCGAATAGGATAATTTGATCTATCTTCCCAAATACAATCCGCAGACGCTCATGCCGTTCGATGTGAAGGAGTCTATCTGTCGATACTTGAGGTACTTCGCCTCAGTAACAGGGCATCTACCAAAAGATGACGCTTTCCTTACCATGCTTATGGACTATTGTTGTAAAAACATGCTTCCCGAAATCAAATTATGGCATAATGCTCCTTGTATAGAGTGGACGCCCTTTATTACAGAGGCAGACGTGGCAGAAAGTAAAGCTCGAGACGCGCAGCTATTGAGACTGAGTATCCCATCGCTCGAAGACAAAGGAAGGCGCTCATCTAGTAACAATCCCGCTCCTAAGGATGGTAAAGGGAAACAAACCATGACCGTCAACATCTCCAAGGGTTCAGTAACAATGAACCCTAAGCCGGCCGAAGCGGAGCCGAAAGAGACCTACTCCTTCAACAATGAAGACACACTAGAACTCTTCGATATGCTGACGAAGGGTGGCAAGCTTCAGCTCCCACCTCCTAAGCGTCCTGATGAAGTGAAAAAGATAGATAGTCCAAAATACTGCCACTACCACTAGTATGTTCACCATTCGATACATGACTGCTACGTGTTAAAAAGACAGATCCAGTGCCTCATTGATGCCAAGGTCATTTTGCTCGACTACAAGAAAAAGACTGTTACTGCCAACATGGTCACTCTCCAGTTCGAAAGTTTTTCGAGAACAGAGGCTCAAGACGGCGTAGTCCCCGTCCCCAGTGCAACGATGGAAGTAGTCAATTTTCTATCGGCCGGTGACAACGCTCAAGGCCTCATCTCATTTACAACGCCGCGAGGCAAAGTGATGTGGATCCATCCTGATCTTGCCCCAGACATATGGTGCCTGCAGCGCACTCAATTAAGGAGGAAAAAGTTGTCATGTCGTATGGTCTCTACATCGGCTGATGACACTCTGGTTACCACTCGCTCGGCTCACCAGCGAGAAGAAAATCAGGCTCCGGAAGAGGAAACACCTCCCCCTGTTGTGGCCATCGCCCCCGATACATCGGAAGCTGGTCCGTCTCAAGCCCCTGTCGCAGACAAGCAAAGGCATAATGAGGTTCGCTTTGACAAACCTCTGAGAAAAGACTCGGCAGTAGGACCCATCAAGCCCTACAACTTTGACATATTGGCTCAGCTGGCTAATATCCTGGCTCGACTGTCACTCTTCGAGCTCCTCCGTCTCTCCAAAGAGACTCGAGACACCCTCAGCAAAGCTTTGCAGAATGCTGACTCCTTCCTCAGTCAGGTGCAACCGCCCAATGAAGACCCTGTTGCATGCCCACATTGTCACGGTGTAGTTGAGGTGATCCCTAACATCACCTTCACCCAGCATGACATGTTGCTGAAGAACAACTGGCATAATAGGCCCTTGTACTACATATGGTATGTTGGTGCCACTAAGGTCGATTACATCCACATCGACCATGGATCTTCTCTTAGCATCATCTCTCGGAGTTTACTCCAAGCTTTGGGGATCCCAATGCATCGACTGACTGCATCAAACACTATAATCAGCGGCTTCAACGCTGGAAAAAGTGAGCCCCTGGGTAAGATTTGCCTGAAATGCCAAATAGGTGATCTCCAGACTGACGTAACTTGGTACGTCATTGACGCCGATACAAACTACAACATACTGTTGGGGTGACCATGGATCCATGAGTACATGATCGTGCCCTCCACTCTCCATCAATGCATGAAGTATGTGGCCAGCAACGGGACCATCAAAATCAAGTTCGCTGATATCGACCCATTCCAAAGACTCGAAGCATACTGTATAGATGCTGAGCTGTACAAGTCAGTCCCATAGGACGATAATGCCAATGATGCCGATGATGAAACAGATACTGTATTGGAAAGTGCAGCTGTCGCGAAAGAACCATTGAAGGTTCGATTGAAGGAAAAACTTCCCAAAACATCAGCTCCTCTCGTCATCAAGATTCGAGGCAAGGCTCCGGCTCGGTCACCCTCGATAATATCAGCCGTTAGCCAAGAGCCTATGCAAATAAGGCTTCCCCGGAAGGCCCCAAGGCTAACTCTGAAGTCACAAAAACCTCCGACTACAACCCCTTTAGTAGTCAAGTTGAAGGAAAAATTGCCTCCACCTTCTCCCATGGCAGCCCTAATGCTCACAGATGAAGAGTTGGGAGCCTACGTGTGTGCCGATACTAAGGCGCACTCTTTAGATGATGTAATACCTCGGGATAAAATTTTTCATTTCATTAATAGGAAGTTGTCTTTGAATTACTCTTGTGCGCATTGGAACACTAGGTATTTCTTAGACAACGCTCTATATATGTTACAAACACAAGTGACAACCGCTAGCCTCGTAAGCCGAGTTGACCCTCCCCAAGGCGCCTACTTCTTGGTTCCAGCAAGGAAGAAGGAGGAGAAACCCATCATCTTCGATCGATTGGAGCATCCTCGACTAGCTCCGGCCGAACCAGAACCCGATAACGGGAAGATGCAACTCTACCGTTATACTACTCAAGCCAACCATCTTATCCAGAAAATGGGCTACGACTTGAACATCAACAGAGGGCTGAATTATGGCAAAGGCCGACGCCTTCCCTTACGACTTCATGCTCCAAAGAAAAAGTCCCAAAATTACTACCAACGCATTCGTCGGGGGTTGGGTTACGTTACACCCACAACAATTTCAGAGAGTTCAGAGCCGGAGGTCTTAATGCACTCACACTCCTCTGACTCCTTAACCTAGGACTCCGATACCAGTATCGGCCGAGCCTTCAAGAAGATATTATCCGTCAATATGGTCTCTGCAGATCCTTCAGTCGAGAAGGAAGACCAAATACGTGAATTCTTTGAAGATGAACCCTGGGCTCAACGCCTGGGATCCCAATGGGAATGGCGCTTCGAACAATGCGAACCTTCCACTGAAGATGAAGCCGTCCAAGTCGAGCTAGAAGATGAGGCTTCCCCAAAACCCATCTTCATCAGCAAAAGATTGACAGGAGAAGACAAGGAATCTCTGATAAAGCTTATCCGAGAATACATCGATGTCTTTGCTTGGAGCTATGAAGACATGTCGGGTCTAGCCCCGCAAGTCGCCATACACCGTCTCAACATCTTACCCGACGCTAAGCCAGTCAAACAGCAACATCGTCGTTTCTGCCCCAACGTCATGGATGCTATTGAGAAAGAAGTCGACAAACTCATAGAGGGTGGCTTCATTTGTGAAGAGCAACACCCAAATTGGGTGGCCAACATTGTACCAGTCACAAAGAAGAACGAAAAAATTTGGGTCTGCATAGACTTCAGGGATCTCAACTCGGCCAGCCCAAAAGATATGTTTTCCCTCTCGATCACTGACGTGATGATCGATAACACGTGTGGCTCCGAGCGCATGTCCTTTATGGATAGTTTCTCAGGCTACAACCAGATCAAAATGTTCCCCGAAGACGAGAAGCATACTTTATTCCGAACTCCAAAAGGGGTATACTGTTACACAGTGATGCCCTTAGGGTTGAAGAATACAGGAGTAACATACCAACGGGCTATGAGCACCATATTCCGCAAGTACCCCCGAAAGATGGTAGAATGTTACGTTGATGATATTGTCATCAAGAGAAAAAAAAATCCAGTCATTTGGATGACCTAAGGATGGTATTCGACTTAATGCGGACACATCGACTAAAGATGAACCCGACTAAGTCTTTCATAGGGGTTTCCAGTGGCAAGTTCCTAGCCTTTATTGTTACAGCCAAGTATATTCATATTGACTCTGAAAAGACTAAGGCGATCTTGGACATGGCTCCCTCGAATAATCTCCGTGAGCTTCGAGGCCTACAAGGACGCATGGCGTACATCTGGAGATTCAAAGCAAATCTCTCTGGTTGATGTCAACCCTTCACCAAGCTGATAAAGAAGGGGGTTTCTTATGTCTGGATTGAAGAATGCCAGCACGCGTTCGACGGCATCAAAAAATACCTCACTAGTCCTCTAGTACTGGTAGCACCGATCATAGAGATGCCCTTTCTGCTATATGTCTAGGCTATGGACCATTCTTTCGGTATTTTGTTAGCCCAGAAAAGCAGCGAAGGCTACAAACAGGCAATCTACTATCTCAGCAGGACCATGATTAGGGCTGAGCATCGGTATAATCATATAGAGAAGGAGTGTCTTGCTCTGCTCTTCGCCATCTAGAAGACACGATATTGCATGGCCGGACAGACAATCCATGTGCTCTGCTCTGACTCTTATGACATGGTACTTGTCCCACAAAAGGCAGTCAAAGGCCAAGCATTGGCCGACTTCTTGGCGGCACATCCTGTGCCAGGGACATCGAAGCTCTATGACGATATTCCAGATGAAGTCCTAGAGTCCAATGTCATCTCAAATAACTCGGTTTGGCACATGGTCTTTGATGACGCTCCAAGAACAGGACCAAAAGGAGAGATCATCGTAGGGGTTGGAGTAGTTATCATCACCCCCAATGGCATGGTCATCCACCGTGCATATTCTCTCATGGAGTCGTGCACCAATAACGTTGCTAAGTATAATGCTCTCATCATTGGACTTCAGCTCGATAAACAGTTGGGGGTGGACTACATCGAGGCCTATGGCGACTCAAAATTGATCATTAACCAGGTTCGAAGACAATACAAGGTCCGTCATGAAGATCTGGTTCCTTACCACCAGGCAGCAATCGATATTATTTCTATCTTCACAGGGTTCTTTATAGAATATGTACCTCAACTGCAAAACTTGGAGGCCGACGCACTCGCTGACCTTGCAGCTTTTCTGGCAGCTCCTGTTGGAACCCAATATACCATCACTGTAATGGGGTGAGAGCTAGTTTGCCCAACGAATAATCTACATACGTGAATGAGTTACTCAGTACAAAATACACTAATGGTGACATTCGGGACGGGCGATTCCCGGTTATAGACTACGTAGTCTACAAAATCCTACCTGAAGACCCGAATGAAGCTAGTTCTGTCAAGAGATGCTCTCTTCGGTTCTTCTACGACACAGTTACCAAAATGTTGTATCGTCGTTCATACGATGGGCTTCTCCTGCGATGTTCATCCAAGACAGAAGCACAAGAGGCACTTTGGGAGGTGCATGATAGCACCTGCGGAACCCATCAGCCTGGTCCTAAGTTACAGTATCGATTGCATCACATGGGTTACTACTGGCCCACTATGATGGCAGAGGCCGTTGATTATACAAAAAAGTGTCGAGTATGTCAGTTGCATGTTAACTTCATTCACCAACCTTCTGAGTTTCAACACCCCACAACGGCCTCTTTGCCATTTGAAGCATGGAGAATGGATATTATCGTGCCGATCAGTCCATCATCCTCTGAAGGACACCGGTTCATACTCGCCATCACTGACTACTTTTTTAAGTGGGCAAAAGCAGTACCTCTGGCCGAGGTGAAAACCTCGAACGTGATCAGTTTTGTCAAGCATCACGTCATATACCGCTTCGAAGTTCCCAGAAGGATTATCCATGACAACGGTCCTTAGTTCGTGAGCCACGCATTCCATCGGTTCTGTGATAAGAATCGGATACAGAATATGGCGTCGACGTCTTACAATCCTGTAGCAAATGGACTTGCTGAAGCATTCAACAAGACTATTATCAAGCTGCTCAAGAAAGTCGTATCTTCTAATAAGTGCGACTGGGATGAGAAGCTGGGCGAATGTCTGTGGGCTTACCGCACGACAGTTCGGACACCCACAGGCAATACACCATTCTCCCTTGTCTATAGGAGCAAGGAGGTGCTCCCTCTAGAGATCCAGATCCCGTCTCTACGGGTAGCCATCACCAACCAGCTAACTGACGGAGACAATCAACGTTGGCAGCTACAGGAGTTAGAGGCATTGGATAAAAAAGGACTGCTAGCTCAACTACGAATCGAGCTTTACCAAGCTTGGATTTTTGGGGCCTTCAATAAAAAGGTTCAGAAAAGGACATTCCAAGTGGGTGACCTCGTCTTATCAGTTCGAAGACCGATGGTGATGACTCACAAGACAGCTGGAAAGTTTGAACCCAAGTGGGGAGGATCGTTCGTCATAGAGACGGTCTACTCTAATGGGGCCTACCGACTGGACAAACCTAACTACGACTTGCTAATGATGCCAATCAATGGCAAGTTCCTAAAGATATACTATGTCTGAAGTACAAATCAGCATAGTTTCCCGCATCCCCCGCAGGTGTCCGTGAATTCTATTACTGAGTTCACCTCTTTCATAACTCCCATAGTAGAAAATCTTTCATGTCCATATTATCTCTGAATTGTTATTCTACACCCTAATGAAGTTCGCATCTACCACGTACATATTATTTGTGAGTAGTCGTCCCTTCCACGATAACCTTGTGTTGTCACAACTATCTAGAAAACCTTTCACGTCCATACTACCTCTGAATTGTTATTCTATACCCTAGCGAAGATTGTGCCTACCATGTTCTTAACACCTCTGAGTAGACATCTCTTCCATGACAATACCCCGTGATTGTCATAATTATCCATAGAACCTTTCACGTCCATACTACCTCTGAATTATTTTATACACCCGTAGAGTCTATCCTTGCCATGTCCATATTACCTCTGAGTAAGGACGATCCTAGCACCAAAAATTATGTGTTTACCATGTCTATATTACCTCTGAGTAAACACCCCTTCCATGACAAACCCTGTGAATGTCATAATTATCTATAGAACCTTTCACGTCCATATCACCTCTGAATCGTTCTATACACCCGTAGAGTCTATCCTTACCATGTCCATATTACCTCTGAATAAGGAAGATCCTACCACGAAAAAGTTTGTATTTACCATGTCCATATTATCTCTGAGTAAAACACCCTATCCCCAGCAGAGTTATATCTGTTCCCTCATGTCGTACTACCTCTGAGGGAATTCTCACTCTAGTACAAGAAAAGCTCACATCAAAAAGACAAGCAAAACCAAATTTTCATTTATAGAATGAAAGGGTTTTCTTTCTTTGCTTACAAAAATATTATCTCACAAACCAAATCGAGAGACAAGAAGACAAAAAGAAGATCAAAAATGAGAAGACCGATGCATAAGTCCTTCTAGTCGGCTCCTCAAAAGAGCAATCTAGGGGCCAACCGATGCTTGGGATCGACGCTCGGCCTCCTGACGACGAGCAACTTCATCTTCAACCAGAGACAGGTTTTGGCGCGCAAGAGCCAGTTTCGCCTGGCGCACGCCAATACTCTCCTTCTCTCGGGCCAAGATCTTGGACCGTTGAAGAAGGGCCTCCTCCTCATCCCTCGACTTCTCTAGAATGCTCTCCGCAAGGGCCAAAGTCTCTTTCAGCCTCTGAATATGCTCCCGGAGGGTCTTGTACTGCTCCTCCACAGCTGTGCGGTGGCATATATGAGCCTCTTCGGCGTCGGTCACCTCCTCAATTGTAACCTCAACCTCGGCAAGTCGGTTGCTTAAAGCCCGACATTTCTATTCGTACTGGGACACTTCAGAGGCCATCCTCTCTAGCTCTGCAGCAGCTAGAGTCAGGAGACTGTGCTCGAGATTTTGAAACTCCGAGACAGTGTCTTCGAACTCGGCCAGTAGATCGTCAATCACGTCCACCGTCGCCTCATACTCTGGATAGTCGCACAAGGCCACCAATTGGGCCCCCACTATAGACCGAGCCTGTCTCAGCAATTGTTTGCCCCGTAAGGCACCCACTATGTTGTGCGTCAAAGCTTAACGAATGGTGCCCAGAATGAGATTGATATAGTACATACTGTCAGCCAAATTTATTAGTGTCACCGGAGATGCCTCAATAAAAGGTCCTGGGGTGGCAACGACAGCCAACATGCATCTAGGTATGGCAGTCATAACAGGTGATGTCGTGACAATAACGAAATCCATCGGCGGTGCAGCCAACACTGTCTGAGGTATAGCTGGTTCTTTAACAGGCTCCCTCGCTGATGCTTCAACCGCCTCCGCAACTAAAGCCGTATGAACCAGAGTATGGGCAACCTCAGCGATCGTTTTCTCGACGGTCGACGTGACCAACTCCTTAGTGGTCATCTCAACCGGTGCTTCAGCAACCGGCTCATCAGCAATCTTCTCGGACGATTCTTCCACAGTCCCCTTGGCCGGACTCCTGGTAGTTACGTCGCCGGGCTCATCAGCAGTACTATCGACTATCGTCTCAATGGCCCCCTTGACTGGAACCTCAGTTATCGGCTCGTTAGCAGCCACGTTGACTTGTTATACATTGGTTTCCTCGGTCGTCTCTCCGAGAACCATATCAGCCAACTCCTCAATCGCCTCCTCGGTGACTTTTAGAATGACCTCGTCAACCAGTTGTTCGACAGTCATTCTTGTCGGCCCTTCAACAGTTCGGTCGGCCAATGCTTCGACAGCCTTCGCCGTCAACCCTTTTAGGGGATCTTCAACCAACCGATGAGACAAGTCCTCGAAATTCGCCGAAGGCAGCTCCTCGGCCGGACGATCTTCCTCGCTTCCCGGTGCATCAAGATTATCTTCAACCCTTCTCCCGACATGGAGTGTAAACCCCCTAAATTTTATTTTAATTTATATATAGATATCATACCGTATTTTTAATTTACTTGACTTTCTAATTTTATACTCTTGTTAATATTTGATAGCAATTAAAAGCTACATTTCGTAAAGACACAGACAAATGGCATGAATTTATGTACTAAATATTTTAAAAGGAAATAATAAATTATTTTTATTCTTTTAAAATGGTTAGGATATTTTTATCATTTTTAATTTAGTATTTTAATTAATAAAATGCTTGAAGTTTAATTTCTAATGATTTTGCCATTTTGTTAGTAGAAGGTAGTTGATATATATTACGTAGTTAGCAGGTGGAAGGGTTCAAAAGATTTACTAAAATATTTAGACACATTTTTATGAATTTTACAAATTTTCTTATATTTATTTGGAATTTTTGGTGAGTGTGTATATATATATATATATATATATATATATATATATATATATATATATATATATATATATATATATATATATATATATATATATTAAAAAAAAAAAAAAAAAAAATATATATATATATATATATATATATATATATATATATATATATATATATTGAACCAAATTAGGAGTGTTTTCATTTCTAAAAGGATACGCATGGCAGAATTTCTAGTTACAGGAAACATCAAAACCTTCCCATACCACTTCCCAAGCATATTCCAGCAGCAATTGCAGAATCCCTAGAAAACGCCATACCTACCTACAGGAATAAAGTACAACAAGAACTAAATCTTTAAGAGCTTGTGAACTTTGTCATGGCTTTTGTTCCTTCGGAGACTGCGTGCTTGGCGAGCTCTACGGGGAGGACTAGGCGGACGGAGGTCTGGATCTCACGGGAGGTGATGGTCGGCTTCTTGTTGTAGCGGGCGAGGCGGGAGGCCTCTCCGGCGAGCTTCTCGAAGATGTCGTTGATGAAGGAGTTCATAATCCCCATGGTCTTGCTGGAGATCCCGATGTCGGGATGGACCTGCTTCAGCATCTTGAAGATGTAGATCTTGTAAATCTCCACGCTCTTCCCCTTCTTCTTCTTCTTTCCCTTCGACTTCTCGCCGGCGGCGCCAGAGTCCTTTGATGGGATCTTCTTCTCTGCCTTAGGCTTCTTTCCCATGGGAGCCTTCTCGGCCTTCGCCGGCTTCTCCTTCTCCTCCTCCGCCGGCTTCTCGGCCGTCGGCTTCTTCTCCGCGGGCTTCTTCTCGGCCTTGGACGCCATTTGGAGCTTGGTTTGTTTGTGGGTTTGGGTATGTAAGGGGTTTGGTTGAGGACTATATATATATATATATATATATATATATATATATATATATATATATATATATTGTAATACTAGAATTTATTGAATGAAAAGCAAAGCATACAGGCTGGCGCCAAAAAGGCAAAAAGACAAAAACATACAGGCAAAACGAATTCCCAACGGAATTCAAAAATTAAAAAAAAAAGGAGAGGGAGTGAGTCCCAACAGGCGCGCGCGGGGCCCGAGGGAGGGCACTGCCCGAGGTGGGCGCTGAGCCCGAGGCACCAGCACACCGAGCGGGGGGGCGAGGGAGCGACACTGCCCGAGGGCGGGCCTCAGCCTGGAGGGTGAGCGGGGGTCCGGCGAGAGGTCCTGGAGGAGCGGCGAAGGGGGAGCCACGGCGACCGGAGGGCGGGCCACGGCGGCTGGTCCGCGGCGAAGAAGACCGCGGCGACGAGGGCCACAGAGGCAGGGCCATGGCGGAGGGCTACTGTCGGGGGGGTAGGCCGGCGCAGAGGAGAGGGAGTGGGAAGACTCCAGGGGGAAGCCGAGTCGCAGGGGGCGGGGAGACAGGGGGCACTGCCGGGAGGGCCGATAGCCAAGAAAGCGGAGGAAGATCCGGGAGGTCAGAGAAAGGAGATCAGGGAGGGACGGTGGAGACGGGGAGCGCCGGCCGAGGGCCTCAGGCGGTGTATGGGGCTAGAAGAAGTGGCACGACCCCCACGATGACACGAAGGGGAGACTATAGCCGCCGAGGGCAGGAGCATGCCAGTGGGTTGCGGCCGAAGGAGCTGAAGGGGTATACCAGTACCACCGAAGAGTGGTGGGGTCCTGGTAGTAGGCCACCGCCGAGGAGGAGGGGTGCGCGGCGAGATGTCCGGCGGGATGGGTGAGGGGGTCCGCTGCCGATGCAGGAGGGGCTTGGGCGTAGGCCGCTGCCAAGGAGGAAGGTGGCGCGTCGAGTTGGGTGTCGGGATAGGGGAGGAAGTCCTCGGCCGTGGCGGGGGGCGCGGCGAGCTAGGAGTCATGATGGGGGAGGAAGACCTCGGCCGGGGCGGGGGGCGCCGAGATGGGTACCGCAGGGGTCGAACCCGGTGGAGTGGAGTGGGCCCCCAGATCCGCGGGGACGTCGAGGGACAAGAGAGGAGGATGGTCCGCGGCGGGCGCCACCGGAGCCCCCGAGGGTCGCCGTGGGGAAGGTGGGACGGTGGGAGGAGTCACTGCCGCGGGGGCGGGCGGTGCTGCTGCAGGGACGACGACTCTTGGGTGCGGCGGGCCGGAAAGTGGCCGAGCATTGCGCGGGGCGCCGAGGAAGACTGGCGGAGGAACGAGGAGGGTCGGGGCCGGAGACGGCCGAGGGCGCCGGGAACGGCGATGCCGAGGGCGGCGGCGGCTCCGAGGTAGAGAGGGGAAGGGGGAAGGGCCGCCGCACGCCATGCATACACCGGCTAGGGAAGTGGGCCAGAGGGACCCCGGCCGAGCGAAGTGGCCAGGGAAATCGGAGGTGGCGGGAGATACCCGGCGACGCCCGGGGTGGCCGGCCACCGGCCATGGCCGAGGGAGGAAACTTGAAGAGCTGGGGAGCTCCTTCAAGAGGGATCCAAACCCGCATCTCTTTGAAGTATATATATATATATATATATATATATATATATATAAAGAAAAATCTCGTGAGATCCTCAGATCGTGCGAGATGATAATCAACCCCAAGCCCGACCTTGGCCCCAACTCAACAGAACCCATCCCATAATTATAACATAATTATATATATAGAAAATGGATAAGCAGCAGAGGAAAAAAACCCTCCGCAAAACCCTAGCTTCTCTCGAACCCCAACCAGGTGCTGCCCCCCCTCCACCTTCAGGCGACCCCTCTCAGGCGCACGCCACCGCGCATGGCCGTCGACAACCGCTGCACGGCTGCGCGGGGAAACCACAGCAGCGGCAAGACGACAGTAGCGAGGCTGCGAAGCCCCATGTTTCGGGTATGATATCGCCACCCACGATTCTTCATTTTTCGATTCGACTGATTCGTTAGATAGACAACATAACCACCATCAGATTCCAGTACCAAGGTTTTGGGTTAGTCTTCCTATATGTCCAATAAATCGATCCGAATATCGACGAAAACCTATCCCAAAACAGAACATAAAGGCAGTGCAACACTCCATTTTGGAAGGCGATTTCCAACCGATCCATCAACAATTCCAGAAATCTATTTGAACAAATTTCAAGAAAACATATAGGAGATCGAAACCCTAGTCCTGATTTTTTTTCATTAATTACATTGTGAATAATTTAGTTTCAAAGTTTAGGAAAAATTTGCTTCGAAAACTACAAAAATTTAATAACTTTTCCTGATACGGCGTGCGTCCCGACAAACCGGACGACATAGTCGCAAACCATATGCATCAAAAGGCGCATATGGATGTTGTCGACGTATAGGAACTGACGAAACTCGATTTCATTGCGTGTGTGGGGCAAAATCAGTACGTATCCGTCAAGATACCCCCGTATCGATCTTTTGTAAACTTGGCCATAACTTCATGTACGTTCGTCGTATCGAGATGAAACTTGCGTCAGCAGGACTGTATCGAAATTCTGGTCATGTATGCCAAGTTTGGTCAGATTCTTAGAAGGTCGACCGAAACGCCTATTTGGCGGGCCCACGGCCCGATCTAACGGACAAAATTGTGCACGGTCCACCGGAATTCAACTTTGGACATACGATTGGGTTTGTCTTCTGAAATCGGACCCGTAGACATATAGTTTGATGACTTTAGAGACCATAGATACTGGCACGCATTTCGATGTAAAATGGGTCCAACGACAAATATCGTTTTGACTCAAAATTATGATTTTGCCCCTATGTCCGAAATTGGACTCTTGGACAGGTGTTTCTTAGACATCTTTTATACCAAACACATTCGTGATGTTTGTTTTAGCATCCGGAGCTATCTGTGGATTTTGACTTTCGTGCTGATGATTCTGACTTTTGTATTTCGCTGCTTCTCGCACCACCCTCAGGCAAGATACCTTGCCATATTTACTGTTTACATTTAGTTGCATATTATTATTTAGTTATTGTATATTTTTACGTCTATTTATAGTTTATTATTTTCTTTCTTGCATGTGGACCTAAAGTTAAGGGACTGTCGTCAAGTTAGTACATTTCATTAACCTTGTCACGATTGTACCATAAGTTATGCGTGAGTTGTGAGTAACATATAGAGGTCACTTGCGTGTTGGCTAATCACCCATGCACTTGCGTAGAAATAACTGTCAATAGATGCATATTAGAAGACTTGATAGTTATTAGGTATAAAACAGTATTGTGGAAGCAACACGTGTTGGTGTGGTGGTTACGACGCATGTATAGTATCATTGGGGGGAGAGGACAGCTACTGGTGTAGAGGCTACATTTACTTTTACACACATTTATGGGCCGATAGTGACTCGGATGAGCGCTACTTACTGCCCCGGGCCGATAGTGACTCGGATGAGCGCTACTTATTGCCACTATTTATTTACTCTGCTGATCCTACAGCCCCTGCATAGAATATTGTCCTCAAAGTGCATATCACTTAGACGGTTAGGGAAACAGTTGTGTTGTAGTCATATAGTATTTACATTTACAGTTTATTATGGCATGTTCTTCCTATATCTTGTTACGTCCCTCTGAGGACCTGGTGATTTCTCCAGGCAGTTCTATAACTTTTGCAGGTGCTCTAGCCAAGATCATAGTTTACAATCTACCTTCGCGATGATAGCTCTTAGATCGTCATTTTGCTTTGCTCGACTCTTCCTTCGTTGTCATGATATTCTCTCTTTTTAGTTGGTAGTGGATTTGTCTCCGCCCAACCAAATGTACAATGACAATTTCTTATTTGATTCTATGAAAGATATATCTTATTTGTGGACAAGATTAGTGTCGTAGTTTACTACATTTTACAGCTTATGTACACATACGATGGTTCCATATATTGGAGTATACTTCGCATGTATGCAGATGGCATGTCGACGTACTTATTCCTAAGTATTTTGGGACTAGGGCGTTACATATTTTTGTGGTGGCCCATGCAGGTCAAGTTTATCACTTCGATTACGTTACTATACCGATATGAGCCTGCATATAGGATTAGAATCTAGGAATCTCATCCACAAGCTTGACCTCCTTCCTTGAATCCTAATTTTGTACTCTTGTTTGACTGCTTTGATTTGTCTCTTGCTTGATTCCTTTTCTACCGTAAATTTTCTCTCTCTTTCCTTTCGTGCTCGATAGAGAGGTTAGGAAGATGACTCATACTAGGTATACATATATAATGCTCAATCACCCTACTAGTTGAACTTTTATAAGTTGGGTAGTATACCTCATAACCATCACTCTATTGATCCTTACAACCCATTAAAGAAGATTTTAAGAATATTACCTAGACTGTGCTCATTAGTTCAACCAAGGCCTTAGATAAGAAAACCGTAGGACAACTGTGGAAGACACGATCATCGGACGAATCTTAGAGTTTGATGAACTTGAACTAATTGTGTTTCTTTCAATCATAAATCTCGCGTAGTTATATTTTTGACTATCTTGACTAACGCCGCTATTATAGCCTAGTTTTTGCAAGCTTATTCTTTATCGAGCTTGTTCAGGATAGGTGTTTATTGGGGATGCCAACTAACATATTGCCTAATTAGAATCGGTGTATTATGGTCTGATCAACCTTAGTGCATTTGGTTCGCCCTTCATTTGATTATCCTACGTAGATTGAGATATAGATGTTACTAGGATCTCATCCGCAACTGCCTTGATAACCCTATTTGAATTATTAAATCGCCCTCGGAACCACTTAATTGCAATCGATTCCCATTCCCTTGAACTCTTTATTGTTTTTCCGTCTTTACTTATTTTGGAAAAACAAATGCTCGTATTTGAGGGAAGATGTACCCAGAATGTCCTCATTGTTTCGCCATACCACCTATGGCCATAAAAGCTATATTTACACAATTGTTCCATCTATTCAAAATTGGAGAACACCTTCAAATTGATTCATATCTACCATATCACGTTATCTATCATATTGTGTAGTATTCCTTTATACTCAAACCTAAGCACGATATCACAACTTTGAGACTCTCTAACCTCATTAACCCTAAAAACCATTTTAATTCAGAGAAAGAAATTTTGGAGTGAATAGATTCTAAGCTTTCTAAAATTTTATGACTTACTAGTTTAGCGATTGATCAGGATAAGTTGATTTCCACTAGGATGGTAATTAGTGCCCCCTATGAACTCCCACTTTCCAATTAGATCATTTGGTGTCCCCGACGTGACATTAATATTCGGAGCATGAGACCAGCTGTTACCTTCCAACAAATTTCACATACAAGACGTAGACGACTCTACCTTCATATAGACATATCATGTTCCACTAAAATATATCCCCTTGTACTCTACTTTTATGATGCGACTTTCGAGTCAAAACGGCTAGCTATAACCCCTACCATAATACTATTGCCTTTTCCGACTTCAGTCAGAGATCCAACCTTAACTCAAATCTTTTGGCCCAATATATGGTTGTGATCTACTCGAAGCACTCTACGCATATGCCACTAGTGTGTCACTCAATAGAGGTCCCTTGCTACTTAAACACAAAAGTCACAGAAGACGCATTTTGGGCTTATGGAGTTGGAATCTCTTCTAGGTTACCCTAACCTAATAGGAATAGTTCACATTGATTTTTATGGGATCTTGTCCAGCCATTATAGATAAGACCCAAGATTCATTCAATCAAAGATTGATGTCCAATTAAGGAATCCATTAAGACCCAGCTAAACCCATCCTTGCATATCGCCATATTATAAAAACCAAACTTGATGAAATGGATCCTTACACCTATTATGTAGCCCTATTTCATGACCCACTAAACCCCCTTCCATAAATCCCTTCACAATATCTCGTCATAGCCTATTCAATTTGATGAATGGAATCCCGCTGCACCAACTTGTTTTCGGTTATGCTTGACCAAGAACTCTCATATTGCCTTGAGGAAACTTGGTCAATATATGAGTAAATGCTAAATAAGTAATACATAGGCTTTTTAGAGTTTGCAACTATGATCAAAAGTGCCAAATACTCTCGTACAACTCCATGAAATTTGACCATGTTAGAAGCCCTACTACTGTGCTTCCCATGATTAACCAAGTTCTACAGGTTAGTTAGAACATTGAACTTAGTAAGCTCAACCCTTTAAGATGGGATGCCTAACTGGATTATGTTCGTAACCGTTCTTTTCATCTGTTTGAAAGTTGCGATATGATCTTCGTATTGTATTTTTATCACTTGCTCATGTGTTTAGATAACCACGATAAAAGATCACAACATTGATTCTTCACATTCCGTTCAATCATATACTCGTGCCTTTGTTTCATATTTAAGGACAGAATTCCCAAAATCTGTAAGCCTGCCTCTCTAAGTATTAGCAAGTGATTGTGATAGATTGGTTCTAATTGAACAAATAAAACATTGGTTCGTAGTGTCCACCCTTATCCGTATCATCTGAGGACCTCTATCGTGACTTTGATTTTTGGAACACAACACTAGCCTTTTCTTTCCAATAAAGTTCACATTCCTGAACTAGGCCAGTCAAGCTACACACATGATGTACATGTTCCGCACAAACGCACCTTCTTGTGCTTCATTTTAATTACGCCACATGTATGACATATTCTCCTTAAAATAACCCGTAGAAGCTTATTTCATTCCAATTTAGAATTTATCATACAATATCGACCCAAATCCTAAATTAAATTGAATACCAATGATCTATATAAGATGCATCACACCTATGACATATGTATTCCACCCAAACAAACACATGCCTCCTACACAATACTAAACACCGATTTACACACATTAGCCATTATGACTTAAGGAATCCAAACACTTACCTGATCATATACTATAGCAAGGTTCTGCACTACTTATAAATTCTCCTTTCATGCTATGAATTTTTCTTAAACCTCGCCCTCAGTTAACCATGTTAGGCGAAGCGGGAAATTCCTTGAACTGATATGTTTTAGTTATAATCGTACAAGGGATGCCTACCTATCTTGTTGAAGCATGGTCGATAGGGGCGGTGTAGATCATTATAATACTCCTATAGAAGTTAATGACCAAGAACGCTATGACAACAGCCAGACTCACTTAGAATCCATGACTGCGATCAAAAAGGTGTCCAAGAATATCATGCCTCTCCTTAGAAACTGTCCTACTCAGGAGTCTTTTAACTACGATTTCCACGAATAGCCAACTTCTATAAGTTGGATAGGGCCTCGAAACAATAATACGCCATATTATAGAATATGATGCCAAGTTGGATTCCCTTTTATAACCACCTCCACTACCCTTCCGGAAACCGAGTTACAATTCGACGCACCTGCCCTCCCTTGTATTATGACTCGTTATTTGTATATGTTCATATAGTAAGATTATTTGTAATTTCGAGGAAAAAAAATTTATAAGTTGGGTAGGATGTAAACCCCCTAAATTTTATTTTAATTTAATTTATATGTAGATATTATATCATATTTTTAATTTACTTAACTTTCTAATTTTATACTCTTGTTAATATTTGATAGCAATTAAAATCTACATTTCGTACAGACACAGACAAATGGCACGAATTTATGTACTAAATATTTTAGAAGGAAATAATAAATTATTTTTATTCTTTTAAAATGGTTAGGATATTTTTATCATTTTTAATTTAGTATTTTATTTAATAAAATGCATGAAGTTTAATTTCGAATGATTTTGTCATTTTGTTAGTAGAAGGTAATTGATATATATTAGGTAGTTAGTAGGTGGAAGGGTTCAAAAGATTTACTAAAATGTTTAGACACATTTTTATGAATTTTACAAATTTTCTTATATTTATTTGGAATTTTTGGTGAGTGTGTGTGTGTTTGTGTGTGTGTGTGTGTGTGTGTGTGTGTGTGTTAAAAAAAGAGGAAAATCTCGCGAGATCCTCAGATCTCGCGAGATGATAATCAATCCCAAGCCCGACCTTGGCCCCAACTCAACAGAACACATCTCATAAATATAATATAGTTATATATATAGAAAAATGGATAAGCAGCAGAGGAAGAAAAAAACTTCGCAAAACCCTAGCTTCTCTCGAACCCTAACCCCAACCAGGTGCTGCCCCCCCTCTACCTTCAGGTGACCCCTCTCAGGCGCGCACCACCGCGCATGGCCATCGACAACCGCTGCACGGCCGCGTGGGGCAACCACTGCAGCGGCAAGACGGCATCAGCGAGGCTGCGAAGCCCCATGTTTCGGGTATGATATCGCCACCCACGCTTCTTCATTTTTCGATTCAACTGATTCGTTAAATAGACAACATAACCACCATAAGATTCCAGTACCTAGGTTTTGGGTTAGTCTTAACATCTGTCTAGTAAATCGATCTGAAGATCGACGAAAACCTATCCGAAAACAGAACATAAAGGCAGTGCAACACCCTATTTTGGAAGGCAATTTCCAACCGATCCATCGACAATTCCAAAATCTATTTGAACAAATTTCAAGACAACATATAGGTGATCGAAACCCTGCTTCTGATTTTGTTTTTCATTAATTACATTGTGAATAATTTAGTTTCAAAGTTTAGAAAAAATCTGCTTCGAAAACTATAAAAATTTAATAACTTTTCCCGATACGGCATGCGTCCAAACAAACCGGGAGATGTGGTCGCAAACCATACACATCGAAAGGCGCATATGGATGTTGCCGACGTGTGGGAACTGATGAAACTCGATTTCGTTGCGTGTCCGTGACAAAATCAGTACGTATCCATCAAGATACCCCTTTATCGACCTTTTACAAATTTGGCCATAACTTCATGTACGTTCGTCGTATCGAGACGAAACTTACACCAGCAAGATCGTATCGAAATTCTGGTCCTGTATGCCAAGTTTGGTCCGATTCTGAGAAGGTCGACCGGAACGTCTATTTGGCGGGCCCGCGACCCGATCCAACGAGCGAAATTGTGCACGGTCCACTAGAATCCAACTTTGTACATACGATTGGGTTCATCTTCTCAAACTGGACCTATAGACATGTAGTTTAATGACTTTAGAGACCATTGATACTGGCACTTTTTTTGGTGCAAAACGGATCCAACGACGGATATCGTTTTGACCCAAAATTATGATTTTGCCCCTGTGTCCAGAATTGAACTTTTGGACAGGCATTTCTTAGACATATCTATTATACCAAACACATTCGTGATATTTGTTTCAGCATCCGGAGCTATATGTGGATTTTGACTTTCGTGCTAACGATTCTGACTTGTTGGATTTTGCTACATCTCGCACCACCCTCAGGTAAGATACCTTGCCATATTTACTGTTTATATTTAGTTGCATATTATTATTCATTTATTGTATATTTTCATGTCTATTTCCAGTTTATTATTTTCTTTCTTGCATATGGACCTAGAGTTAAGGGACTACCGTCAAGTTAGTACATTTCATTAACCTTGTCACGATTATACCACGAGTTGTGTGTAAGTTGTGAGTAACATATAGAGGTCACTTGCATTTTGGCTGATCACCCGTGCGCATGCGTAGAAATAACTGTCAATAGATGCATGCTAGAAGACTTGACAGTAATTAGGTATAAAACAGTATTGTGGAAGCTACACGTGTTAGTGTGTCGTGGTTACGACGCATGTATAGTATCATTGGGGGAGAGGACAGCTACTAGCGTGGGGGCTATATTTATTTTTACACACATTTGTGGGCCGATAGTGACTCGGATGAGTGCTACTTACTGCCACTCTTTATTTACTCTGCTGATCCTACAGCCCCTACGTAGAACGTTGTCCTCAAAGTGCATATCACTTAGACGGTTAGGAAACCAGTTGTGTTGTAGTCATATAGTGTTTACATTTACAGTTTATTATGGCATATTCTTCCTGTATCTTGTTACGTCCCTCTGAGGACCTAGTGATTTCTCCAAGTGTGTTTTGTGATTTTCGCAGGTGCTGTAGCCAAGGCCATAGTTTACAATCTATCTTCGCAATGATAGCTCTTGGATCATCTTTTCGCTTCGCTCGACTCTTCCTTCGTTGTTATGATATTATTTCTTTTTAGTTGTTATTGGATTTGTCTCCGCCCAACCAAATGTTCAATGACAATTTCTTATTTGATTCTATAAAACTTATATCTTTATTTGTGGATGAGCATAGTGTCGTGGTTTACTGCATTTTACATCTTATGTACACATACGATGGTTTCATATATTGGAGTATACTTCGTATGTATGCAGTTGGCATGTCGATATACTTAGTCCTAAATATTTTGGGACTGGGGCGTTACAGAAAGGATGTACGGTAGAAAGGTTCTGGGTAATGTCCTCAGCATCCACGTCCACCTAGCCAGTCACGGGTACAGACTCTGGAATACCACCCTCGGCTGCCACCATGCTAACCTTGGGGACCTCCACGTGTTTGTCCTTAATCGGCCCCACGAAAGTTTCTTGTTGGAGCGAAGCCAATGACTCCGAAGTGCCTCGAGTCTTATACTCTAAGGGAGCAGGAGGAGAGACACCTTCCGGGTCGGTTGTTTTATCAGCTGCAGTCTCTCCCTCGGTCCTTACGACTCGGGACACCTCTGGGACAGGTTCCTCAGGAAAATCCCTGAGTCTTTTAGACCATGTGGGCCCCGCTTAATAAGCAAAGCAGCGATAAACATAAAGTACGGAATGAAACCTTAAAAAGAAAATACTAAGGCTTATCCGTAAAAGAGACCCAACGGGTAGGGTACTCGATTCCAATGAAGGCTGTTGGGAGGGTCCACCCCGCAAAGGCACAACTATTCTTGTTCTCTTAACAGGAGGAGGGCTCCCCCTAAAGAAACCAGATGCTTCCGCGGGTTACTTAGGAGGACTTCCTCCTCTCTCCCCTCCCGCGATGAGCTAGAGCCATCGACGGATCCGCTCTTCGATGATGCAAGCTCTTGGAGATGCTTTAAAGCCAATCGAGGATTCTCGAACTTTGTCCCCTCAAGCAAACTTCGCTCTCAATCGTACTCCGATGGTAAGTTGTTCGCAATGCAGTAGAACTTCACAACGGAATACAAGATATGAGTCTCCTCATGCATAGAGGGGATCGTAAATTTTGCTCCAGTACCATCGGCATTATAATTACACCATGCCCTGGCGCCATCCAGTAGACTCCCTTCATAACCAAGACAGGAGCTTGGATTGCCCATTATGGTCTGACTATAGTCATACTGATGAGTGAATCGGCTGGACAAATGAGGCTCTAAGTACACTCGATTCTGTTTTTGATACATCAAATAGGAAGGATGAATGGACTGTAACCAGTGGAAGGCACCGAAAGTTAGGTCACTATCCACTAACTCATCATCCACAAGAAAACCCTTGTATATAGGCGAAACCTTGTTGAAAGCATATCCGTCTAAACGGCCCAACATCCACATACAGATGGGGACCTCCTGATGGAGCCATTTTGTACGATGATAGCTATGCAGTGTAGCATCCCCTTCCTCGTAACCCTCAAGAGTGTCGGGGACTATCAAACCAGGGCGGTGTAAAGCCAACCAACCCATCAAGTAGTGGTAAGGGAGTCCAACATAAGGAAACTCATTGTTCCTCCCGCGACACTCTATTATCCTGTTGGAGAACTCCCGTAAACCGTACATGATGTCACATACCATAGCCGACAGCAGAGCCAAAGAATGTTTGAAGGAAAGCCTCACAGCGGGCAGAATAAGTTCCTGACTAATCCGCCTCGCAGGCCCAGAACGACCTGGAACCATGACCTTCCGCAACCATATCATCAGAAAAGCGGCTAAGGTTGCTTTCGGACATAAAACGGTCAGATTCTGACAGAAATAGTGGTGAACAGTAGAGGTGGGCTTTTCCTCGGCATCTACGGAGGGAGCAGAGACCCCTGCTTCAGCCATCAAATCGTCCACTTCGTCAGCAGTATATGCCCGGCGTGTGGTGAAATGAATCTGCTCCAACATCGATGGATGCTTTGTGAAGATATAATCCATCCATGTCTTGATATATGGAGGAGCGTTTGTCCTACCCAAGTGCATGCATACTTGGTGATGGCAAAGCAGTTCCTTATACACATCCATCATCTTGGGACATTTGTTCTCCAGCACTAGAAACTTCTCCTTGTATGGGGTATATTCTTTATATGGCATGTCCCCCCATGGCAACTTCAAAATGGCACGCATCTCATGGAGGGCTAAACCATCTCTCCGTGAAGGGTAAAGAAAGTCCCAATGTGGTGATTAAATAGATCCATCAAAGCCATGAATAGAGGCAGATTGATCTCTATACTATGCTCGGTGGCCTTGATGGCACGATGCAGGCCTGTACCTAGCATGTCTTTCTTGAACCTGTCCACCACCCATTGGGTCAGTTCGCACCATTCTACCTTAGGATAAATCCAACCTTCGACTCGGAAGATATCCTTTGGATATGTATAGCACGTGGCCAGAAGCCTGTTAGCGAAAAAAGAGGCTCAGAACGGATGCACCTCCGTGGTAAAGTCTACGAGCAGACGACCAGGGAGTAACACCCGCAGCGTATATGATGGACCATCAAGAGCACTCTTAAAAGAATCCCTCTTATTAGAGTACCCTTCCACTTGGATATGGACGATCATTAAACCCCCTCGTTTCGGGGTCAAATCCTATTTCATAAGACGCTTCTCGACCAAGCAGAAAAAAACTGAGAGCGGGATGTGTCGGTTGATCGACGGAACGTATAAAGAGAGACCATCATTCTCAAAATACCAGTTTTCGTTTATCTCCAGAAGCTTGGTATGTTCTAAGACCAGTTGATCGCTAAAAAGAAACGAAGGTTTCAACATATTGACAGGATCAGAAGGGAGAGACAACTTGCCTCGATCCATCATACGGCGAAAGTATATGAGCTGTTGATCCCGTATCATGGCTAGTCGCCCTTTTGGTTGACCTTGGGCAATCAGCTGCCTGACGGAAGTAGTAAGCGTCTCGTCAATGTTCATGCCCGAGACAAAGACCGCCGCGTTCAAAAGGATATTCCCGAAAAGTGACACAGACACAGGAACTGCACATAAACAAAGTGTGTCAGAAAGACACAAAATATTTTCTGCAGACACAGAGAGCAAAAGCACTACACCAGTATAGGAAAGTATCCGCACAATCACTACGTGAACATCCGCGCAGGCACTATCAAAGTGCACCACGTGTCAGCCAACAAGCATCCGCGCAGATAATTTATAAAAATAACTGTGCAGGAAGAATGGTTGCGCGTCTACGAGAAACTTTATAACATTGATAGCCGTTACTTTGTAAAAAGTAACAACTATGCACGTCAGTTAATAAAGCTTCAGCACATCTTCAGAACACTACTCCGAAGAATGGCGCCCATGTGCATCAGCAAGAAAAAGCATCAGCATATCCCCAAGACGACGCTCCTATGAGTCGACGCTCATATGCATCAGCGAATCAAGAAATCAATGACAGACAGACACCTACTAGCAACGGGTGGCCGTACGTCTCCATGCAATGAGACTCCTACGATGGGAGCTTGCTCAATGACGACGGCTTCGGAAGCCAACTGCTTCCCTTTGGCCTGTCGAATGCTTGTCGTGGCCTCTCCAACTTGCCTCGCCGATGATGCTCTAGTCTGTCTCGCACTCACTATAGCCGGTCTGGGGCTAGCCACTGACCCACTGGCCTTCTTGGAGCTCGCCGCAGGTGCTTTTGGGGTTATTGATTTCTTGGGGGCCATGGCAGGAAAATTTAGGGTTTGAAAGAGGAAGAGGACTCTAATGAAAAGCTTATATGAGAAGAAAAGAATGACATAAAGCTTTTCTCTCTCCTAACAGACCCTATTTAAAGGGTATGGCCACGTCAGCGAAAGAAGACAAAACGCTTCGTGAACGAGAAAATTCTTCGGACGACATGGGAATTAAGAGTAAAGATCATGATGACCGTTCCCTAGAAACGAGGAGTTGTGATCAACTTTTAATGAAGTGACGGCCGAAGGCCTTTAGTACTGAAGGCTAAGCGTGACGACAACCTTTCACTAAGCGTGCTGGGCATTCGCTTGCAAAGGACATGTGTCATGCTTTTGTTCAAAGTATTCCGAGCTTGACTCAAGTTCGAAACACTTTGAAGGGGGTCTTGTAGAAGCATGAAAAAGCACAAACATATCAAAAGTGCAGGTGGCATCCCCACTACACATGGCTTCAGAAAAGTGTAGGTACCCTAAAAGCGCAGACATATAATCAAAGTCACACAGACATACAACAGATGGTTCATAAAGGGTTCTTTATTAAAATTATATCTACAAGGATCTATTACAGATTCGTCATGATTACATAAAAAGAACTTCTTTTTTAAAATCATATCTACAAGGATCTATTATAGATTCGTCATGAAAAGAACTAAAGCGCCTAAAAATCTAAAAGGGGGTTAATCTTCACAGATGTGCAGCCCCCCAGACGCGCAGTACTGTTAGAGTAAGCCACTTCCTGAAGCAGCTATTGGCCCGAGCAAGAACTTAGTCCACAGCACAGGCTGTGCCACCGCCATTGAACAGGGCAGAGCACAACCTATGGCTCTTCGGATTGGCAATCAATCCAAACCCGAAAGCTTGGATCTCGAAGACCTCCAAGATGTTGTTCAGGTTCGAACTCCTTACGCCAAACGCTCAAGTACATCTTAAAACTCAGCAGCAGTTCTTCTACAAGGACACAGCTTCTTGGAACGAAGGGATCCACAACCAACAGTTGACTTATGCAAGGCCAACGGCCGTTCGAAGCTAAGTCGGGATCGAGCAATACGATGAGAATGTTAAGAGACAGAAGACACAACCCTTCAGAAAAGCTTCCCTTTATATAGGGTGAGTGTGGTCCAACCCACATGTCACGTGGCCGTCGGTCAAAGACTTCCAAATTAATGGGACGAACCTAAGACTCAACACAATGAATCTCATTTAATAGGTTAATTCAACTAAATCCTAGGCCACAGACTGCTTGAATTCCAGAAATGACGGCTGTAATTAAAGAAGAGGATGACCGACTTGTCCATCAAAAGAGCAGTCATTAATTGCTCTTATGACTTCGACATAAACTAGCTCCTTCGACTCAGAAGCACAGCCAGCTCACTGCGCCCTCGCTTCAACCCAGAAGCACAGCACCCTCTATTCCATCCAAAAGCACAGCCCATTCAAAGGATCCTTCACCTGACACTTTGTTGTCCAAAGCACAAGTCTACTCGACGCCCTCAAACACAGTGACTCCGTTGCCCAAAGCATAAGTCCACTCGTCACTCTAAAAGTGCAGTGACTCCGTTGCCTAAAGCACAAGTCCACCCGTCGCTCTAAAAATGCAGTGACTCTGCTGCCTAAAGTACAAATTCACTCGTCACTCTAAAAGCGCAATGACTCCGTTGCCTTAATCACTTGCCCACTTGTCACTCTAAAAGTACAGCGACTTCGTTGCCTGAAGCACTTGTCCACTCGTCTCTCTAAAAGCACAGTGACTCCGTCGCCTGAAGCACAGTCTACTTATCGCCTAGAAGCGCAGTGATCTCAAAGCCTTACCAGAAGTGCAGCTCGCATAGAAGTACAGTCTTACGAGGTGACGTGGTTCCACGTGGCCAGATGGGTATTTATGTCCTTTTTAGATTAGTTTATTTAAAAAACACCACTCTTAAGATATGACAGAGTTTGATTCTATTGATAAGAACAATATCCTATCGGTTTGTTTAAACCATAGATAAGGACGAAATTTGTTTTTATAGACGAGGGCCATATCCAATTGTTTGTTTAAACCAATGGCCCCCTAATATAAGACAAAATCCAACTTCAGGGATAGGAACAGAATCTATTCATATTCATCCGATCAACAGTAAACACACACCATATGTCATTTATTCGATCATGTTGATAATTCCCCCAATATCTTGATAAAGGAGAATCCCAACGTCTGCCATGTGTCAGCTCAACAGCAGCCCTCACCGTGCAACTTCGGGATTCTCTTATATCTCTACGTGCATCGTTCATGCACAATCCTTATGCACGTCGTATATATGCTCCCCTATAAATAAAAGGAGTTTTCCTTCGATAAAGAGGCTTCGAAATCTTCACAAATTCGGCATCCTATTGATTGGCAACCCCAGAGTTCCAATCAGAAGCACCAGAAAGCAAGAGTAAGTTCAACTTATCGTTAGATCGTCAATGGAGTAAAGGAGCCGCTGCAGTGCTCGATCTCCATCGTCACACTTCTCCAGAAAACTTTGTACTTAGATCTCCTGTTTAGGAATCGATTGTACTCCTTTTTACGTTTAATATACAGAAAGTTCGTATAACCTTTTGTCATGGCAAACAGTAGTCACCGTCATATTCTTATCTTTATCTGTGCTTGGTGTCCGTTAGACGGGGGTTTGTTTGATCAGGTGGGTTGGCAAATGCTTCCGTGCGCCCAACAACACTTTCATCTCTTAAGTTTTGAGTTTGTTTTTTCGCACGAACCCAATCTTGAATGCAAACGCAAGCTTCAAAAATATCTGGCAACATCCTATTACTCTTCTTGCTTAGCATCCTTGAACCTGCATTAAAATAAAATTTCTATGCTATCTTGGACACCGGGACCATTAGTATATTACGTGCTATAGAAGAAAGTATAGGATATGTTTTTTTCGTGTCTTTTTTACCATTCTAAAATAGAAAATTAAGATGCAGATTCATCATCTCCTTCTTCATAAGAATTTAAATATATGATAATTCATCAGTTGGTACGGAAGATTGTTTTTGTTTCTTCCTTTGCAGTACACTCTTAGCATGTGATGATTTAGACATAAAACTAGAGCTACTACTACCAACTTGAACAGTCGTACCGGGTCGGGCCGATATAGCTTGTTCTTCATACAAAGTAATTAAAGAATCTAAAACATCTCTAATCTCTACTTTTAAGTTACTTACATCAACATTCATATTTTTATGAAAATCATCTAACAATATGAATATGTCATCTGATTTAATTTTTGGATCAAAAACCGAAGCCAAAAAATATAAAATAGGTATTTCACCCGAATATTTTCGAGTTTTGTTTCCATTTAGGAAACAACATAATAAAAAATAGGAACAGTTCTATATTTAAAAAATAAATGAGACATGGAAATAATTTCTGTTAGGGCTAAAGAAGAAGTTGGATGATAAACTCCAGATTAAATACATATAGCATTGTAAAATAATTCTAAAAAGTTATATATAGAATTAGCAATTAACCAATCATTTTCAGTAACTTAATAATCAAAACTTGGATTAACATTACAATAATGAATAATAACATCTTTAAATCTAATGCAAGATTTCAACATTAAATAAGTAGAATTTTATCTATGTGGTGCATCCTTAACAAATTTCGTAAAAGTTATACCATATTGTGCACATAAAATTTTAAAAACTTATTGTCTACTTGCAGAAGTGTTCAAACTTTGTAGACATAATCTAAGAGTTTCTAAATTTACTTAAAAAATTGAAGGCATTCTTGTACAACTAAATTAATAATATGACAAGCACATCTAACATGAAAAAGTAGTCCTCTATTATGGGCAAAAATTGTGAACTTAAATATTAATATAAGAAGTGTTATTACTAGAATTATCAAAAGAAATTAAAAAAATTTATGGTGAATATCATATTCACGTAAAAATTGCATGATAGTGCCACCGATTACAGGACCAGTATGTGAAAATTCTAATGATCGTAGACAAATATAATGTGACGTGGTACAAATATAAGCATATATCAGAAGTTAGAGCAAACTGACTAACATTCACGAAGTTTTGTTTTAAAGCTATCCTTTTTTTGAAATATTTTTATAGCCTCTGCTCTAGTAAGATCTAAAAACTTTACTAAAACAAGGATTAAGAGTAGTACTTGCATAATCATACAAATTATTCTTATCGAACGTGAAAGGTTCTTCATCATAAATAATATATTTGGTTAACTCAGTTTTGTTACGAGCATCAGAATAAGTAAAGTTACCTATATAAGATCCTGTAGGATCGATGCTTATCTGTGTTTGTCTAGTTTGTAGTGTGTCCTTACCGTATCATAGTGTCTTTTCAAAGAGTCTGTGCCATCATTTTTTTATTTAAAATTTTTCTTACATTTCTTACACTATGCACCTTCAGCAAAATAACCAAAATGTTCTTAAAACGGTAAAAAAAAATAGCCCTCAAAATGAGGGCATTTTGGTCATTTTAGGGTTCAAATGTTAAAAAAAGGGTCTGACCGGGCTGGCCCGACCGGGTTGATCGATTTTAACCAGCCCAAACTCGCGGTAAAACCGGACCGGGCCGGGCTACCAGTTCAAAATTATGAAGCCAGCCCGGACCCACGGAGTACTCGGGTCGAGCCGGTCCGGGTCGTTGACCGGGCTTGGGCCAGCCCAGACCGGGTTTGACCGGGCCGGACGCGGGCCGAAAACCAGGCTGCCCGTCCCAACTAACACCATAACCCAAATTTTGAAATAATATTATTATCATCGTCACCATTTTCCAAGTCATTTTGTTAGTAAAACTAGTACATATGTCTGTGCATGTATTTCATACTACTTAAAAAGAAGAAATAATATTTTATTAATTTTTACTACTTAGAAAGAGCAAACAGTAATTTCTTAATTTTCTTTCCTATACAAAATTACCTAACTATCCATGTTAAATTTAACATAAGAAAAAATTTGGAATAAATTTTTTTACGATATAACTTTAATTTTTTTTGTTACATAGTTCCTAGAAGGAGAAAATATCGATGTTGAACTATTGCATAAACCTCTCGGTAAAGGAATCCCATGACTTTATGTACAATGGATAGAAGTTGATAACATTCCAACGCTGGAGTAGTAAAGCCTTGTATGCAAATAAAGGGAACACTGCACATCTTCTCCTCAAGTGCCAGCTTGTTCACTACTGTAAGGAAGTAATCAATAGGTATCTCCTCCCATCTCCTCTACGTTGGCCCAAATAGTAATAGGTCAACTTGATTTTCATATTGATCAAACCATATCTTAATATGACTCGATACGACATAGTCAGCACATCAAGCACAAAGTCAGCACTGCATCTTTTCAACTATTCTCGTACAACAAGGTCGTTTGGATTTTATCATTTGTTATGTATTTTGTGTTTCTTTTATAGGACAAAATCTGCATTGGGTTGTGTTGGCACTAGGAAACTCAAACCTTAGCCTAAACCATATCCCTGTCCATAAAATGAACCCGACCGAAACCCAAACCATTCTAGAAAGAACTCGAATCGAGTTTTGCCTGAACTCTGTACGTGTAAAACCGAATTCCCTAGTCAGTCTCTTCTTTCTGAAGACTAGACTCTAACGTTCGAATTTATGAATGTTAGGGGACCGAACTCTGCCCGAACTCGATCTTCAGAAAACCAATAAATAGGCATTGAATTCCCCATTGTCATTCATTCGTTCATTTAATATTTACCTGCCAATCTAGCTGATCTATAAACCTTCTCCATTTTCAAGATCAACTCTCAGCCTTCAAGTGCCAACGCGGTTCTGATTTAGAAGTCTGATCGAGTTATAAAGCTTAATTTTCAAGTGTTGGTCTTTACACTTGTTGTTTGAAGTCGCAAGCTCTTTGTATCAAAAGCTTATTGTTGTTGAAGTTATCGTGCCTTCGGATCAAAGCATAAGTCTGTACGAAATTGCAAGCCTTCGAATCAAAACTTGTGTTTTTACTGATAGTGGATTAACGTCGAGCGAGAGTTCTCGAGATTGGATTAGTCCTCCATGAGAAAAACCATTATACATTGTGTTGTTTCCGTTTGATCTTCTAGACTCTATTTTACTTTCCATATACATATGCTTTAGCTTGATAATTATAGTTGGTAAAGTGCTTTATTTTATTGGGGTATTATTGACACATACTCTATTCACCCCCTCTAGAGTTGTCTAGTTGTTTTCACTCTCCACTTCCATCTCTTCCTACTTGACAATTCCTGGTGCTAACTAAACATTCGTTCTGTTTATATACTTGAAAGATATTAATGAAAAGATAGATGATATTAACCTAAATGAACCACCACTCAACCCATATATGTATTGGTTTAGCTCAAATTGGATATAATGTATCACACAACCGTCACGTATTAGTATCGGCCATTATTTTAAACCATTACAGTAGAAATTTAATAATTTATACATTATCAATCTGTTAAATGATTAACTCAAAGGGAAATGGTAGACCATAAACAAAAATAATACTGATTTAGACTTTCATGTTCATCCCCTATTTATGATTTATCGGCATCTTAATTTAAAAAAATATTGACATTATTTTTGTTTGCACCTACCTCTATGTCCAACTTCTTGATATGCTCCCGCTGGGTCCCAAACTTCACCTCCAGTTGCTGTCACCTTCCCTCCAGCCTCCCTACCTCCTTTGTCAGTGCCACGACATCGTAGTCGCACCTCCCGCCAGCGTTCTACATTTGCCTCTTCTCTCCGGTGGACTGGAAGTAGAGACTGGTCAGACCGGTCCTCGGGCACCCCTACTTGCAGACCATACACGTCGCCTTCTTTCCTTGCGAGCAGTACTCGAGTCACTATTGGATGCTGTTATTGATACATTGTAGGCAACATTAGATTTATGAGAAAACATTTAGGCTGTGTTTGATTGGGCTTTTTTTCCATGAAAAATATTTTCACCATAAATTTTCCACCAATTGTAGTATTTGATAGCTTATATTTTTCATGGAATTATTTTCCAAAAAACTATCATTTTCCATATTTTCTTCTAAAATGGTGGAAAATGAAACTTGTCTAACCCATAGGAAAATATCATTTTTCATGGAAAATAACTATTTTCCGTGGAAAATAATGACAATCAAACAACCAAATTAGGTTTTCCATGGAAAATTTTAAAATTCCATGGAATTTTTTTCCTAGAAAAATAATTCTATGAAATTAATTTATTTTCTACGTATTTTCCACCTTACAATTAAACACACCCTTAGTTAAAGAGTTAGGATGGTCCCAGAGTTCGTAGAAGACATACGTGGCCACAGATGGGGATGGACTATAGGTCCTTGGCGATGGGCTTCAGCTCCTGGAAGCAAATGGCGCAGATCGGCTTCTATTGCCATCGACGGTGAAAATTATTACTTTCTTTTCTCCTTTTGTGTGTTGTGTGTACGTCTATGTAAGGTTTTGGGGTTTAATAGGGTTTTCTAAATGGTAATAGGCGGAGCTTCAAATTTTTTTTGAGGTGTCATTTTCTTCGGACCGACAAGCAATGTCAAGGAGAAGATTGGAACCGTGCCCATTTGAAATGTCAAAGCGGAGCTTTAAAGTTGGGGGAAGTTAGGTAGCGGGAATAGGAAAGGATGGGTTATGGAATCATGTATTAGGAATCAAATGATTCACTAAGCTCAGCTGCATACTTTGTCTCTTGGGCTCCTACTTATTAACTATCATTCTTCTTTTTAGTTTTTCTCTTCTATTAACTAGGGTTGTAAAACGATTCAAACCGTTCGCATTGGGCTTGTGTTCGGCTCAGTCCAAGCTCGTTCGTGGACTAATCGATACCGAGTTCGACCATAGGTTGTTCGACTCGATCTTATTCGCAAACAGGCTCGAGCTCGGCTCAGTCTTATATTAGAACTTTTTCTAGCATATGTTATGCCTTTTTTAATAGATAGAAATACATTTTGTCTTAGAAATTTTATTCATTTATTTTTGTTCTTTATATGATGGTAAATTTATGATGTAAAGAGGATAAGTAATTCAATAAAAAAGTCTTTAAAACTTGAGAGAAACAGTGTGATAGTCTATACAAAATGTTCATTAGGACTTTGGCTCGAGCTCGATTCCTTCGAGTATCTAATCAAACCGAGTTCAAACACCATTTTAGTGCTTGATCTTAAGCTCGGCTCGAATCAAACTCGTTCGATAGTTAAGTCAAACCAAGCTTGAATACTCTTTGTTCGAGCTCGTTCGTTCGATTTTCAGCCCTATTACAAACTATCATTCATCTTTTTAAATTTTTTTTTCTTTGGCTCCTATATTATATGCATGCATGCATATAAGCATACCTTTAATACCTATTTTATTATATTCAATCTTAACTTTAATTAATTATTTTAATTATCTAGATACTATATCAATTTTAATAATTTTTTTAATTAGTAAATATATTGAAGAATATTTTTCAAAAGAAAACTTTATATTGTAGAATAGATATGACCAAGTGTGAAACATAAGATAGCTTCATATATATTGATAATGACATTAGTGTCAAAAATTTTAACCAACATAACAATGGACATAAAAAAGTCATTCCATATATCATGGTAGAATAACATGTTTGATAAAAAATCAGACCAAAATTTGACCAAATTAGGACATTAGCTTGGGTCAAATCGCTTCAAATAGTGGATTAACTCGGATTGAACCAGCTATATAGAACTTACAATCTTACATTGAATATATTACACAATACACAACTCTATATATATATATATATATATGAAAAAAATTGTTAAGGAAAATTTGTTAACTTTTATTAAAAAAAAATTCATTTTTTTCATTTTTTTTTTTCAAAAAGCCGGGCCAGTCAAGTCCAATCCTAAACCGACCCACCCATGCTCGGTTCAGCCCGGCCCACCCAAAATCGGACCATGGATCCGGGCTGGGTTTGGATTTTTTTTAATCCGGGCCATCTCGGTCTGGCCCGTTCTCGATCCGGGCTAATCCCAGCTCAGGCTCGAGCAAACCCAGTCAACACTGGGTCCGGGCACGCCTAGCCAAGCCCAACTAACACCATGAAATTTGAGGTAACTATTATTTTGGAGAATTTTAATAACCTCACTATTTTGTATTAAAAGATGAACTATTGTGGCTTTAAGTTAGTGTGAGCCACTACAGAGAGATCATAAGCGATCCTAGTGGTCAATGAGGAGAGGTATAAGGCTGAGGGATGGCTCGGTGGCTGACTGTCTCAGAATCGAGTCACGGTCCGATGATACAAAAATATATATAAAAAAAAAGATTGGTAGATATTTTTTCATGGTGTTCATTGGGCCGGTCTAGCCCGGGCCCGCCCGTGGACCGGACCGGCCCGCCCCCCTAAAAGCCCAGACCGGCCCGCTGCTGGACCGAACCGGCCCGGCCCCCCACTCCCAACCGGTTCGGGTCAGGCCTCCCCCCCCCCCCAGCCCGAGCCCGGCCCGGCCCGGACCGCTGAAATTTTTTTTTTTTTTTTGAAAAAATAGGCCCGGCCCGCTATAGGCCCGGTTGGACCGGCCCGGCCCGCTGGGACCGGTCCAGCCGACCGTTGGCGGATTTGAATTTTTTTTTTTTTCAGATTTGACCATTGGGGGGGGGGTTGTTTCTTTTACCAAAATACCCCTCCCATATAGCCGATATTAAAACGTTGGGAGGGGTATTTTGGTCATTTTTGGCCTAAAATTACCAAAATAATCCCAAAAAATTCCTATAAATAGGCCAAAAATCCCATTTTTCAAACACAAGTCATTCCTCACAAATTCTCTACATTTCTCTACGGTGCTCTGGTGCTCTACTGCTTTCCCTCCCCGGTGCTCTGGTGCTCTACTGCTTTCCCTCCCCGGTGCTCTACGGCTTCCCGATCTCCCTCCCAACTCCATTCCGGTTCTACGGCTTCCCGATCTTCCTCTCAATCCCTTACTTTCTTCTAACGTAGTTTACTTTATTTTATTTTATATATGGCTGGTGAAGGTTCAAATCAACCTGATCTTGCTGGACAGACTTTCCAATATTTTAATAAATTTTTTGACGGTACTGAAATTCCACCTAAGCAAGTAGCCACTAATCTGATTCCGGAGGGGTGACAACCATCTCCTCCGGAAGTAGCTAGTACAACCCAACGTCCCGAAAAGAAAAAAGGTCTAAGTATTGGGATTATTTTACTTTGATTTTTGAAACTAATCCTGATGGTTCGTTTGTTTTAGATGCCAAGGGTGAACCGAAACCGTACAAGGCGCAATGCAAGTGTCACGCCCCAGAACCAGAATACTGGAGAGCGGGGGCAGACATAGCCAGCTACGTATATTGAAATAGAATACATCTCAACTATACGGTCACGGCTGTCTAGATATGAGGGTTTACTACAAGCCAGCAGTCTCTTAAGGTCAAGCCTATTGTCTCAATCTCAAGCAATTAACAGAGTTACAAGATATTAGAGCATCAAATATATATATATATAAGGCGTCCCAAATATTACATATTGGATGATCATGAAGCTAGTCGTACAAAATGATAGGACTAGCAAGAGTTCAGTCATACATGATCAACCCTAGGATTTGTTAATCATGTTTACAGCCCGTAGGCAGACAGTAAGTAAATGTGCATCGAGCTAACAGGTGTTCGTTGGCTAAACGCCTCAAAAGAATAAATTTACATATAAGTGGGTGAAACAAAAAGGAAAACCCACTCTTGGCTCGGGTTCCGTCTAGTTGTCACCATTGGGCTGGAAGTTCGGTAGATCCTTGGGAGATGCTCCAAAATCTGGCCACACAAAACCAGCTGGGTCAAACCCCAGAAAGAGCAAGTGCCACAAAGGAGGCCACAAATAAGAATAAAAGCCAGCATATCAGAACATAAGAATAAAAGAAGTACAAGTAGTAAAGTACACAGGGCGATAAACGACTAGGGACGTGGAACCATTCCGGGAGCCAGGTTACAATCCTTAAACCAGACAAGGACCGGGGTTGTAACCCTTCGCCTGAATAGCTCACTGTCTCTACTCATTTATCGTTAAGATAAGTAAAACAAACATGCTCAGGAGATAGCAGGTACTGGAGCTAGACAAGACTTAGACAAGGCTGGACACCATCCATTCGCAATCGGCCAAACAAATACTACGGCTTACTACTTTAACTAACTAGGGTTATCACAAACCTAATTACTAACAAGATGCAAGTGAGAATTCCAGTCCCAAGCCCTGTAGACCATCCAGTTATCCTTCCGCGGGTTGAGAGTTATAGGTGGGTACATTGCCCAGGAGACAAATGTACCCTTAGGTGACTTAGAGGGTGCAACACATGACAGTGTGCTGGAAATGTGCTCTACTCGTCGGCAAGCTACAAGTCCATTAAAGTGCCCAGATAACGAGATTGCCTGTGACTGGGAATTCTCCATGTTCTAGTTTGATCTAATCATTAGCCTAATCCAATTTAGCGCGAGTCCCTGGCCGTGGTACCTAGGAAGTCACGTCCTAGACATGATGCAAGACAAGACAAGTGGATTGTGCAAGCAAGCAAGCGGGAACACCCACGGTGTCAAGGCAAGTCAAGTCAAGTTACAAGTTACAAGTTACAAGTCAAGTCAAGTCAGGAGTGCGCCGCCACGGGCCACTATCAAGTTATCAAGATAAATCATGTCAGGGTACTGTCAGGAGTGCGCCACTACGAGCCACTATTAAGTCAGGTTGGTCATGCCAGGAGTGCACCACTACGGGTCACTGTCGTGTTATGCTAGTTCCTTGTCATACTATGCCAAGTACAATAGTCAATCCAAACGTAATAAGTAAAAATCAAGTTCATGACAAAAGGCGTAAGGATATAAAATGGGCGTAAAATATCTAATAAAATATCAATATATATAGGGCTATAGAAGAGCCAAGCTTAAAGAAATAACCAAAACTCCAAAAGCCAATGGATTGCGCAAGGGGTCAGGGAGTTGGATTGCGCAGGTGTCAGTTGCGCAGGGTGCCAAGTGCGCAGGGGCACAGGGCACAGGGGCAGATTGCGCATGAACAGACTGCGCAGAAGTGAACTGCGCATGGGTGGATTGTGCAGGAACAGACTGCACAGGAGTCAACTGCGCATGGGTGGATTGCGCAGGGGTTACTTTGCGCATGGCTGGCTTGCGCATGAATGGCTTGCGCCAGCGCAATCCAGCGCAGCGCAAAGCACTGGCTGAGGTCATGCGCAATCGGCCCTGCGCTAAAGAGCACAGGCCGGGGGTGCGCAATCGGCCATGCGCTAAAGAGCGCAAGGCAGAGGGATGTTCTTCCTGGCCGAGAGCAGGTCCAAGAACACCAAGAACTTCAATTCTTCATAACTTTGTCAAATCAAAACCAAATCTAGATTTTTAAAGTTCTAACTTGAGTAAAATCGAATTCTCTTCCACATGGAAGCATCAAAACGAGCAAAAATCAAAGTTTAATAGATCAAACCAAGGATTTTCAAAAATGGTTAAAACCTAGATCTAGAAGAATGAAAGCTCCAAATCACAAAATGTTAAGTTCTAAAGTTGTTCTCCATAGCCTAATCTAGTTAATGGATAAATAAAAAGTGGTGCTTATTTGATGGCAAGGTGCACTTGCCTATGGGTTGGGGAGTTGTGTGGAAGAAGGAAGAAGATGGAGAAGTTAATGGAGAATAAAGAGGAGAGAGAAAGGTTGGTGGAGATATAATGAGGGTGGGTGTGTTGTGTTGAGGGTAGAGTGTAGGTTAAAGTGTACCAATTTATATTAAACCAAACCTAATCAAACCAAACCAATTCCATAAAATAAAACCAAGCCATGGTCCAAACCCATTTACGAGAAACCAAAATCCGCAAGTCGAGAAAATAAAATACGTGCCAAAATTAAATTACGAGTACAAATACGAAATACAGGAAATGGGGGTGACAACTCTACCCACCTTCAAAGAATTCCGTCCTCGGAATTTAATCAAGGAGCTAGAGATTACCACGACAAGCTATACTAAGCACAGACAAGCTACACTAAGCAGTTCAATCATACAATCATACAATGCAAGCAAGGAAGGGAAAGCGTGAGGCACAAGGAAGACATTATACCTTACGAGTCAAACAGGTAGGGATATCACGATCGGATGTCGTCCTCACGCTCCCACGTTGACTCACCTAGAGAGTGATGACCCCAAGCAACACGAACTAAGTTAATAGTCTTGTTCTTGAGCGTCTTTTCTCTCCGGTCCAATATGGACACGGGCCCCTCCTCATACGAAAGGTTGGTACCAACAACCAATTCCGAATGATCTAGGATATGGCTCGGGTCCGGGATATACCGTCTTAATTGGGATACATAGAATACATCATGTACCTCACTTAGCGACGGCGGAAGAGCGAGACGATAGGACACATCGCCTACTCGCTCTAGAATGTCGAACGGCCCTATATACCTAGGACTAAGCTTTCCCCGTACGCCAAAACGAATGACGCCGCGGGTAGGCGAGATCCTAAGGAATACATGGTCGTCGACGGCAAATTCTAAGGGACGCCGATGAGCATCGGCCCAATGGCGCTGGCGATCCTGAGCAACTCGGAGGTGATCTCTGACTTTTCTGACCACTTCAACCGTCTGAGAAATCAATTCTGGACCGAGCATCTGCCTCTCTCCGACATCGTCCCATGCTAACGGGGATCTGCACTTCCTACCATACAGAGCCTCGAAGGGTGCCATCTGGATACTGGCCTGGAAACTATTGTTGTACGAGAATTCCACCAGGTGCAGGTGATCCTCCTACGAGCCACCTAAGTCAAGGGTACACGACCGCAACATATCTTCGAGGGTTTGTATAGTGCGCTCCGATTGTCCATCTGTCTGCGGATGATACGCTGAGCTGAACTTGAGACGAGTCCCCAAACTTTGATGAAGACTGCGCCAGAAGTGCGATGTGAATCTCGTATCCCTGTCTGATACTATGCTGACTGGCACTCCGTGAAGTCGGACGATCTGTCTGAGATACATCTCTGCTAGCTGTGCCGTCGACTGTCCAACTCTAAATGGAAGAAAGTGTGCCACCTTGGTAAGCCTGTCCACAATGACCCAAATAGCATCTCTGCCTGCCGGAGATCTGGGTAATCCAGTCACGAAATCCATGGTAAGGTGCTCCCATTTCCATTCTGGGATCGGTAAAGGTTGAAGAAGTCCAGCTGGCCTCTGATGTTCAGCCTTGACTTGTTGGCAAACCAAACATCGAGAGACATACCGGGCTATCTCCCTCTTCATACCATTCCACCAAAAGTGTTGACGAATATCTCTGTACATCTTCGTGCTGCCTGGGTGGATGGAATACTGAGAACTGTGAGCCTCTGCCATGACTTCCTGTCTGATATCTCCACTGGGTACACAAAGACGCGTGCCGTGTCGAAGTGTACCATCCTCATGAATACATAACTCTGGCCTTCTTCCTGCTTCACACTCTGCTCTGAGCCGCTGAATCTTGGAATCTGTTAACTGTGTTGTCCGGATCCTCTCAACTATGGTGGACTGAATCTGTAGGCTGGCCATCAAGGCCACATTGGAAGGAAGAACCACTTCAATTTCCATCTTCTGAAGATCCGACAATAACTCTGGTTGCGCCGTCAGGAAATAAACTCCGGCTCTCCGGCTCAACGCATCTGCTACAACATTGGCCTTCCCTGGATGATACTGCAAATCCACATCGTAGTCCACCAGTAGCTCGAGCCATCTTCTCTGTCGCATATTAAGATCCTTCTGGGTAAAAATATACTTCAGGCTCTTATGATCAGTAAAGATCTCCACTCTGTCTCCGTACAAGTAGTGCCTCCACAACTTAAGTGCAAATACTACTGCTGCTAGCTCCAAGTCGTGGGTCGGGTAATTCTTCTCATGATCACGGAGTTGACACGACGCATAAGCAACTACCTTCCCATGCTGCATCAAAACACACCCCAATCCTCTGCCTGAAGCGTCGTAATAAACTGTGAATCCTCCGGTCCCATCTGGAAGGGTGAGAATGGGAGCCGTTATCAAACCTCGCTTCAACTTCTCAAATGATTCCTGACATTCTGCTGTCCAAACGAACGGCACATCCTTGCGGGTCAACTGGGTCATCGGCGCTGAAATTCTTGCAAAATCAGAGACGAACCGCCGGTAGTAGCCGGCCAATCCAAGAAAGCTGCAAACTTCTGCCACTGAGCTGGGTACTGGCTATGCCTCGATAGCCACAATCTTCTGGGGATCCACTTCCACTCCTCCTCGAGTAATGATGTGACCCAAGTACGAAATGTGATCGAGCCAGAACTCGCATTTACTGAACTTGGCGTACAACTGGTGCTCTCTGAGAATCTGGAGGACAATTCTGAGATGCTGCTCGTGCTCTGCTTCACTCTTGCTGTAGACCAGGATGTCATCAAGGAATACTATCACAAACTGATCCAAGTAAGGCATGAAAATACGGTTCATGAGGTCCATGAACACTGCCGGCGCATTGGTCGCTCCAAAGGGCATAACTAGAAACTCCCAATGCCCGTACCTAGATCTGAACGCCGTCTTCGGGATGTCCTGCTCTCTGACTCTGATCTGGTGGTATCCTGACCGCAAGTCTATCTTCGAGAAAACTGAAGCCCCCTTGAGTTGATCAAACAAGTCATCTATCCTCGAGAGAGGGTATCTGTTCTTGATTGTCACTGAGTTTAAGGTACGATAATCAACACATAGCCTGGACGTACCATCCTTCTTTTTCACAAGAAGCATCGGGGCTCCCCAAGGCGGTCCACTTGCACGAATGAATCCCTTGGTCCTGAGTTCTTCAATCATCTTGTACAAAATCTCCAACTCTGAAGGCGCCATTCTGTAGACTCGCTCTGATACTGGTGTTGTCCCGGGAATCAAGTCAATGGTGAACTCGATCTCCCGCTCTGGTGGCATCCCTAGAAGTTCCTCTGGGAAGACATCTGGAAACTCTTCAACTGTCCGGGGCAACTGCACTGCTGCTACTGCCATCCGCAATACTGGAGGAGATGGCTCTACTGTGCCTCTGGAAAATAAAAACTATGGCTCTCCGGGAATACTAAAGACAACTCTGCCAACATGGCAGTCTATCCTAGCATAATGGTTCCTCAACCAATCCATGCCTAGGACTACATCATAGTCTGCCATAGGGAACTCTATGAGCCTAGCGGGGAACTCTCTACCGCTAACTACGATCCGACACGAGGAAAATACTCGATCTACTCCCACAAGACCATTACCAGTAAGTATATTGAGCCTCACTGATAATGACTCGGGCTCCAATCCTATCCGTGTCGCGAATCGTGCAGACATGAATAAATGTGATGCACCAGAATCAAATAATACAGATACTGGAAAAGTGTTGACGAGAATAGTACCTGCCACTACCTCACCTGGTGCAACTTCTTCTTCCATGGTCATCATCATAGCCTGACCTCTAGCTGCGGGTCCCCTCTGCTGGAAACCCCTCTGTCGGTTCTGTGCTGGAGCCTGGGTGAACTGCTGCTGGTTCTGCTGCTGAAAGGCCTGGGCCTGGGGCAACAATGGCCTCGGGTACTGCTGTTGCTGCTGCTGCTGGACTGGAACTGGGGCTGGTCCTCTCACCGAAGAACTAGAAAGGTTGGATGATGATGGACCTCCCCGATTCGGGCAGGTCCCTATCTGGTGGTCTGCTCCTCCACAAGCCAGGCACAATCCCTGTGCCCTACGACACTCTGCCACTACATGGCCCGGCATCCCGCAATGAGAACATCCTACCGCAGAAGACTGCTTCTGCTTCTGCTGCTGCGGGTACATCGGGGTCGAATGTTGAACCGACGTCACTGAGGCCGCCCGCCTCGGAGTTCCAATGGTTATACCCCTAGCTGCCGGGGCTGGAGCTGAAGATTGGTGCATCTGGTTGTGGGACCGCTTCCTGCCTCCGGTCCTGTCCACAATTCTCCGGGAGGTATACTCATGCCTCCTTGCTGCCTTCAACACTGCATCGAACGTCTGGTGCTCGAACTGCTCCACCGCCAATAATATCTCTAAGTGAGCCCTTGCTGGAACCGCTGAGCCCTATCGAACTCGGTTGCCACCAAGGTGGGGGCGAACCTACTCAGCCTGGAAAACTCGGTCGCATAGCCATCAACCGTCCTGCCTCCTTGCTTCAAGTTGGTGAATCTGGTCTGCAGGTCGTACCGTGCCACCGTATCGAAGTACTTTGTCTGGAACCTCCCTCTGAACGTCGCCCAAGTGACTGGTGCCGCTAACCCCATGGCCTGAGCTGCCCACCAATCGTGAGCCAAGTCTAGTAACTGTAGCCGTACCACCGCCACCTTCTCATTCTCAGGTGTCCTAGCTGCTTCCAGGACCACCTCGGTATCCTGAAGCCAAGCGTCCGCAACAATCGCATCTTCACTGCCGTCAAAGAAGGGAGGGTTCAAGCGCTTGAAACTGTTGGCCGCCTGATTCCCTTGGGGACCTCCTCGGTTTAGTGCATCATGAACTTTCTGGTGCAAGGCGTCGCCTCGACGATCTTGGGATGCAAGCAGCTCTCTGATAAGCCCTACCAAAGGTCCCTCATCCTGTCTAGCTGGTTGAGCGGGCGGAGCTATCTGAACTGGAGGTACTGAGCCTCCGGAAAGTATAACTCGGGAGGCTACTCCAGAGTGCTGAGCTTGATCTTCCTGGCGCTGGGGTGCTTGTCGAGCTTCCTCTGGCTGGTTGGCAGGTCCGGGAGTAATGCCGCTTAAGAAGACGACATAGGGAACAGTAAGGAAAGGACCATGACAGATCAATGATACAAGCATGTGATCAGGTCAAGAATCTCAGGGATTTGAAGATACGAGCAGAGATCAAGGGCGAATATTGATTGAGACATCTATTCGGTAAACCCTCACATTTCTTGAATGCCAAGACCTGCATGGGCCACCACTTAAACCATGTCACGCCCCAGAACCAGAATACTGGAGAGCGGGGGCAGACATAGCCAGCTACGTATATTGAAATAGAATACATCTCAACTATACGGTCACGGCTGTCTAGATATGAGGGTTTACTACAAGCCAGCAGTCTCTTAAGGTCAAGCCTATTGTCTCAATCTCAAGCAATTAACAGAGTTACAAGATATTAGAGCATCAAATATATATATATATAAGGCGTCCCAAATATTACATATTGGATGATCATGAAGCTAGTCGTACAAAATGATGGGACTAGCAAGAGTTCAGTCATACATGATCAACCCTAGGATTTGTTAATCATGTTTACAGCCCGTAGGCAGACAGTAAGTAAATGTGCATCGAGCTAACAGGTGCTCGTCGGCTAAACGCCTCAAAAGAATAAATTTACATATAAGTGGGTGAAACAAAAAGGAAAACCCACTCTTGGCCCGGGTTCCGTCTAGTTGTCACCATTGGGCTGGAAGCTCGGTAGATCCTCGGAAGCTGCTCCGAAATCTGGCCACACAAAACCAGCTGGGTCAAACCCCAGAAAGAGCAAGTGCCACAAAGGAGGCCACAAATAAGAACCAAAGCCAGCATATCAGAACATAAGAATAAAAGAAGTACAAGTAGTAAAGTACATAGGGCGATAAACGACTAGGGACGTGGAACCATTCCGGGAGCCAGGTTACAATCCTTAAACCAGACAAGGACCGGGGTTGTAACCCTTCGCCTAAATAGCTCACTGTCTCTACTCATTTATCGTTAAGATAAGTAAAACAAACATGCTCAGGAGATAGCAGGTACTGGAGCTAGACAAGACTTAGACAAGGCTGGACACCATCCATTCGCAATCGGCCAAACAAATACTACGGCTTACTACTTTAACTAACTAGGGTTATCACAAACCTAATTACTAACAAGATGCAAGTGAGAATTCCAGTCCCAAGCCCTGCAGACCATCCAGTTATCCTTCTGCGGGTTGAGAGTTATAGGTGGGTACATTGCCCAGGAGACAAATGTACCCTTAGGTGACTTAGAGGGTGCAACACATGACAGTGTGCTGGAAATGTGCTCTACTCGTCGGCAAGCTATAAGTCCATTAAAGCGCCCAGATAACGAGATTGCCTGTGACTGGGAATTCTCCATGTTCTAGTTTGATCTAATCATTAGCCTAATCTAATTTAGCGTGAGTCCCTGGCCGTGGTACCCAGGAAGTCACGTCCTAGACATGATGCAAGACAAGACAAGTGGATTGTGCGAGCAAGCAAGCGGGAACACCCACGGTGTCAAGGCAAGTCAAGTCAAGTTACAAGTTACAAGTTACAAGTCAAGTCAAGTCAGGAGTGCGCCGCCACGGGCCACTATCAAGTTATCAAGATAAAACATGTCAGGGTACTGTCAGGAGTGCGCCACTACGGGCCACTATTAAGTCAGGTTGGTCATGCCAAGAGTGCACCACTATGGGTCACTGTCGTGTTATGCTACTTCCTTGTCATACCATGCCAAGTACAATAGTCAATCCAAACGTAATAAGTAAAAATCAAGTTCATGACAAAAGGCGTAAGAATATAAAATGGGCGTAAAATATCTAATAAAATATCAATATATATAGGGCTATAGAAGAGCCAAGCTTAAAGAAATAACCAAAACTCCAAAAGCCAATGGATTGCGCAAGGGGTCAGGGAGTTGGATTGCGCAGGTGTCAGTTGCGCAGGGTGCCAAGTGCGCAGGGGCACAGGGCACAGGGGCAGATTGCGCATGAACAGACTGCGCAGAGGTGAACTGCGCATGGGTGGATTGCACAGGAACAGACTGCGCAGGAGTCAACTGCGCATGGGTGGATTGCACAGGGGTTACTTTGCGCATGGCTGGCTTGCGCATGGATGGCTTGCGCCAGCGCAATCCAGCGCAGCGCAAAGCACTGGCTGAGGTCATGCGCAATCGACCCTGCGCTAAAGAGCACAGGCCGGGGGTGCGCAATCGGCCATGCGCTAAAGAGAGCAAGGCAGAGGGATGTTCTTCCTGGCCGAGAGCAGGTCCAAGAACACCAAGAACTTCAATTCTTCATAACTTTGTCAAATCAAAACCAAATCTAGATTTTCAAAGTTCTAACTTGAGTAAAATCGAATTCTCTTCCACATGGAAGCATCAAAATGAGCAAAAATCAAAGTTTAATAGATCAAACCAAGGATTTTCAAAAATGGTTAAAACCTAGATCTAGAAGAATGAAAGCTCCAAATCACAAAATGTCAAGTTCTAAAGTTGTTCTCCATAGCCTAATCTAGTTAATGGATAAATAAAAAGTGGTGCTTATTTGATGGCAAGGTGTACTTGCCTATGGGTTGGGGAGTTGTGTGGAAGAAGGAAGAAGATGGAGAAGTTAATGGAGAATAAAGAGGAGAGAGAAAGGTTGGTGGAGATATAATGAGGGTGGGTGTGTTGTGTTGAGGGTAGAGTGTAGGTTAAAGTGTACCAATTTATATTAAACCAAACCTAATCAAACCAAACCAATTCCATAAAATAAAACCAAGCCATGGTCCAAACCCATTTACGAGAAACCAAAATCCGCAAGTCGAGAAAATAAAATACGTGCCAAAATTAAATTACGAGTACAAATACGAAATACAAGAAATGGGGGTGACAGCAAGAAATGTTGCAACCAGTACGCATGGAAGAAGGGCGGTGGCACGGGACCATATCCAGACACTACGACACTTGCTACGGGAAGGACACACTTCAAGCGTCCCAAACCCAAATAAGCTTCGGCGCCACCGGTTCTTCAATTGGTAACTTTACTTACTCAGCTGCTCGGCATAAAACCGAATTAACTAAACATATTATTCGTGACGAACTTCCTTTCACGACGGGTGAAAGCAAATCTTTACGAGATTATGTATCACTTTCTCTAAACCCCTCCTTTACTAAAGTGAGTAGGCAACAAGCTCGAAAGGAGGCCATTCATCTCTTTAATGAGCAGAAAGCCGCTTTGAAAGCGGATTTTGAAAATATTAGTAAGTTAGCTATTACCTCTGATATTTGGACTACTAAATGGAGTTATGCTTATATTTGTATTACTGCACACTATATAGATGCACAATGGATGTTGCAAAAATGCATCATCTGTCTTAAACTTATAGAATGTCCATACACGGGCGCTGTAATTTCAAGTGAGATTTCAAGACACGTGCGTGAATATGATATTCACGCTAAAAAATTTTCTGTCTCTTTGGACAATGCATCAAACAACAATGCTGCTTTGTCTTCTTTGTCAGTAATTTTTAAGCCTATTTTAGAAGGTAGACTTATGCATGTTAGGTGTGCTTGCCATATAATTAACTTAGTTGTTAAAGAATGTTTAAAATTTTTTGAACCCCATTTAGACACTCTGCGACAATGCTTGCTCCACCTAAACTCGTCTCTAAGTAGACAACAAAGTTTTGCATGCACTTGCGCACATTTTGGTATGACTTTTAGAAGATTTGTGAAGGATATACCAACTAGGTGGAACTCCACCTACTTGATGTTGAAATCTGCAATTCCTTTTAAGAGTGCTATTACATATTATTGTACTTCGGATGTCACCTTTGACTATCAGGTTACTGATGATGATTGGGTAGCAGCTAAAAGTGTTTGTGAATTTTTAGAAGTTTTTTACAATGCTACATTAACTCTTTCTGGTGTTTATTATCCCACATCTTGCTTAGCTTTACGTGAACTTTGTAACATGTCTTATTTATTTTCTAAATATAGAGATTATCCAAATTTTGAAATTGCGGTGAGAAATATGGAAGCCAAATTCAGGAAATATTGGGGTGAAGTACCTCTTTTATATTGTTTGGCTTCCATATTTGATCCTACAATCAAATTGGATGGCGTAGAGGTTTTATTAGATGGATATGGAGAATATATGGGTATAGACGTTACTGACATGAAGGCAGAAGTTAAAGTGGCTTTGGACAGGTTAGTTATACTGTACGAAGAAGGAGCAACGTCGACCCGACCAACTCAGGGGGGGGCTAGTAGTAGCTCCGGCTTGGCTTCTAAGCTATCAGCAGCCGGTCGCATACTACAAAGAAAGAAACAAAAGCAATCTTCCCAACCTACTCAAGAGTTGTCTGCTTACCTTAACTCTTATCAAGACGAAGATGAGACTCCAGATCACTTCGCCGTTTTAGAATGGTGGAAGAGACACGACAAGAGATTTTCTGTGCTTTCTAACATAGCACGTGATCTACTGATGGTTCCGGTGTCGACGGTAGCATCGGAGTCCTGTTTTAGTGCAAGTTCGAGGATGTTGAGCGATAGGAGGAGCCGCTTAAAGCCCGATATTTTGGAAGCAATCGTGTGCGTACAAGATTGGATGAATGCCGATAAAAGAACACAAAACCAGAAAGATGAAGAAGATCATGACATCCACAAGCTGGATTTGGAATCGCTTTCATTGCATGAAGGCGAACAACAATGAGGCTACGGTGCAAGGTATTAGGTATGTACATTTAAACTTATACATTTCAATTTTAAATTTTAACTTATACTTTCAAAAACTATATTTTTTTTTTTACTTATACTATTCAAATTTTTAATTTTAACTTATACTATTCAAATTTTTTAACTTATACTTTCAAAAACTATTTTTTACTTTTAAAAAAAAAATATTTTTTAACTCCGCCTATGCCAAACAAGCATTTGCCGGTCCCAAGCCCGGATAAAGGAAGAGGGAGAAATGTTTTTTTTAAATTTTTATAAATTTTTATAAACATTTGTAATATTTGTATAAACATTTTTGTATAAACATTTGTATATATTTGTATAAACATTTGTATTACAAACTATTACTAAATTATAAACATTTTTGTATTACTAAATTATAAACATTTATATACATATTTTGTATAAACATTTTATAAACATTTGTATTAAAAAGAAAACATTTTATAAACATTTTATAAACATATTTTGTATAAACATTTTATAAATATTTTATAAACATTTGTATAAACATAAAATTATAAACATTTTATAAATATTTTGTATAAATATTTTATAAACATTTAAGTTACAAATTTTTAAAATTAAAATACAAAAGAAAATGATTAAAAAACCAAATTAAAAAAAAAAACTGTAAAAAAAAAAAAAAAAAAAAAAAAAAAATCAAAAAACCGGGCCGGTCCGGTTAACCCGGCCTGAACCGGCCCGAACCGCCCAAGGCCCGGACCGGCCCGTTGTCTGGTTCAGCCCGGACCGACCCTAATTGTGTCCGGTCCACTGGGCCGGGCTGGGTCCAGAGCAGCAAAACCGGGCCGGGCTTAGCCCGGACCGCAATTTACACTGGGCCGGTCCTGGACCGGCCCGAACCCGGTCAGGCCCGCAGCCTTTGGACCATGGGCCGGCCCGGACCGTCCCGAAAAAACCATGAATATTTTTGTATTGTATTATTCTAATATTTTATTTTGCAAGGAAACTGAGTCTTGGTTTATAGGTCTTGTTTGGTTCGCATCATTACTTTTCTTTTGGGTGCCAAAAAAATTAAGGAGAAAAAGAAAACGGATTCCCAATGAGAAAAAAATTAGAAAGAAAAATTATTCCATCTATCCAAGCAAGAATTTGTTTTTCTACATTTAAATGTTCACTTTTCCTTTTAAGTTCTTTGACATTCTAAACGTCCAAAAAAAAATTTGATCAAAATTATTTTTTTAAAGAAAAAAAAATGAAGAAATTGATTTTCTTTCATTTCTTTTCCGCGAACCAAAGGAGGCATAAGTAGAATTTATGCGGATTTGATACCTGTCCGTCGTAAGGTTGGTTCTACTTTTGAAGATTGGACCCAACTAGTCCAAAATCCAAGTCTTGGTTTCCTTAGTAGTGTCCAAATAGTAACCCCACTTCTTCTTGTCCATATGCACATCATGGTCTAAACTCATAATATGAAAAAATGAGTATGATTGCACTCAACTATGTCTCCTCAATCCAAGTGTGAAATTAGGAATTCGTGCCACCTTTTGCTAATATACATTATGTTTAATCCCACACACACACACACATATATATATATATATATATATATATATATATATATATATATATATATATATATATATATATATATATATATATATATATATTTTTTTTTTTTTTTTTTTTTTTTTTAATCCCACATATATATATATGTGGGATTAAAAAAAAAAAAAAAAATATATATATATATATATATATATATATATATATATATATATATATATATATATTTCAAAAGCATTTATTGCATGATATCCAGGAAAGCTATTTCGAGGATTACACGCTCAACCTGCCACAACCCAAAAGGACAACGCCAATAGTTGCTGGAGACAAAAAGAAACTATTCCTACAATACAATAACCCTATTGCAAGTTTGGAGTGGGCTTTGGCTCGGACGGAGGATGAAGATCGAAGATTCATGAGTTGTTGTGCGATGACTCTGTGTTAGTTTTTAGTCCTCCTAGGCTTGACCACCTTCCAGGAACTTGGATCACCAGTCCCTGAGGCTACAACTGACTGAGGAGAATCTGCTATGACCCCATCTCGCCGTGTCTCTCCCAACGCTACCCTAGTCACCTCATCCCTAGGCTTTCGGTAGCGCTCCCCATCTCCGGACATTGCAGCCCCAGAATCAGATAGGTTACCCCCCAACGGGGTGGACTTGAGACCTGGTCCACAGCTTGCAATAGGACATGGGAGAGCCTCCACAGAGGCACGGTTGATGGTGCCCTGACTGCATATGTCCGTCAAAATATCATCCTTCAGCAAGAAAGAAGTCTCATCAACCACCTCCAAAATCCTGGCCTCGGTGGGCTGCCCCTCAACCGTAAGGCCACTAGGACTGGGGACACCACACAACTCCAGAGACTGCTTATCTGTCCCAACTCTGGGGATCATATCCTTCTTGTCCGCAGCGATGATACCTGCCATCGACAACTGATATGACTCGACCTCTCTCAAACCAGTCTCCACACCCCCGAGAGCCGCCTCAGCAATATCCATCTCATCTGCCCAGGTCAATCTAGCCTCAGAATCCGACGAGCATACGGAGTCCCGACTGGGCTGCTGTGATACCAGTCGGGCTGGGAGGGAACTGCCCACAACACCATCTGAGAAGGTGTTATCTAGAACAAGAGCCCCAGCCGGACGGGGAGAGGGAGCGAGCTCCATAACCACAGAAGGAGAAGGAGGAGGGGAGGGGGAAGGAGGAGGAACCTTGGGAGACAAGGAAGATGAAAAAATGGAGGAATCGGGTGTGCCTTCCACCCTACCCGCGATAAGCAATCTGTTGGTCCATTCCATGGTCACACCCGATTTTGATAATCAACATGCACTTAAGTCAATACACAAAATATACAAACTGCTGCTAATCATTTCAGGCTATATGTGAAATCAATATCAACGGACGTTGTACTGCATCAACAAGCAAAGATATTATCAATCTGAAGATGAATTTCAATGGATTTTTGTTTGAGTCATTTTACAGTTTATTCTGTATTTTACTTTTTATTGAGTCTAGGATTTATATTGTAAAATCGACTAGGTAATACTGGCTTAGGTTTATCCCAGTCCAAATTTCTAAAAAGCCTACCTATTTCCATTTCCTCTTTACAAAATATTCTGAATTATTTTTTTAACAAACAGCTTTTGACAAATATTTTAAAATTTCCCTTGACAGAACTCAAAACCGAGTTCGGCCCGAGTTCGGTCCGAACTCTGCCCGAATTCGGTCCGAACTCTGCCCGAGTTCGGTCCGAACTCTGCCCGAGTTCGGTCTGTTTAAATTTAAAGTTCAGTTGCCTCCAAATCTGCGAGCAACGTCTCTATGCGAAATATTTGCATCAGAACTCTGTCCGAACTCTGCCCGAGTTCGGTCCCAGAAAACACCTATAAATAGAAGAGAGTTTTTTATTTGAAATCACTCATTCACTCTTCATCTTCTCTTCTCTACTCACCAAGTGTTTTCAAACGTTCTAAAGCTTTCAAATCATACCTATACATCTCTTAGCCAAAAGCCAGTAATATCTATGTTAATTTAGAGTCTTTTGGTGTCCAAGAATTGTAAAGAGGTCGTTCCAAGTTTAGCAACTATCCTTGTTGTGGAGCCGGTCGTGCGCTCGTCACCAAGCAAGGTGTTGTGAAGTTGGTCGTGCACTTGTCACCAAGTACGGTGTTGTAAGAGATTGCAAGCTCTCATTTAGCTTGTGCCATAGGGATTAACATCGAGCAAGAGTACTCGAGACTGGATTAGTCCTCTCAGAGGGATACCAGTATACATCGCTGTGTCACTGAGTTTGATCTCTCTATCTCTTGCTGCATTTATTTACTGCCATAGTTATTCTTAAGTTTTTAATTGGTGATTATTTTCTGCTGCACACACACACTCTATTCACCCCCTTCTAGAGGTGCTCAACGGTCCTACAATTGGTATCAGAGCAAGTTATATTCTTATATAACAAACCTCAGAGAGTATATATGGCAGCCGTGAAATCAATATTCAATGGTGAAGGGCAATCCACAAATAGACCCCCACCTTTTGATGGTACAAATTATACCTATTGGAAAACACGGATGACTTTCTTCTTAAAATCTCTTGACTTTGATCTTTGGTCTATAGTCATTGATGGTTATAAGAAACCAGCACCCACCGTGGTTGAAGGCCAGCTTGTAGACAAGTCTCATGACAAATATATTGAAGATGAAAAAGCTAAGGCTAGTCTAGATGCTCGTGCCATCATTGCACTATTCTGTGCAATTGACAAAACAGAGTTCAACAGAGTTTCAACCTGTAAAACGTCTCACAAAATTTGAAAACTTCTTGAGGTAACTCATGAAGGTACTTCCCAAGTGAAGGAATCCAAAATTAGTAGACTGACACAGGAATATGAATCTTTCAAGATGAAATCCGGTGAGTCAATTACACAGATGTTCACACGTTTCCTTGATATAACTAATCCTTTGCAATCTCTTGGTAAGGATTACAGCAATCATGAGAAGATCAGAAAAGTGCTGCGGGCTCTAACCAAGAACTGGAATCCAAAAGCCACAGCAATCATTGAAGGAAATGATCTCACCACTATGTCCTTGGAAACACTGATGGGCAAGCTCATGACCTATGAACTTGATTTACAAGAATTTGAAGAAGCAACTCCAAAAGAAAAATCTATTACCTTTAAAGCTCAAACAAGAAAATCAACATGCAATGACTCTGATGAAGAATCATCAAGTGGTGATGAACAAGCCCTACTTGTGAAGAACTTCAGAAAATTCCTAAAGTTTGAGAAATCAAGCAGAAGGAAGAGAGATATCCAAGAAAGCAATGAAGATGAAAACACTTGCTTTGGATGCAAGAAGACAGGGCACATGAAGAAGGACTGTCCAACTTCAAAGAAAAGCAGTCCATATGATAGATCAAGATTAAGCAGAAAAGCAACAACCGGTCGAAAGTATGCCAACACAAACATCTGGCATGAAAGTGATGCCAGTGATACAGAAGAAGAAGACAGACCCTGCAGAAATGACAATGTCTGTCTTATGGCATTTGATAAGGTATCCTCAAATCCTCTATATGATGATTTTACTTTCGATGAATTAGAAAATGCCTTTAGCGAATTACTTGAAGATCACAAAACTGTGCTTGACAAGTATAAGCAATCTCGAAAAGAGATTAAGGCATACACAACCGAAATAGCTAGACTGTCCAATCTTATTGAAGATATTAAAGAGACGTCTACTACCGGAAACACGGAAGATATAGCCAAACTCAAATTAGACTATCATGAGGCTATCCTCAAGATTGAAAAAAAAGAAAGAGACTATGTCAAGATGCAAGAATTGTATGACATAGAGAAGAAGAAGCACTTAGTTACAGATCAAAGACTCTCAGATATGACTTCTAGATATGAAGAGTCTATTACGATTTCTAAAAAGTTAGAAATCAAGTTAGGCAAACAGGCAATATCTGTGACACAGCCTAAGTTTAGTCCTAATGCTAAGCATACACTTAAGAGGACTAAAAACAAGAAAGTACAGAAGAAACACGACTATCATCATGCTTTCACTTATAGGTTCTCCAAGAAACCAAACAAGCATGTAAACACAGTTTTAACCACAGCTGGTTCTAAACTAACTTGCACTTATTGTGGTACGCACGGACACATATCACAGTATTGCTTGGCAAGGAAACTTGTTGACAATCACACTTTATTCTGGAGACCTAAAACTAATCAGAATGGACCCTTCAGTAAATGGGTACCAAAGGATTCATCTACTTGTCTTGTAGGTGGACCCTCAACCCTCTCATGCTAAAAGTAAATAGATCCTCGATAGCGGATGTTCGCGACACATGACTGGTGATGCATCTTTGTTCTCTATGCTATCGATGAAGAAAGAAGGATACGTCTCCTTCGAAAATAATTTGAGAGGTGATATTATTGGTAACGGTACTGTAGGTATTTCTTCTTATCCAGTAATAAAAGATGTTTGTCTAGTAACAGAATTGAAACATAACCTACTAAGCATAAGTCATTTGGCTGATAATGGTTATGCTATCAATTTTGTGAAAGATAAATGTACCATATATGATATGTCATCTGGTGATCCCATATATAAAGGGATTAGAGAAGACAACATTTATGTTTTCTTTTTGGAGAGTACTAATAATGCAGGTAGATGCCTAGTAGCTAATCTAGATAAAAGTTGGCTATGGCACATGAGACTAGGACATGCAAATATGGATACTATCTCACGACTCAGTACTAAGAAGTTGGTAAAAGGACTCCCCGAGATTCCATTCAAGAGAGATATGGTATGTGCTGACTGTGAAAAGAATAAAGCACACAGGTCTACTTTTAAATCCATCAAAGTTGTAAGTACTTCTAGACCTTTGCAGTTAATTCATATTGATTTATTTGGTCCTAGTAGAGTCGTTAGTCTTGGCGGTAAGCTCTACGCTTTTGTTATTGTTGATGATTTCTCTCGCTTTACTTAGGTTTACTTTTTATCAAACAAAAGTAATACTATTTTTGAATCTCAAATATTCTGTAAAAAGGTACAAAACGAAAAAGCTTCATGATTACTCGTATCCGAAGTGATCATGGTGGCGAATTCGTAAATTCTTATTTCAAAAAGTTTTGTGATGATAGTGGATATTACCATAAATTTTCTTGTCCTAGAACTCTCCAACAGAATGGTGTTGTGGAGCGGAAGAATCGTACTCTAAGCGAAATGGCTAGAGTCATGCTGAATCAGCATAATCTTCCTAAATATTTTTGGGCAGAAGCTGTTAGTACAGCCTGTCATGTTTTGAATATGGTGTTAATTCGACCTATCTCGAAAAAAACACCATATGAACTTTGGTTTGGAAGAATTCCAAACATTTCTTATTTTAAAGTTTTTGGATGTCGCTGTTTTATCCTGAACACCAATGATAACTTGGAAAAGTTCGACTCTAAAGCAGATGAAGGAATATTTCTCGGATATGCTGCTAAGAGTAAGGGATATAAATTTTTTAATAAAAGATCTATGATTGTTAAAGAATCTATTAATGTTACTTTTGATGAGCTAAATAGTCACAGATCTGGCGACAGTGATGATGAAGATGCACATGCAAAGACTGAGAAGAGTCCTGTGGAAGATCTGACCCAAAAGGTTGATTAATTAAAATTCTTACCAGATCATCCAGAAACACTCATTATAGGTGATGTATCTAAAGGTGTAAGTACACGCTCCTCTCTTAAGGATTCTGAAATAGCAGCAAATGTAGCGTTTATTTTTCAATTAGAACCTAAGAATATAGATGATGCTTTTTTTGATGAGTTTTGGATTGATGCCATGCAAGAGGAACTAAATCAATTTGAGAGAAACCAAGTTTGGGAACTCGTTCCTAAACCTATTGGTCAATCAATAATTGGTACCAAATGGGTGTTCCGAAATAAACTTAGTGAAGATGGACAAGTTCTACGCAACAAAGCACGTCTAGTGGCACAAGGTTTAATCAAGAAGAAGGAATTGATTATGATGAGACTTATGCTCCTTTTGCTAGACTAGAAGACATCCGTATGTTTTGTGCATTTGCATGTTTTAATAATTTTAAATTATTTCAAATAGACATGAAAAGTGCATTTTTGATCGAATTTTTAAAAGATGAAGTTTTTGTGAAACAACCCCCTGGTTTTGAAGATTTTCAAAAACCTGATTACGTCTTCAAGCTTAAGAAAGCACTCTATGGACTCAAACAAGCACCTCGTGCTTGGTATGAACGCCTAAGTGCCTTCTACTTGATAATGGTTTTTCAAAAGGAAAAGTTGATACTACCTTGTTTATCAAATCTTTGAATGATGATATTCTCCTTGTGCAAATTTATGTAGATGACATAATATTCGGTTCTACTAACGAAAAACTTTGTCAAGATTTTGCTAAGTGTATGCAGAGTGAATTTGAGATGAGTATGATGGGAGAGCTAAACTTCTTCCTAGGACTTCAGATCAAACAGCACTCAAAAGGAACATTCATCAACCAAGCTAAGTACACGAAGGACATACTAAAAAAGTACGACTTCGAAAACGTAAAGCCAATCGGGACTCCTATGGCTACATCTACAAAGCTTGATTCTGATGAAAGTGGTAAACCTGTCGACCAGCATAAGTATCGAGGTATGATTGATAGTTTATTATATTTAACTGCTAGTCGTCCTGATATTATGTTTAGTGTTTGCATCTGTGCACGTTATCAGGCAAATCCTAAGGAATCACATCTAAGTGCCGTTAAGCATATCTTCCGATACCTTAAAGGAACTTCTACAGTCGGCTTATGGTATCCTAAAACCAAATCCTTTGACTTGATAGGTTACTCGGATGCGGATTTTGCAGGATGCAAAATGGACCGTAAAAGTACCAGTGACACATGTCATTTCCTAGGAAAAGCCTTAGTCTCTTGGTTTAGCAAGAAATAAAATTCTGTAGCATTGTCAACTACTGAGGCTGAGTATATCGCCGCAGGTCATTGTTGTGCTCAGATTTTGTGGATGAAGCAAACCTTAGAAGACTATAATCTGCACTACACTAAGATTCCTATTTATTGTGACAACACTAGCACCGTTAATTTGACTAAGAACCCTATCTGTCACTCACGCACAAAACACAAAGAGATACGTCATCATTTTTTACGTGATCATCAGCAACACGGGGATATCTGCTTAGAATTCATTGACACAGATCATCAACTAGCAGACCTATTCACAAAACTATTGGCTGAAGGTCGGTTTAACATAATGAGGCGAGAGCTCGGTATACTTGAATTTTCAGATTCATAATGTAGTACGGTTTTTAAAATTAATTTTATGACTTGAAACTTTGAAATTTATTTAACATAAATTATTTTGGAGCACAAGCCTAAAAAGGGTCTGTCTGTCACCACGACTACGGTCGAAGCGACGCGGTATTTAAGAGTTCTCCGGTGAACCTCCGTTAGCTGGGACAGTACCCCTACAGCAACCCAAAGTAAAGACTGTTACTAAATTTAGGAGTCAATGTTATAAAGTTGAGTTTCAATTACCAAAACTGCTTTTATTGTCTCGAAAATACAAGTAGCCGAACTCGGGCCGAACTCTGACCGAGTTCGGGCCGAATTCGAACCGAGTTCGATCGGCGCTGTATTAATTTCCAGAATCGAACAGCCGGCCCTAACCTCTATATATACCACTCTTCTACCCATCCTTTTCACTCACAAATTCATGGATTCATCTCCTTCCTCTCAAAAACATCTTCCTACTTCATCTTGGCAAAGGTTCTAGGAGATCCGGTGGGCGATCCAACTTCCTTCTCTTTCTCCTTTTCAAAAAGGTACTTCATTTTTTTTCTTCTTCTCCCATGGCTCCTAAGCGTCAGCGAGGATCAACTCCCCAAGCTGGATCCTCTTCGTCTGATTATACTCCAGCCACTTTATTTAGTCCAGCACGACCAGTAGGATCAGAGGACTATGATTCAACTTTATTTCCTGACAAAGAATTCTCTGATCTCTGGTTTGATTCTTTTTTTGGTCGTAAAATTTGTTATCCAAATCCTGTTCCTCGTAGGGTATTTTCACGACATATGAACCAAAACTTTTATGAACTTCATCGACTTATTTTCTCTGTACTCCTTCCTAAGAAAGGATCTACTGACGAAGTTACTTTCTTAGAACTTTCTGCCTTGTACCACATTCACTTTGGTATTCTTTTTTCTATTCCAAAGACTATGATGGCCTGGATGCTGAACTGCAGTAATACAGGATGCAATCTGGTGTATCCTATGCACCTGGCTTCTATCTTCCGTCGGTTTGATATTGATCTTCAAACTTGTGCATACTCCTCCACTCCAGTCGAGCTTACCAGATCTCGTAGATTTCCTACTCCACCTCTGCCTCCTGGAGCTCAGCCTGCTCCAGATGTCGATGTTGAGGCTCCTCATCCTGATGCTGCTCCTGCTCCAGCCCCTGCTCCGGGATTCGATTCAGGATTTTATCAGCGCTTTGATGACTTTGTTGCTGTTTCTGCGCAACGTCATCAAAGCTATCTAGATTCGGAGTTTTGCCACATCTATCAGGCTCAGGTGTTGCGGAACGGGCTTGCGGATCTCCACTATAGACTATCTCATGATCCAGTTCATCCGGTCACCATTCTTCCTCACCCAGGCTTCCCTGGTCCTCGGTTCGGAGATGAGGCATCCTTTCCGTACTTCGACCCTACTGCAGCGTACTTTCCTCCTGAGGCTCCTGGCGGTGATGACCCCACTATGTGACGCGGACTCAGCTGTTGGCTAGTGGATAGTAGTTAGTCGATGATCTTCTGTTTTGATGTAGTTTTTTTTGTCTAAACTTCTTAGTTAGACATTTTAGTATTTCATCCTTGTACTTTGCATTATCAGTGAAACATGTTCAGTTCTATATTACAGCACTTTACTTATCTATTAGTTGCTTTTGCTGTGTTTATGTATATCTTTAGCTTCACTTTGTTTGTTATTTTTTATTGTTGGCTTCACACATTACGGGGGAGCCAAAGCCAATTTTATATTGACAAAGGGGGAGAAGAGCTATCATAACCAAAAAGAAAGACAAAAGAAAGACTACTAATTTTTTTTCCAGGTACTTTTTGTTGTTATATTTTTATATTTTTTTTGGTATAGACTCAAGTTTGTCAATTATCAAAATGGGGGAGATAGTTGGCCCATTCCATGGTCACACCTGATATTGATAATCAACATGCACTTAAGTTAATACACAAAATATACAAACTGCTGCTAATCATTTCAGGCTATATGTGAAATCAATATCAACGGACGTTGTACTGCATCAACAAGCAAAGATATTATCAATCTGAAGATGAATTTCAATAGATTTTTGTTTGAGTCATTTTACAGTTTATTCCATATTTTACTTTTTATTGTGTCTAGGATTTATATTGTAAAATCGACTAGGTAATACTGGCTTAGGTTTATCCCAGTCCAAATTTCTAAAAAGTCTACCTATTTCCATTTCCTCTTTACAAAATATTCTGAATTATTTTTTAACAAACAACTTTTGACAAATATTTCAAAATTTCCCTTGACAGAACTCAAAATCGAGTTCGGCCCGAGTTTGGTACGAACTCTGCCCGAGTTCGGTCTGTTTAAATTCAAAGTTCAGTTGCCTCCAAATCTGCGAGCAACGTCTCTATGCAAAATATTTGCATCAGAACTCTGCCCGAACTCTGCCCGAGTTCGGTCCCAGAAAACACCAATAAATAGAAGAGAGTTTTTCATTTCAAATCACTCATTCACTCTTCATCTTCTCTTCTCTACTCACCAAGTGTTTTCAAACGTTCTAAAGCTTTCAAATCATACCTATACATCTCTTAGCCAAAAGCCAGTAATATCTATGTTGATTTAGAGTCTTTTGGTGTCCAAGAGTTGTAAAGAGATCGTTCCAAGTTTAGCAACTATCCTTGTTGTGGAGCCGGTCGTGCGCTCGTCACCAAGCACGGTGTTGTGAAGTTGGTCGTACACTTGTCACCAAGCACGGTGTTGTAAGAGACTGCAAGCTCTCATTTAGCTTGTGCCATAGTGGATTAACATCGAGCAAGAGTACTCGAGACTGGATTAGTCCTCTCAGAGGGATACCAGTATACATCGCTGTGTCACTGAGTTTGATCTCTCTATCTCTTGCTGCATTTATTTACTGTCTCTTATTTACTACCATAGTTATTCTTAAGTTTTTAATTGGTGATTATTTTCTGCTGCATACACACACTCTATTCACCCCCCTCTAGAGGTGCTCAACGGTCCTACACAATTCGTCCGCAGCACCAACAGTTGGGGAACCCTCATCGGCCGAGGACTTTGCCTCCTCTCCAGCCTTTGCAACGACAGCAACGATCAGTATCTTAAGCACGAGGGACGACGAATTAGTCGTAGAGCCTGCCACCTCAAGATACGTCTCAATCCTAACAGGATTCATGGAACCGACCTGAGCCTGCTCAACATCGAGCGGGAACTTTTCGTGGCATACTACCTGGGAACTTGTAGTGTCCTCCACAAAGACGACCGCATGGTTCCTGCCAGGGGATGAGTCCCTAGAGTCCAAGGCCTAGACATATGTGACGAGGCTGGACCCATGGGAGCTGCTTTGCAAGCTGGCGAGGAATGTCCAAGGTGACGGCAAAGAGCACAAAAATTCGGAGGGTCTTCGAATTCGCACGCTTGCCAATAGCTCCGGTTACTTGGAAGGAGCACACAGATTCGAGCAGGAAGAGGGCGACTGAGATCCACTTCCACGAAAACATGGCCGACACTAGGTCGGTTGAACTCAGCAGTCTCTTTGTCAATTTTGAGAGGGTTGTCGAAGCGCTTAGCCAGCTGGAAGATGGTCGACTCGTCAAAAAGCTGATGACGGAGAGATGGGAAATTCACACAAACGGGTGCGACGGTCGATTCAACCGACGGGTCAAAATCCACCATCCACCTGAAAATTCGCATAAGAGCGTTCACCACAAACCAAATGGGCCTCGATCGCAGGCGAAGAAAATCTGACTCCGTTTGCGGTCGAATGCTGATGTGCAGGTGATCAAAGACACTGATGCGAACCACGCCCGTGAAGCCAAAAGCTGCGAATGCTCTCCCCACCACGTCGACATGAGGCCGTTTGAGCAGAAATTTATCGATAAGCGCCATCGAGAGTGGACGGAGAAGTAGATGCTCATCTTCTTTCGAAAAAGCAATGGCTGGCTCACCTTGGAAGAATTCTGGTAGCCTGTCAGGAAGGGCTGTGCGGGATTGGGCGGAGGAACCCCCAGAGCTTTAGCAAAAGATAGCCGAGGGATAGCTTGAGCGGCAAGGGCGGAGGAGCCGAGAAGGGTGGCCTCTAACGTGCTGGTCGGAGAGCAGGCTGCCTCGGCCACATGCATCGCTGAAGACAACAGCGGGGGCTGTGAGGGGGAACCTAGGAGAAGAGGGGGGTGATTTGCCAAAGCAGAGCCAAATCCAGCCACTGGCGCCGGAGACGGACGCTGTGGGGACTGAAGAAGCGCCAGAGGTGGAAGGCTCGACGTTGCAACCACCTCATCGAGGCGGGAAGGAATCCTCGCCGGAAGAAGCGGGCACGACACCAAGGGCGCAGGAGAACGCCGAAAGAGGGGACACGACCGAGAAGGAATAGAGAAAGAGGAGGGAAGAAAACGACGTCCACTCCGGGAACGGGACGGCGACGGCGTGGGGCGGGGAAGCGCAGGGGCTTCCCCACGGGGATGGAGGCAGCCCGCCAGAGAGAACTAGGGCTCGCCCAAAAAAAAACATATATATATATATATGCTCTAAAATCAATCAGCTGGTTTTGTACAATGAAATCAACTTATGTTATGTACGTTGGATTGAAATTGCATGGTTGAGATTAAATGACTTAAAAAGGTGATGAAACCAACCTATGTTATACACGTTGGATTGAAATTGCATGGTTGAGATTAAATGACTTAAAAAGGTGGGAGGATCTACACCTTTTAATCTCAACCACTAAATTTCAATCCAATCCATAAAACATACGGTGATTCTATAATACAAAACCAACCGGCTTGTTTTGGAACATTTGTGTGTGTGTGTGTGTGTGTGTGTGTGTGTGTGTGTGTGTGTATATATATATATATATATATATATATATATATATATTTGGAATCAGGTAAATTGTTTCTGGAATCGCTCCCACTGGGATTCGAACTCCTGAGCACTCGGACCGAATGTCTCACCACTACTATTAGACTAAGGGTCATTGGATATATATATATATATATATATATATATATATATATATATATATATATATATATATATATATGTATATTTTTTTTTTTTTTTTTTTTGTAACAGTTGGCTAGAGCCTTCATTGAAATTGAAAACAGTTGGCTGGAACCGGGAGATAGCCCAAGTTCCTACAAAAAGTGGGTGAGACCCTGAACATACATGTGACGCGAAGCGTCTAAACAAGGTTTTTTTTTGTTTTTTTTTTTGTTTTTTTTTTTTTTTAAAAAGAAACCGACATTCGAAATTTTGAATAACGAAATTTTGAGACAGCTGTTCCAAAATACGAAAGAAACAGGAGAGAGGGCTCGAAGCCCGATGGAGGGGACCACATCACGTGGGGGGGTGTGGGCTGGCGCTCAGCCCGAGGGGGCGAGCGCGCGGCTCGGGGAGCATCGAACCCCACCCCAGCGCGCCGCCCGGTGCCGAGGAGCTCCGGCGAGAAAAGTCGGTGCACGGAAACCGGTGCGGGAGGCCGAGAAGGTCGGCGGAGGCCGAGAAAACCAGCGGGGAGGAAGTCGACTCCAGGGTGAGGAAAGGGCCGCCGTCGAGGACGACGGCGGACGGAGGAGAAGGGTGGGACCTCCGCCGAGGTCGACTCCAGGGGCTGCTCGAGGGCACACTGCCCGAGAGGGCTGCCGGAGGGGGAACGGGGAGGCCGGAGTGGGAGGGCCGGCGGGGGAGACAGCCCGAAAGGGGGGGGGGGGAAGGGCGGCCGGTAGGGGGGAGCTCGACCTCCGGGCTAGAGGAGGCAGCCTACCACCGCCGGAAGGAGGGAGTCTGCTGCGCACGGCGCAGGGAGCGCCGGAGAACGGAGGAGGTTGGGGGGGGGTGGCGACGCGGGGTCCGAGCGTCAGGGACGGCGACGAGCAGGAGACCGACGCCGGGGAGGGGGAGGACGAGACTCCTGGGGAAAAGGCAAGGAGGAAGGCGGGGGCGTGGGCCAGGCTGGGGCAGCCGGGCGACGACCACGGAAGGGAGGAGGAGGAGGCGAACTCCGGCGCGACAGGAGGAACGGGCCGCGAGAGAGAAGCGTCGGGGGGAGGAGACGCCGAGGAGGGAGGGGCCGCCGGCGACGCTGCGAGGGCGGCGAAGGGGGGGAGCGTCAGAGGCGCTCCGACTACAGGACCACCGGAGTAGACGGGCTCGGCGTGGAGAGCGGGCACAACCGGGGACAGAGGCGGAGAAGGCCGCTGCAGGGCTGGCGCTCCCAAGGAGGGAGGCGGCGGAGCCGCCGGGGGGGGCCGGACGGGGAGTGGGCGCAGCGGGCGGGGCAGCGCCCGGGGCAGAGCTGCAGCGAGACCGAGTGCGCCGGCGCCGCCTCGGACGGCGCTGGGGAGGGGAGCGGTGGAAGTCCCACGGCGGGGGGCCGGCTAGAGAAACGACCGGTGGTGGCGAGACCCAGGCGGGGAGGGATGGACGCCGAGAGGGACGAATAGGTGGATCGGCGCCGCCGTCCCCGGCATGCCGACCGGCCAGCCCATCCAGAAGATCCCGGCCGGCGGAGAGGCCAGGATCCCCGCTCCCGGCGGAGAGGCCTGAGAACTAGCTCTCACCCGTCTCCCCATATTTCGTTATATATATATATATATATATATATATATATATATATATCCAATGGAACGCTATATTTAGATTGGATAGTTGACTGGTATAAAAAAAAAGAAAAGAAAAAGGTTAGATGAGAGTCATCTCAGTCAATCCATGTATAATTCCTCGCTTTTCTCAATCTATAAATAAATTGTTTACTGACTAAAAATTTGGTAATTTTAACTGTGTCTTTCTCAACCTCGTTTCTTAACGGTGGCTACAAATGACCACCAACTCTGTCCAGATATTGAAAGATCAATATAGTCAACAGAACAATAATAAATTACTAATAATAAGTCTTCCCAAAAATACAGAATGGGCCCAAGTTGTTCTACTGCTAAACCTAATAATAGAAAGATTGCATAAACCAATATTTTATTTTATTTTGTTACAACTCCCACATCTATTTAATTTATTTCAATTTGTTACATTCCTCCCTCTCACTTTGTACTGGAGAAAAGTATTTGATTTTATGCTTCCCTGCGATTGGTCTTGTCAGTTGTTTGAGTCAGTCCTCCCTCATGGGCAATTAGGCTCCGGCTATATTTTTTTTTTGAAATTTAGTTCTAAAAACAATTTTAAAGTTGTTTTTTTTGAGTAAAAAGTTCTAATTTTGCGTTCGGTTACTTACATCTGAAAAATAATTTTAGAACAAAAGTTAAAGAACTCCTGTTTGGTAAATAAATTTCAGAAAATAATTTTTTTAAGTTCGTGTCCAACTGTGTCCCTCACAAAAGTGTCCAGTAGATTTTTTTTTCAGAACGAGTGTTCCCTACAGGAATGCGTCGTCGAGGAAGTCGGTCTTGTAGATTCCATAGCCATAAATTGGGATCTAGTTCAAATTTTTAGATCTAGTTTTTTTTTAAAACGAGTGCTCCCCAGCGTCAATGGCGGTGTTGTCGACGGGATCAGAAGGTAGTGATGGTGTTTCTAGGTCTGCTTATTCGATGGAATTCCTTCATCCTCATCCCAGAGATCGGCAACGGTGGTAGATGAGGGTTTCTCGACTGGATCGGAAGGTGGTGACGGAGTTTCTTGGTCTGCTTCTTTTCTTCTTCTTCTTCTTCTCCGGTGGTATCGATGGCGGTGGAGGAGGATTTCTCGAAGTTAGCATTGGCCATGGCGGAGTGGCAGGAGACTCGTGGACGAGGAGGGAGAGCACAGAGATGACAACGAGGAGGAGGAGGAAGAGGAGGAGGAGGAGCTTCTCCATCGCTAGCGAGAGAGGAGACATGATGATAGTGGTTACAAAGGGAGAGGAAACTTTTAGCAGAAAGTAGAAAGTTGATTCCTGAAAACATGTTTTAGCTGCTTTGGAAAGCTACATTTAAACATGAGCTTCTCATTTTTTTTAAAACTACTTTTCTGAGTTGTCCAATCCATACACTTTATTCCAATTTTGATATTTTAACTCGAAAAACTCCGTTTAAAATCGTAACGAAACATGGCCTTAATTTCTTTCTAGGATTTGATTAATCCCACAAATTATTATGAATTAAACCAATTAACAAAGTTCATTTAACTAGAAAATTTATTTCCGAATTTTGCACTATGTAAGGAATTGGATGGTGTGATCCTGTGATCATGATAATATTATGTTTCAAATTGAAATGCATTAAAAGTTTGCGTATCCATTAATATTTGGGGCTATCTTACCTCTCAAAATAAATAGGCAACTATATTCACAATTCGTGCCAACAAAAACAAGGATCTTCAATTCATTGCATTGTATTATGACAAAGAAATACATGAACTGGAAAATGTACTTTTGCAATTCTCGGTTCAATGAATCATATTAGTACAATGAAACCACCTCTCATGGCTATTGTAATCACGTCAAATAGGGTTATATTAACATATCTCCTAAGAGCACATGATAACATATCGATAAATATGCATTTTATATAGATACTTTCACCAGTTTATTTAAACAAAACAACATTTCACTTAAAATATAATTTTTGGGTTATGTTAACATGTGTGTAGTAAGGGCACATGATAACATATCGATAAATGTGAATTTTATATAGGCACTCGCTAGCACATTAAATAAAATTATCTTTCACTTTAAATATTATACATTTATCAATGTAAAATGTACATTTATCAATGTGCTGGTGGGAGTATCCACATAAAATGCACATTTATCGATGTGATATCATGTGCTCTTAGGACACATATTAACATAACCCTTTCAAATATGACATTTCTTAACTTACAGAGATTTAGTTCTGGAAGGGTACAAGCTACCTAGCTCAATCATTCCCTTGATTCAGTAGCGAACTAAGCCGTTACATTTGTTTTAGATGATTTTACAAATTTCTTAAGTGTATATAATCATAGTGAGCAATATCACTACTAAAATAAGTAGTATCAGCGACGCATAAAAAAGTTGCTAATCACAAATGCTATGTTGCTAATTTATATTTGCGATGCTATTTGTTACATTTTGACTTGGTCGCATTTGTCCTAATCATAGACCAAGAAAATGTCGCTAAACGTAAGTGTAGCAATGTAATCAGTGACGTCACGAAAATTCCTTACTTTGTGACGTATAACAATACAAAAGATTCAATGTCGCCAAATTGGAGACGCAGAATTAGTCGCCAAAACAATGACAAAATGTCAATGTTACTTTACCTCATCAGCAATCTCCTTGCTGACATTAAAAAGTGTGCCATATCAGCAGCTTTGCAACAAATTTGTGATGATCAGAAACTACTTTTTTGGGATTAACGACGTACCAAACCTCGCTAAATGTCATTAATCTTTTCAATTATATATATCCCAGGTTGCGATGAACCATCATCGTTCTGATATATTTAACGACATTTGGATAAAGTTAGCAAGATTTTATGCTTTGCTGAACATCGCTAAATACAAGAAAATTGAAAAAACAATTGCAGCAACAACATTTTGTATCACAGAATACACAATCTGATATAAAAATATATCCGATATATAAATATATCACGAAATATATAAAAAATAAAATAAAATAAAAAATAGACATATAATATATGGAAAACACAAGTCGAATACAATACATAACCAACAAAAATGTACGATATGAAAACTGTCTGATATAATAACTCTCTTACAAAATGACTATTTAATACAACAATGTATGATACAAGAGACCTAACTAAGGCTGATACATAAACTCATATAAAATATATCCAAACTAGGACTATTGGTGGGGAGGAAAAGAACTCCCGTGAATAAGTATGGCGATCTACTCAACAACATCCTGTATAAGTTACACTGACTATGGAGGCGTTGTCATCAATAGAGGCTTAATCGATGTTGGTGGCATTGGAGGGCATATCTGCTCAAATGCTAATAATCTAGCATTGTAGGAATCTATGGTGGTGATCAGTCTAGTAGTGTTCTGTGCTAATGACTCACTTACTAAAAGTCGTGACCCTTGTAGTGCCGTAAAATTGCACTCTGTCAACTTGGCCAGCTTCATAATGGTGCATTGCATCGTTTGGCTCAATAAGATTAGCTCCACAATGTTAGACTCGAGTACCTCAAAATGTATCATAACGTCCGACTTATTTTGTTGAGGCTGTATGGGTCTTGGGCTTCTTCAGTAAAATCTTCCGTAGCAAGTTGTTTCGTAGAGAGAATCTATTGATCAATGAGTGTCTGGAATCGTACTGAATCCTATGAACACTACATGAATGCGTAATACAAGAGGAAGGAGCCCTGAAGGTCTACGTCACAATTAGATGTTGTACGATCTCGTACTGTAGTACGTGTACCGATACCCCTTTAAAGACCACTAGCGGCGGTCATCCACATCTCGTTATCCGACTGAGCTGGGGCCTACGAGGAAGTACCAACTTCTCACTCGGTTGGTACAGTAAAAACCTGTTACGTCGCCTACTCACTGTAGTGCCCCGACCCGCAAGATGTCTTATGATGGATGGTTGGTTCGATGAAGCCTTGTTGGACTTAAGAATATGCGAGGGATCGCTTGGAAGACTATGTGATCGTGGCAGAAATCGTCCTATGAATGTGAGTAGTATTGTACCCTTCGAAGATCCTTTATCTTTACGCTTAAAATAAATGATAGTATGCTATATTTCTTATTGAGTTGCTCAATAACACCTTGCATGGAATTCGAAAAGATAATAAAATATAATAATCACCTGAATGTAAACTGTATTACAAGATGAATTGTATGCTTGAATGATGTTACGATGAATTACATGACAGGTGAAGACGAAGTCCCAAATACTTGGGCGGTGAGTATATCAAGCCTTAGCTCGACGAATATATGGTAACACAGATGTTAAGACCCAATAACTGGAAAGTGAGTATGCTTGAATTACGTCTAAATGAACGTATGCTAAACAGATGCTAAGTCCCAGGAATTGGGCGGTGAGTACATTGAGTTTGGTTGGAAAGACGTATGGTATCAAAGATGTCAGAAGGGCTTAGGAAATCACATTCTATTATCCTGTGCCGATGTAGAATGCAGATTTCACTAAGACCCTGGATTAGATAGATGATAATGTGAGCATTGGCTCAAGGCAAGATGGCAATACGAATGAGAATGATGGGTTATTACTTAGTTTTTCTTATCATACATTATATGTTTCTTCATAGATAAGTTGCATATAGTTGTATGGTCATGGACAACTTGTCGACAAGGTGGTTCCTCGAACGGTATTCCTGGGCCTTGGAAACCGGTTCGTCCTGGAGGAAACCAATGCTGAAGTAGTAGCTGTGCTGAAGTAGTAGCACGGTATACGAGACCTTCAGTGGGGCTAGCTACCCGCACTGTAAGGGGCACCGTATACCTGTAAGATGGTCCAAGATGGCATGTCGCCAGTGACCTTCATATAGATAAGTCCAGTGCTAATGATGTCTTATGTAGGCAGAGTAAGTTATTACTCAAATACAGGGAAGGATGTCGGCTATTGTTAAGAATCACCCGAATGATGATATATATATTGAATCATGATATTGTTGTTTCTAACAATGTCTTGTGCAGGCTGAGTAAGTATTATAAATGTACAGGGATGGCTACACGACCGTGGGTAAGAATCACCAAAGGGTGATATATGTATGCTTAAAATTTTGTTGGCTATGAGATTTGCATGCTTTACTTCTTGTCGGATACAAACATGAAATTGACCCTAAGGCAACGAGAAAGACCACTGTTAATAATGTTCTGTAACATGATTACTTACTATTGTCTTCTTAGGTGAGTTGGGCCAGCACTACTCGCCAGTAAATTAATGATGTACTGACCCACGTTGTGGGCAATATTATAGGTGTTTTCATATGGGGAAAATCGTTTGATCAGTACTTGGCATTGATGATTCGGATGGGTGTACAAAAGCTCTTCTTTCAAGACGATATCTTCTGCTATACGGAACATAATGTATGGAACAGTGTAACTCAGTTGTACCAATGAGATTGTAGCCAAATTGGCAAGTTATATGTAAGAAAGTCGGTATATCCAGTTGTAGCCTAAAGGGCAAGTGTATACATTCAGTTGGCTATTCAAGGGTCTTGTAATCAGTTGTAGACTCTGTATTCCGCTGCAAGTCTTGTAATCTATTATTATTATCAATAAAGAGATACATTTCTTTATATCTTGTGTGACTTCAATTTATCTGCTTGGTTTTGCTGCGTTGTCGTTGTTTTCTGAGAAAAACCAGGAACTGTAATGGTTTGCCTTGTATAAGTGCAATCTAGACTTGTACGACATCACGTCTAGTGGCTAGTTTTCGATCCTCCAGGATCGGGGCGTGACATAATGGTATCAGAGCACGGCTTTACATCCTTGGATTCTTAATCGATTTGTTTCAAATCAATGTTGCTACTAAGATGATTCTAAGCTGCTTTCGCGATGATTCAAAGATTGCTTCCACGATTATTTAAAGATTACTTCCGGGGTGAATCAAAGTTGCTTCCGTGAATACTCAAAGTTGCTTTCGCGATGAAATCAAAGTTGCCTCTATGATGACTCATAGTGCTTCTGCGTTTATTCCGTGTTGCTTCCAAACTATTCTAAGTTGTTCCCTTGACTGAAAGTCTATTGATCCTTCTAGCTGCTCACTGGGTGTTCCATACAATAAGTCTAAATATATGGGTTGTGATATGTGTGCTTTGTTGAATTTCTAAAAGTTACAAAAATGAATAACAATGATATGATGCGTTAATAAGTTTATGATGTATGCTGGATGTCTTATGTGTAGAATTCATTGAAGTCGATTGTTATGCAGCAATCGACCGTGGGTGATGGCATAGTATGTTGGAGCAGATTGTGCATGGATTTCAGAGAATGGGAATCGACAGAATCTTGAGTCGGTATTTGTGGTCAGCATAACCACTGCAGGATGGATAGTGTCCATATTAGACGTTGGTTCGATACGAAGGAATATTATGTCGAGTATGGCTTGAGCTCTGAGTGGTTTATGGCTTTACCTCTTAGCGATAAGGTGACCGTTGACGTATTCATAATATAGTGATTGCTTTACCTATAAGGTATTGGATAGAATCAACTCGTAGCTGAGATTACGATTGATACATGACGGCTAGGCGTGTCCCTTGAAGATTATGTTCGAATAAATCGTTGTGAGATTTTGATGTGTTCGGATGAACCATCGCTAGACTTTGATGGTTAGCATTATGTTGGATAAAATGATTGTAGGCTTGGTAATGATGGTGTGGTGTTGCTATCGAAAGATTTTGCGAGAATAACTATGGACCGAATATTGAACGATGTTGGAATTGAATAAAAGAAATTGCATGTTGGATATCGACAGAATTGATGGTGATGTTAGGCGATTATCGAGATGTTGCGAATGATTTAGAAGATGCATATAGTTGCATCCACGACCGAAAAGTTAGAGAATGGTCTCGAGGAATAGATGATCTTAGCACATTTTATAGTTATGCTTAAGAGAACTTGATGCGTCCCGAATTAACAAGTTATGACCCTTGACTATTTTGAGGCATAGAGAATAAGTACTTGTCCCTTGATGCATGAAAGGTTAGATATTCCTTATGAGAGTCGAATTGCTGGAATACAAATAAGTATCGAGGTGCAGCGATATGTAATAGACCCTATCGATAGATGATGTTGTCTCATGAATAACGAGTTGGGTGGAATATAGAATTATTGGATTATGACTTAGCTAATAAGTTATGTTATATCCACTAAGATGACCGATATACGAATGCTAGATGATTGGTGCCATAGAGATCGGATCGATGCATGAATAATAAATCTCCTTATGGAATCACAAGGAGAGGATACAAAACGAATATTGATGGTTAACGTGGATTGCTAAGAGATGTTCGTGTTTGTTGCTAGGGAAAATTAATAAAGGATGCTTTCGGAAGAAATATGATTATGTAGTTGCCTTATTTTGTTGGTTACAGACCGTATCGATGATCTAAAATGTGGGAAATGAATATGTCGAAAAGAGACCGTAGAAAAGATGCTAAATAGTAGACTATTGAGGTAACAATGTTGGATTATAATTCAGAATAGTTGGCCCGATTGAATAGACAATTTGAGTACGATATGAGGATGCAAGTTGGATCGAGAGGATGCTATGTCTATACAAGTGAAACTTAGAAGTTTGGATATTCGATTGAGGAGTTTTTTTTGATAGCTTTGGGAGTGACCCATAAGAATTGTCGGATAGATTTGTCGGTTGCGGGTAAGTCTAGAATGATGGGTATGGTCGAGTATGAGTAGGGTAGAAAGACTTGACCTAGAATGTCGGTTGGTTGCCTAGAATGTCGATTGGTTGCCTAGAACGTCGGTTGGTTAGCTAGAGTGTCGGTTGGTTGTCTAGAATGTCGGTTGGTTGCCTAAGTTTTAGATTGGTTGGCTATGTCCTTTCAGTTGTCCGTGTTGGAAATAAGTTCATAAGATTGGGGTGGTGTCCCATGTCCCTAAGTTGGTCAGATTATAGATTGTCCCTGAGATAAGATAAAGTTGTTCCTATGATAAGGATTGGTTGCCTCTAAGATAAGAGATACGTATGTCCCTGATAGCTATCCATCTCATATGAGTTAGCTGAATGTATGGTTTAGCTTAGATTAGCTGACCGTAGAGACTTGACTGAATGCTAACTTGACTGTTGGAAAACCGTAGGATGTCCCAATTGATGTTGCGTGAGTATAGTCGGAATGAGTAAGATGTGTCGGAAGGTAAACTTCGGAATAGAATGGAGGTTGGAAAATTTTGATGTTATAATGTTGGATGGGATGACGGATCATGTTGGTTTCGAAATTTGGTTGCCTTGTTGGAATGCTAAAAATTGTTAGAACTGGTTGGAATCGGTTGATTAATATTAAGCTGCGCAAATTGATGGTAGTGCCCTAAGATAGTTGGAATAATTTTATAGATCGGATTAGAATTGAGGATAAGTGTATGAAGGAATGGGATAATACAAGTAGCCGAGATCGGCGAGAGCGAATGTGAATAAGAATGACCTTCAGAATTAATGTTGCTAGAATATGAGAGTTGCTTATGCGCGAGGATAATATGTTGGCTTGATCAATACAAGAAAATGTTTGAGTACAGCAAGAAATGATACTAGAGTAGAATGACGGTACAATTGATGGATGAATCATGATCAGAAATTTATGAGTTGCAAACAAAGTGTATGGATGCGAACGATAACGAGTACAAGATTTGAATCAATGAGAAGCGGGGTATCAAAATGAGATGTCGATATAGGATTTATCAACTTTGGTGGCATGAATGACAATAAACTTGAAAGGAATACTTGATATATCTAAGTTGGGATACTTTAAAAAAAATTTCGAGTTGGAATTGGTAACATCTATTATGTTATTAGTTGGTTGGGATATTGAATAAACAAGTGGGATTATACGAGATGCTCAAAAGAATTGCTGATGTTCGAAAAGGAAGTTACACCGTAGCTCGTTTGCCTTCTCTATCACTAAACTTGGCTGAAGTACATGTATTTCTAGGACGCCTAAAATACGTGTATGATTCCAACTAAGTGGTATGCTGAATTCAAACGAAGCAACGGGAAGGATTATCATGTGCTAAGGATTTGCACGAGTGTCGGAGGAAAGATCAAGGAAGGTTAACTATTTTGAATCAATTGGGATGCTGTAATGAGATGGTACATTACTTGAAATCAATCGAGAGATTGCGGAGAAATATTAAATAGTGCAGGTCGATCATTGAGAAGTTTCATAAAAGTTGGTTGAAGTTTTGGGAATGAGTTTTGTTTTAAGTTTCGAGGACGAAACTTTTTCTAAGTGGTATATATTGTAGTGCCCCGACCCGCAAGATGCCTTATGATGGATGGTTGGTTCGATGAAGCCTTGTTGGACTTGGGAATATGCGAGGGATCGCTTGGAAGACTATGCGATCGTGGCGAGAATCGTCCTATGAATGTGAGTAGTATTGAACCCTTCGAAGATCTTTTAGCTTCACGCTTAAAATAAAGGATAGTATGCTATGTTTCTTATTGAGTTGCTCAATAACACCTTGTATGGAATTCGAAAAGATAATGAAAGATAATAATCACCTGAACGTAAACTGTATTGCTAGATGAATTGTATGCTTGAAAGATGTTACGATGAATTACATGATAGGTGAAAGCAAAGTCCCAAATACTTGGACGGTGAGTATATCGAGCCTTGGCTCGACGAATATATGGTAACACAGATTTTAAGACCCAAGAACTGGGCAGTGAGTATGCTTGAATTACGTCTGAATGAACGTATGCTAAACAGATGCTAAGTCCCACGAATTGGGCGGTGAGTACATTGAGGTTGGTTGGAAAGACGTATGGTATCAAAGATGTGAGAATGGCATAGGAAATCACATTCTATTATCCTGTGCCGATGTAGAATATAGATTTCACTAAGACCCTGGATTAGACAGATGATAATGTGAGCGTTGGCTCAAGGCAAGATGGCAATACGAATGAGAATGATGGATTATTACTTAGTTTTCCTTATCATAAATTATATGTTTCTTCATAGATAAGTTGCATATAGTTGCATGGTCATGGACAACTTGTCGACAAGGTGGTTCCTCGAACGGTATTCCTGGGCCTTGGAAACTGGTTCGTCCTGGGGGGAACCAATGCTGAAGTAGTAGCTGTGCTGAAGTAGTAGCACGGTATACGGGACCTTCAGTGGGGCTAGCTACCCACACTGTAAGGGGCACCGTATACTTGTAAGATGGTCCAAGATGGCGTGTCGCCAGTGACCTTCATATAGATAAGTCCAGTGCTAATGATGTCTTATGCAGGTAGAGTAAGTTATTACTCAAATACAGGAAAGGATGTCGGCTGTTGGTAAGAATCACCCGAACGGTGATATTTATATTGAATCATGATATTGTTGTTTCTGACAATGTCTTGTGCAGGTTGAGTAATTATTATAAATGTACAGGAATGGCTACACGACCGTGGGTAAGAATCACCAAAGGGTGATATATGTATGCTTAAAATTTTGTTGGCTATGGGATTTGCATACTTTACTTCTTGTCGGATACAAACATAAAATTGACCCTAAGGCAACGAGAAAGACCACTGTTAATAATGTTCTGTAACATGATTACTTAGTGTTGTCTTCTTAGGTGAGTTGGGCCAGCATCGCTCGCCAGTACATTGATGATGTACTGACCCACGTTGTGGGCAATATTATAGGTGTTTTTATATGGGAGAAATCGTTTAATCAGTGTTTGGCATCGATGATTCGGATGGGCGTGCAGAAGCTCGTCTTTTATGACGATATTTTCTGCTATACGGAACATAATGTATGGAACAGTGTAACTCAGTTGTACCAGTGAGATTGTAGCCAAATTGGCAAGTTATATGTAAATAAGTCGGTATATATTCTCGATTTGGACTCTGACCAGTGCCAGCAGCCCGAGACGCCAAGCGAGTAGAGTTTATTGTTTGTTTTCAGTATTGATCTTTACTATACAGCAGTGTTTAGTCAATAGATATATGATTTCAGCTTTATGTTGATTTTGTTCCTTGTTGTGTCGGGAGGGTGAAGTACCAACGATGTGTGATCTGACTTTAGACCGTGTAGACCGTGATTATTATTACATTTATATCATATAGACCGTGTAGACCGTGATTTATTATTGCTTATATAATGTAGACCGTGTAACTTTATACAATATAGATCATGTAACTTTATACGGTGTAGACCGTGTAACTTTAGACAGTGTAGGCCGTGTCGCATAATTGTCCCGAGACCAATCACATATCAAAGGTACTTCAGTCGGTCAGTTGGTGAGTATTATTATTATATTTCATTTTCTGTTCTTAGTATTCAGTTTTATTCTGTATTTCTTCATTTTATTTATGAATCATATGTCTAAAGGCTAACCTCTACGATATAGTCACTTTCATATATTGGAACTGCATTCAGTGAATTGTACTCGTTCCGTCCTGACTGGGTAACTAAACAAATTTTAGGTGATGGCGATAAGATCGTGTGTCCTGAGCAGTATGGCCCGTACTTGGGAGATGTGTTAGAGACGGACTTTGCTTATCAGGAGGAGTATGCAGCATCTGATCCCGCTGCTCTATCTTAGATATTTTAGTTAGTGCTGAGACCTTGTATTGGATTTATGAGATATTTTGAGACATGTAGTGGAGATTACTTTGATTCTAGATTTCATACATTGTGAGACGATTCTATTTTTATCTATTTGATGCTGAGTTGAGATATGGAGTGGCTATATTTCCCTTGTGATATATTTTATTGCGTGGTTGTTCATCATATTGTTACATTGTTCTACCGTCGACTCTGCGGCGTAGGCTGGGCGTGTACACGGTTCATGCCCAAATATTGGGTGCGGATCGTGACACATTTTTATAGAGGCCCATGCAGGTCGAAGTTTCACAAGGACAACGAAACCGTGGTAGTACTTAGGTTAGTCATACTACTACGGGCCTGTGACTAGGAATAGGAATAGGGACCTAAGGACTGTCTCCGTGAGTTAAAAATTGCGTCATTGACTTCTATATTCGATTTCAAGTACCTTTATGCGTCCTATTTGAATCGTTCTATCATCTAATAAATTTTTTGTTTTCAGCCAATGGACTCGCAGGACAGGAACAACGCAGCACTAAACACTCCACCGACAGCTGGCAGGTTTTTCACCTACGGGAGTCCACCGACGCAGGGAGGCCAGCTTACTCATCAGGACAATTCGGGCCAGCCACAGTACTCGAGATTTCGCAGGAATGACATTCCACCTCCACCATAGTTCCCTCCGTAGACTCCAGCACCAGCACCCATTCCTCCACCGGCACCAGCAGTCTATCCACCACCTACGATGCACCCGGCACCAGCCATGTATCCAGCTCCTATGATACAGCAGGCACCCTACATGTACCCAGCACCTACTATACATCCCGTACCAGCGATGTACCCAGCACCTGCTCTGCCCCCGCCACCGGCACTGGACAACATTACCCTCCTTGGAATTTTCCAGCAACAGGCCAACATCTTTCACGATACCTTGCGAGAGGCTCTCCAGCAGAGGGAGGCTCCCCAACAGCACCTTAGGACGTCCAAGCACTTCATGGACCTTAGGCCCAGAGAGTTCCATGGGACGGAGGGAATTATCTATACTGATGAATGGCTGGAGAACGTGGAGCAGTATCTGAAGATGGCCCACGTCTCAGAAGATCTGAAGGTAGAGTCAGCTAGTGGACAGCTTTTCGACATCGCACGGACATATTACCAAGGTGAGCCCCAATTTTCTACTCCAGACGTAACTTGGAAAGAGTTTAAGCAGCTGTTCAAGAAGAAGTTCTACACAAATATGGTACGAGAGGCGCTAGTGAGCCAGTTCGAGCATCTGAAGCAAGGCAATCTCACCGTTGACGAGTACACATCGAAGTTTTCTCGTCTCAGTCGCTTTGCGAAGAACTTAGTCAGCACCCTGGAAGACAAAGCACGACGGTTCAAAAAGAGATTATTGCACAATATTCATTTAGCTATAGCCACCAGCCGAGCCACTACCTTTGAAGAGATTCTGGAGGTCGCCCAGGCTGTAGAAGAAGAACTGAATTACAGGCCGAAGAGGAGTCGAGACACTTTTGGCGGAGGCAGCCATCAACCAATACAGGCGAAGCATCCTCAGATGCAGCCAAGGACCTTCCAGCACCAGCAACAATTCCAGTCCACTGGTAGGGCCCCAGCACAGCAGCAGCACCAAGGCCCAGCCAGAGCCCAGACACAGCAGACACAGAGGCAGTTCCAGTAGGACCCGTATTGTATATTTTGCGGAAAGACCGGACACGTTTGGGACGATTGCAGAGCAAGACTTGGATCGTGTTTACTGCAGATCACCTTCACATCAGCTGAAGGATTGTGCAGTGGCTCCCAACTGAGCAGGATGAGAGGCAGCTCCAGCGCAGAGAGGACCAGCCGCCACGCAGCCGTGAGGTCCACCGCTGCCCACTCAGTAGCAGCAGTTTGCTCAGTACCAGCAGAGAGGGGCACCCCAGCAGGGTCGAGCTTTTACTATGGCTATTGAGGAGCCTGAGCCTACACCAGATGTGATAGCAGGTTCCATACTTCTCGATTCTTTCCCCGCTATAGCTTGTTTGATTCCGGTGCATTCTATAGTTTCATCTCTGTAGCTTTTATATTCAAGCATAGTATAGCATCTGTACCTTTGGGTGGTAGTTGCAAAATTATGACAGGCGAAGGCGTTATCCTAATCAAGGATATTTGCATGAGGCGGTGCATCACCTTGGGAGGTAGGAAGTTACGTACCAACTTACTCGTAATGCCATTGCCGAGTTTCGACATCGTCCTCGGTATGGATTGGTTGAGTAAGAATTTTGCCAGTATAGACTGCCACCGAGGATGTGTCATATTTAGCCCTCCCGGAGGGTCTACATTCGAGTTTGCCAGAGGGGTGATAGAGCAGCAGAGTAAAAGTTTTTGCGGAGCTATGATTCAGGAGGGAGAGGCACCGCATCCCATTATCGTGGAGTTCATGGATGTTTTTCCAGAAGACTTGTCGGGATGGCCGCCAGACAGAGACATCAAGTTTGCTATTGATCTAGTGCCAGTCGCAGTACCAACGGTGCAACCGGTGTATCAGATCAACAACAAGGAGGCTGAAGAATTGAAGAAGCAGATCGACGAATTGCTATAGAAAGGGTTCATCAGAGAGAGTTCGTCACCATAGGGATCCCCTGTCCTCTTTGTGCCGAAGAAGGATGGTACGGTACAAATTTGCATCGACTACCGAACTTTGAATAATCACACTATCAAGAACAAGTATCCGCTGCCGAGGATAGACGATCTCTTCGATCAGTTAAGTGGCGTGCGGGTGTTCTCAAAGATAGATTTGAGGTCGGGGTACCATCACCTGAAGGTGAAGAAAGAAGATATACCAAAGACTGCCTTCCGGACCAAGTACGGACAATACGAGTTTATGGTGATGCCATTCGGGTTAACTAATGCCCCGGCAGTCTTCATGAACTTGATAAATAATGTATTCCATCCATACCTTGACAAATTTGTAGTGGTGTTTATCGATGACATACTCATTTATTCGAAAACACCGGAGGAGCATGAAGAAAATCTGAGGATCATGCTAGAGACCCTCATGATAGAAAAGCTCTATAGAAAACTCTCGAAATGCGAGTTCTTCTTGGACAAGGTGGAGTTCCTTGGTCATGTGGTGACTGGCGACGGTATAACCGTCGATCCGAAGAAGGTTACAGCTGTAGAAGCATGGTCTACTCTGACTATGGTGGCAGAGATACGAAGTTTCTTGAGGTTAGCAGAGTATTATCGGAAGTTCGTACAGGATTTTGCTCAGATTGCAGAGCCACTCACTAGGCTCACTCGAATGGATATAGAGTTCGTATGGACGGTGGACTGCCAGGCTGCATTCGATGAACTGAAGAAGAGACTGACGACAACCCCTATCTTAGCCTTGTCTTCAGGATCGGAAGGCTTCACCATTTATAGTGATGCCTCGGGCAAAGGACTGGGTTGTGTCCTAGAGAAGAATAAGAGAGTGATAGAATATGCATCTCGACAGTTGAGACCGCATGAGAAGAACTATCCCACTCACAACCTAGAATTGGCAGCCGTGATCTTCGCCTTGAAGCTGTGGAGGCATTATTTGTACGGAGAGCGAGTAGAAATCTTTACTGATCACAAAAGCTTAAAGTACGTTGTCACGCAAAAGGAGCTGAACATGAGGCAGTGCAGATGGCTTGAGCTGATGAGTGACTATGATATATCTCTACAGTATCATCCGGAAAAAGCCAATGTTATTGCGGATGCTTTGAGCTGGTATCCCGTAGCAATGTGCTTGACTCGAGATCGTCACTTATTAACGGATTTGAAGAGTTTGGGCATCGATATCGTCATCCCCGGAGCCGAGATACAGATGATGGGCATGCAGATTCAGTCAGGGTTGATGGACAGGATTCGGAAGGCACAACACTAGGATGAGCAGCTGAAGAGCATCATAGCATAAGCACGAACAGGCTTGCTTGATGATTTTACTATTGCGGAGGATGGTTCATTGAGGCACGGGATGAGACTTTGTGTACCTAGTTGAGAGCTTAGAGAAGAAGTTATGCAAGAGGCACACCGCTCCCAGTATTCTCTACATCCAGGAGCCAATAAGATGTACAAGGACCTGAGAAACCACGTGTGGTGGTATGGCATGAAACGCGAAGTGGCTCACTTCGTTTCTAGGTGCCTCGTATGTCAGTAGGTCAAAGCCGAGAGGCAGAGACCCGAAGGATTGTTGCAGCCGCTACCGATACCCGAGTGGAAGTAGGAACACATCACTATGGATTTTGTTTTCGGTCTTCCACGGTCATCGAGCGGAAAGGATGCGATTTGGGTCATCGTTGACAGGTTGACCAAATCGGCCCACTTTATTCTATTTAAAGTCGGGTTATCTACAGAGAAGTTGGCTGAGCTTTATGTGAAACAGATAGTCCGGTTGTACAGGGTTCCAGTGAGTATCATGTCAGACCGAGACAACAAGTTCACGTCTCATTTTTGGAGGAGCCTGCAGGCTAGTTTGGGCACAACACTTAAGTTTAACACGGCTTATCATCCGCAGATGGATGGACAGTCAGAGCGGACCATTCAAACGCTCGAGGATATGCTGCGGACGTGCGTGCTAGATTTTGGCGGCTCATGGGAGGACCACCTTCATCTCGTGGAGTTCTCCTATAACAACAGCTACCAAGCTAGTATCGAAATGTCCCCTTTCGAAGCGTTGTATGGTCGGAGATGTCGTACCCCGCTGTCTTGGGACAATGTGGGAGAGCGTGCACTGTTGGGACCAGAGATGGTAGTAGATGCTGCAGAGAAAGTCAAGATGATTAGAGAGCGACTTCATGTGGCTCAGGACAGGCAGAAGCACTGGGCCGACAGTCACCGTAGACCATTGGAGTTTGAGGTATGGAATTCCTTTAGTATAAATTACGTGATAATTATAGATTCGTGGTGAAAATTGTATGTTATAGGTTGGCGACTTGGTGTTCTTGAAATTTTTCCGACACGTGGCACTATCCGTTTCGGTAAAGGCGGTAAACTCAGCGTACGTTTTTTTGGGCCGTTTGAGATCCTCGAGAAAATCGGTGCAGTAGCATACCGATTAGCCTTGCCGCCTGTATTGGAGGGAGTGCACAACGTGTTCCACGTATCCCAGCTGCGACGGTACGTGGCGGACCCCATCTGTGTCTTAGACCATTCAGAGATCGAGGTGGGACCGAGTCTCAGTTACCAGGAGCAACCAGTGGAGATTTTGGACCATAGAAAGAAGGTGCTGAGGAATCAAGTAATTCTCTTGGTTCGCATTGCATGGAGACACCACTCCCCGGGCGAGTCCACATGGGAAAGAGAAGACGAGATGTGCGAGCATTACCCATACCTCTTTGAGGGATGAGGTACGTTTCCACACTGCATTTCAGCTAAATTTCGAGGACGAAATTAATCTAAGGGGGGTAGACTTATAAGCCCCATCTATTTTTTATTATCATTATTATTCATTACTTATTAATCTGTTTTAATTATCCAAATTACCTTAGACACCTCTTTACTCATGCATATATATATATATATATATATATATATATATATATATATATATATATATATTAATATATATATATATTAATATATATATATATATATAATATATATATATATATATATATATATATATATATATATATATATATATATATATAAAATATATATATATATATATATATATATATATATATATATATATATATATATATATGTGTGTGTGTGTGTGTGTGTGTGTGTGTGTGTGTGTGTGTGTGTGTGTGTGAAATAATAAAAGGGGTCCTTGGTAAAAGAATTTGTAACAGGGACCTTAGCGTAATTCTTGATTTTGAATTCAGGATATAACTTTTACCCCTGGTATATTTCGAACGCAGGGCAAATACTCTTATCACCAATAGATAAATTCGGATTTAGATTCTCAATCCCAACAGTTCCTAGCCGGTCCTGGAACTCTATCACCAATAGTTAAAATTCGAATCCAAGGATATGGAATCCCCAGGTACGGGATAACCCTGCAAATTCAAACCAAATTCCCCACATTTGAAAAATATATATATATATATATATATATATATATAAAATATATATATATATATATATATATATATATATATATATATATATATATATATGTGTGTGTGTGTGTGTGTGTGTGTGTGTGTGTGTGTGTGTGTGTGTGTGTGTGTGTGAAATAATAAAAGGGGTCCTTTGTAAAAGAATTTGTAACAGGGACCTTAGCGTAATTCTTGATTTTGAATTCAGGATATAACTTTTACCCCTGGTATATTTCGAACGCAGGGCAAATACTCTTATCACCAATAGATAAATTCGGATTTAGATTCTCAATCCCAACAGTTCCTAGCCGGTCCTGGAACTCTATCACCAATAGTTAAAATTCGAATCCAAGGATATGGAATCCCCAGGTACGGGATAACCCTGCAAATTCAAACCAAATTCCCCACATTTGAACTAAATTCAAATCCATATAGGAGATTAAATCCCCAGAATTGTTGAGTCCTAGCTATTTTAAACCAAGTCCCTCTTATCTATAGATTATATATATATATATATATATATATATATATATATATATATATATATATATATATATATATATATATATATAGACCCTCTACAACCCAATACTTCTCTCTTGCCGAGGAAACAAAGTTGAGGGGCTACTCGAAAAACAGAGGGAGCTTGGGAATAGTTGCACCAGACAGGTAAGCTTTTGCAATCCTTGAAATCAATATTTATAAGCGATTATAATTGATTAGTAAAGCCTAAGGGATCAATGTTGGAATAACAAGTATAGGGAAATCCTGTACCGAGTGGCATCAATAGTAATGGGGTCAAACCTGGGAAATTATAGGCCAAGGGGAACGGATTGAAGGGCAATAGGCCAGTGGAGTAGTAAGAAAATTGAAAATCTTTCATTGGGTCATTACACTAAACAAGTTTTTGATCATCTAGACTCTGTGTATCAAGTGCAGCAACCTATGTTCCAACCTATTACACATAGATACATCAACTTAGATGAGACTTCATATAGGACCTGGATACTAAGTAGGTGGGTATCCCAGTACCAGATTAGGACTAAAACCATTGTATCGATTTGTAAGTTGCTGCCTAGAACAGTTAGCCAAGGAAGAGGTCCAACCGGATAAACCATAGGCCACTCCATGGGTGTACCAAAAGTCGAGATAACACCACTACGTCACAGTTGAAGATCCTGTAGTAGCAGAGGGGACACGAGTATCCAATATACCTGGATGCACGAGGAGTCTGCTGCGTACCACTGCACATTGGAAATTGCCCAGCACATCCACATCACTCTTTGGCACCACACATTACTTTCCTGCAAACACAGCATCCTGCCTGCACTTGAATGGTTCCATTACATCACATATGTAACTGACAGTAATGGAATTCACCCTGGCATTCATTTCTTCCTTGCTGTCATGACCATAGACACTGCATCAAGATACCTGACACCAATAACCCAACATGGTATGGCAGAGACCATCCTATGATACTGTTTTAGTATAGATAAGATTTACCTACACATTCATGGGTTGAATGTTATAGGCAAAGTCGATCCCAAGTACTGAGATACTGCTTGATATCAAGACAAAATCGAGCCACACCCTAAATTTTGATATCAGTTCTGGATGCAAGAATAATTATTTTTAAAATTCGATATCCTGTATCAAGGTATCAGATGCACTAACCTTCAAAGGTCAGTACTCACAGGGAAATTTGCCTTGTGCCTTCATTAACAAAGTATAGCCCATATGTCCCTACCTGAATCAAATTGGCTCGATCCCTGTCAGCAGGTTGAGAACCATAAACGGCAAATACAGGCAGCACCCTAAGAGCCATCTACCTCATGTACAGGATCTGGAGATTGAGTAAGACAGAAGCCCAAGGTTGCTGTTAGGACATGAACCTGACCATGGGGTAGTTTCAGTAATAAGGGTATCAGTTGTCTAACTTAAAACTGTAGGTTGATGAGCATCCTGGGACTGTTACAGAGTTGTATTCCCCAATACCTCAAGAAATTAGTATTCAGAAAAATAGGAACACCACTGGTCCTCAGGGTCAGATCACACAAGGGGAGCCCAGACTTTGTACCCTCATTATCAAGTGTAAACCCATGGGCCACTCCTTAAATCGAACTGAAATGAACCTGTTCCCTGAAGTCAGCAGATCAAGTGGATCACGAGACCACTATAGGCCTACTATACATGTAACAATAGGGATACAAGCAGTATGGTTCTGGGGAATCCAGTAGGCCAAGTTAATGTATGACATATATATTAGAGATGCAAGGTTGTCCTGGTTCCAGTGGAAACCCTAGGCAGATGGAGGCAAAACCTGGACCTAAATAACTTAGGTATAGAATTCAGAAATCCTAATGGGGCTAAACTGTAGGGCACTATTAAGGACATGTTACCAGGAAGATATGTATAGTAGGATTTAAATGAGGACTTCACTTGTGGGTTCATAGGAGTATTAGGAAAGGAGGATGGAAGGACTAATCTAAGACACTAAATCTAGGATGAGTGTTAGAAAGGCATGCGGGCAGGTGAATATGGGGTAAATCTATCAAACAAAGGGAGGATAATGGTAAATAGTAAAGGCAACTTAGCTAGTTGAGTTTCAACACCCAATCTAATTAAATAGTGTAGACTTGTTCTATTTTTCATCTTTAACACTGTAATTCATTAAATAGGTAACTTGGATCTCGATTTGGACTCTGAACAGTGCCAGCAGCCCGAGACGTCAGGCGAGTACAGTTTATTATTTGTTTTCAGTATTGATCTTTACTATACAGCAGTGTTTAGTCGATAGATATGTGATTTCATTTTTTATGTTGATTTTGTTCCTTGTTGTGTCGGGAGGGTGAAGTACCAACGATGTGTGATCTGACTTTAGACCGTGTAGACCGTGATTATTATTGCATTTATATCATGTAGACCATGTAGACCGTGATTTATTATTGCTTTATACAATATAGATCGTATAACTTTATACAATGTAGACCGTGTAACTTTATACAGTGTAGACCGTGTAACTTTAGACAGTGTAGACCGTGTCGCATAATTGTCCCGAGACCGATCACATATCAAAGGTACTTCAGTCGGTCAGTTGGTGAGTATTATTATTGTATTTTATTTTCTGTTCTTAGTATTCAGTTTTATTCTGTATTTCTTCATTTTATTTATGAATCATATGTCTAAAGGCTAACCTCTATGATATAGTCACTTTCATATATTGGAACTACATTCAGTGAATTGTACTCGTTCCATCCTGACTGGGTAACCAAACAAATTTTAGGTGATGGCGATGAGATCGTGTGTCCTGAGCAGTATGGCCCGTACTTGGGAGATGTGTTAGAGACGGACTTTGCTTATCAGGAGGAGTATGCAGCATCTGATCCCGCTGCTCTATCTTAGATATTTTAGTTAGTGCTGAGACCTTGTATTAGATTTATGAGACGTTTTGAGACATGTAGTGGAGATTACTTTGATTCTAGATTTCATACATTGTGAGACAATTCTATTTTTATCTATTTGATGCTGAGTTGAGATATGAAGTTGCTATATTTCCCTTGTGATATATTTTATTGCGTGGTTGTTCATCGTATTGTTACAGCGTTCTACCGCCGACTCTGCGGCGTAGGCTGGGCGTGTATATGGTTCATGCCCAAATATTGGGTGCGGGTCGTGACAGGGCGTGACACTCACAGAGTCTAAAAACTCATCCTATATTATATCATCCCTCCATAATCTTACTAATTAATATATACTCATCATATATTTAACTTATAATATCTACATAACCTAATTGCTATGTGAATATCTTTGATATTTTCTAATGCATATTGAAATAAAACATAGAAATACTTAGGTTGCACAATACTTATGTAGCTCTAGAATGCCCTTTCATCGATGAGATTTCCTATAGTTGGCCAAGAAGACGGTCACCTTCTACACTTGAAATTAAAACATACTTGTTTTTAAACTTAAACAAATATATATTAAATTAAATATTATGATCCTAAATTAAACATGAAAACATACCATACGATGGAAATGCTCCATCATCGAGAATGATCCACCACACTATTTACTGGCCTTCTTCCGAGCCGCCTTCGCTTTCGCCAATCTCTTATTATATCTATCATCATCAAATCTAGCCCTCATTGTAGTCTACTGCTCATGCATGATCCATCGTTGGATTGGTTCTCCCAATCAAAAATGAGCCTTCTAATCATCGATTGCATCTTGGTTCAGCTTTACACCGATCGCATGAAACATGTTTTTGATCTTCTCGGCCCGGTACGATGGATAATAATATGTTTTTTGCAAAACATTATAGCGTAATGCGTTAGGTTACATTAGATATTAATAATAATAATAAAACAAATATATTTTAAATTGTAACATAAATTAAATTAACTTATACCTTAAAGTGCTCAAACGAGAAAATCTTTCTCTCATCTGGAGCATCACTATAGTTGATCCAAGGACCGCTATAGTTGTGCCTCAAAATGATGCCCAATTATATATATATATATATATATATATATATATATATATATATATATATATATATATATATATATATATATGTAAGTCCATTGGACCCGTGCACGTTAACTCGCCTCGAGCGAGCGTTCGTGCGGGTGCAGCCAGCCCGTGGATGTGCCTCGACTCGAGCACATGATCAGATAAGTTACTCGTCTTGTGCGTGCGGTCGAGCGGGTGCGAACGACCCTTATCTCGTACACGATCGGGAGTGTGCCAGTTTTGACAGAGGTATGAGGACAATGATGAAATAACGTGAGGACGTGCGGTTGCCCCAACCATGATCCCACAACATCAGAGACCTGATTAATATGGCATACTCTGAGTCTGCACATGGATATATATATATATATATAGAAAAGAGAATTTATTGATGTATCAGGCGTAAAATGCCGAAGCCTATACAAGTAAGCGCGCCAAGCGCGGAGAGAAAGACTAGCAAAAATAAACCGAGCGCCCAAGGGCACAGTAGACGGTCTAAAGCAAAGCCTGCCAAAATCGGTCCGACGAGTGGGAGCAGCGATTTTTGAGTTTAAGAATCTGGCGATGAGTTTCGCGGATGAGTTAGGCCGCGTTGAATTGGCGATCTTCATATCTGAATTTGTTTCGGTTCTTCCAGAGAACCTAAATACCGACGGCTGCAACGATATGATGACCATGAGAGACTCCTTAGTTGGACAGGAGATCGTAGAAGCCCCCGGGCCGATGTCGCATCCTACATCGACTAACAAGGTTATGCCACAACTGATCGGCAAGATCACCGGAGATCAGAATGTGTTCTGCTATTTCAGGTTTATGGGAGGAGCAGCAGTGACTTCTGGATGCTTGGCTGAAGCCTATGGTGGTTAGGGAGTCATCGGTCGGAAGCTTCCTACGTTGAGCTCTCCAGATCAGGAATGACCACTTGAGGGGTATACATGTTTGCCAGAAGGAGGCGATCAAATTGTGCGGCATTCCTCCAGCTCTGAGCAATATATATATATATATATATATATATATATATATATATATATATATATATATATATATATATATATATAGAGGAAAATGTACCTAAGGTCGACCTTAGGTAAGTTACCTAAGGTCGACCTCATTTTCCTCACTTTACAACATTTTTTTCTTGAATGTTTTTTTATGGGATTGATCTACACCTTATTGATTGGCAACATACCAAATTTCAAGTGATTATAATATTGTTTAGCCCCCTATCTATCCCTTGCAAAATCGACGGTCTAAAACTTTGCTGCTACACCGTCGATTTTGTAAGGGATAGATAGGGGGCTAAACAATATTATAATCACTTGAAATTTGGTATGTTGCCAATCAATAAGGTGTAGATCAATCCCATAAAAAAACATTCAAGAAAAAAAATGTTGTAAAGTGAGGAAAATGAGGTCGACCTTAGGTACATTTTCCTCATATATATATATATATACCGTCGCCCTCAACCGTTGTATCGAGCGGGCGTACGCGCAGGCACCTCGATTCGATGGTGTAGGTGGGGGGCGGGTTTTGGCGGGGCTCCCCCCACGGGGTTTTGATCTGCGCCCTATATATCTTTGGGGTTTACATTTGTGGATGATATATATATATATATATATATATATATATATATATATATATATATATATATATATATATATATATATATATATATATATATATATATATAAGAAACATCCACGAATGTAAACTATGTAATTCAAGAAAATATAAACTAATTAACTTACTTCTACCATTGGGCATGACCTCATCCCTATCTAATAGCTCAACCGGCATGACCTCATCCATATCCTCCTCTTTCTCTATGGTAGCAAGAGGAACGATAGACGCTGGACTAGTACTAGATATGGAATTGCTTGTCCCAGGAGTAGTGCCACATAGAAGTGACGTGGTAGGAATTTTTTCTTAGGCTGCTTCTATTTTCCACTCCTTTTCTCTAACAAATGTAAATAAGGTCGTATGCAGATATCTTCCAAGTTAAGACTGGCTTTAAAATTGTCTTTTGTTTTTTCCTTGACGTCCATAACAATATTAATTGTCTCCAAACACATCTTCTCAATATGTATGATATCAATGTTATGTCTGATAAGATTGGTAATCTAATATTGTAGATCCCAGGATATACTCCTTTTTGTCAAGTTATGAATGTAGCAAATCCATCACACTTGCACCCCTTTGTAGGCTCTTCGATAATACTTGGTAAATCATTCATCTCTTTCTAAATCGTGTCTCTGGGCCACTTTGGCAGTGGATTGGTCTTTTCTAAAATATCGACATGAAAAACATTCTTGTTCTTCCTGAACGATTAATCTTCGACAAACATTATCGATGACAATCGAAGAATCATGATTTTCCTTCGTATTTCAATCAGAAAGCCTTACTAGGTCCATGTAATACGGACAAGACAAACGACCATACTTGCTTCACCCAGATAACATCATGGAAATTGTTGATGGTTCACACAAGTGTTGCCCTCATATAAAAATTTTACTTCATGGAAATATTATACGTGTTGGCGTTAACTTTCCACAATTGATTGAACTCATCTATCAACGAATGATGGTTAGAAATATATTTATGCAGTCTTCACGCATATCCAAGACAGTAGTTTGTACGGAATGACAATCATATGCCAACACAAATACTAAGAGCCCAAAAGTTTGAACGGGTGAAGCCATCAAAAAAGCCCCAATATGACATTTTATGAATCTATAGTAAAATTAGGACACCCTCGATCAAAGTACTTACATTCCTCTCTATCGGATGGATGATATAACACTCCTTTAGTCTGTTCCCGCCGGTTCCAACTCACACTTTCGGCCATCTCCTTTAAAAAACCTTTGCAACCTTAGTGTTAAAGGAAAGTAGTGCATCGAATCGATCAACTTCTTTAACCGATAGTCTTCCTTGTGCCAATTGTCTTGTAGTGATCAGATCCATAGAATCTATATCTGTCTTTATCATTATCATTTTTATAGTACAACATGCACCATTTTCGACATGCATTAATTTTTTTCGTATCCCAACCAGAGCGATCTCACCATTCTCTTAGATTAGTAGAAGTTTGTAGGCAACTTCAGGCATTCTAACAAGATCTTTATAATCAACTTTATTAGCTGATTATAGAATTCTTGCAACATATTAAGTTCGGACTTGATACTTAATAGTCTTATAACAACCTCCAACAGTGAATGTTATCACCACCAAGGTATAAGGAGCAACTATCATGATTACAACTAAATATTGTATGTAAATCTATCTTTTTATCTCTGAATCTTTTTCATTAATCGTCTTAATAAGTAAATGGCTTACATAGTAGATAGTTTTGACATAAAACCATACCGATTCTCTAAAATTATATTTTTCTTTTTCAAACTTTTGTTCAATGACTCTCTTCCATAGTTTTATGGTATAAGTCATAAGCTTAACTCCTTTATAATTATTACAACTTTATATATCTTTCTCAATATTTTTTTCTTTCTTGTTGAAAGAAAATAATTTTAAACCCTTCGTTAAGTGTTCTTCCTTAATTTAAATTTAAAATTCTACTTTTTGTTTGTCACTCATTAGAAAAAAAGAGTTTTACTTTCCTTGTAGTGACACTTAGAGCTACTTTGTATTGCACTCTGAGGGATGGAAGTTTGCTCAAACATCTATTTCTAGAATGCTTGTAAGGCTAGTGCTAAAAAAATGCCCATTTTAGCCCGAAAATGTATGACATGTTTGAACAAAAGCAATATGGAATGCATGTATAACATTTTAGCCCATATAACCTCATAGTTGGTTTTACTATGACATGTTTCTTGCTATAACATTTTAGCCCATATAACATTTTATTGCTTTCCTGTATATGCTATGACATGTTTCTTGCTATGCATTGCCATGCTTGTCCGGATTTCTTGTACATGTCTAACTTACCTGATAGTGGCCTGCCATGACGCACTTTTGATTCATGTCCTGTCTAGCTTGATATAGTGGCTCATCGAAGCGCACACTTGTCTCAGTACTTGTCTTGTCTTATCTTACTATGGCTTATTATAGTGCACTCTCTTACTTATCTTGTCAAGTCCAGTCTTGCATGTCTCATGTCTGGGATGGATTTTGCGGAATGCTACACCCGGAATCCTGAATAATTTTTTTAGAAACTAGACAACTAGATTGATTATCTAAATCCATTGGGAGGGAAGAAATTCCTTGTTGCCTGTAAGCCCTTTGTTTCATGCCCTTACCATGGACTTGTAGCTATCTGTCATGATGAGCACATTTCTAGCACACCGTCGAGTGGGACAATCTTATATATCTAGTATATTGTACTTATGTTAGCTCACCATCGTGCAGAGCATATTACTTAGGATATATTTGTCTCCTGGGCAAATTATCCACTATTAGATACCATTGCATCCTCGGCCTGGATAAGTTGGGTAGTCTGCAGGACGGGCAGCCGAATTAGATTTGTCAAAATGCATCAAGCCGAACTCATTGCTTTGCCGTGATTGATGGATGGAGTCCATTCCTGTCTTGTCTAGTCTTGTCTTGTTCTAGCTTGTAATTTCAGTATCTAGATTCCCGTACATGTTACTATTCCTGTTCACATGTTCGATTTTACTACTTGTTTTATATGCTCGATTTTATTACATGCTATATGCTCAGCTTCACCCTTACATGTTCATATGTTGTTTTCTCTTACATGTTTCCAATTTTCTTTCATATACACTGTGGTACCATTTACACTATTCTTGTCTCGTTTTACTTCTTCACTTTAGTGTTGTTATGATTTTTATGCTGGTTTTAGTTCATAGTTTTTGCTTCCTTTATGGTACATGCTATTAGGGTCTGACCCCACTGGTTTTGTTTGACCAGATTTGGTAGAGGAACCTGAGGATCTACCGGACCTTCCACTCGATGGTGACCACCTGGAGCACCAGGGTGTCTGAATGGGTGTTCTTTCTCTTATCCACTCTTTTTTGTATATATTCTTTTGCGACGTTTAGCCACCGAGCACGTGTTTAGCTAATGTTTTGGACTTAACATTTGGCCTACAGGCTTAGACATGATTGTATATTTTCTAGACTGCAGCTAGAGCTGATCATGTAAGACTTACACTCTTGCTATTTCTTTATTTTGTATTACTAGCTTCATGATCATCTATATATTACAGTTTGAGACACTTTACTATCTTATAACCTGATGATCATACTCTTGTACTTTACTTTCCTATTTGTAATTGAGATATCTAGGATTATATAACCTAGGATTGATTATTGGCTTGTAGCAGTGATCCCTACATCTATAGCTTTGACCGTATTTTAAGGTACTGGAGTACTTTGGTATACATAGCTGACATCGTCCATCCCTACTTGCCAGTATTCTGGTTCTGGGGCGTGACATAGGTTTTAGTGGTAGCCCATGTAGGTCTGATTTATCAGATATATGGAGGTTACTGGTAGTTATCTTAGTCACAAATTCTTCTTCGTTGATATCCTCGTATTACTCTTTATCTATGATCTTTTGACCTGATACCTGCCTTGATCGTTGATCTTTCATGTTCTCTCGATTTTGATCGTTGTATTCTTTAACTCTCAGGGGCACTGTTCCTAGTCTTTCTGATCAACTAGTTCAGGTTCCACCGATGGTCGGTCAGCGTCCGAATGTTCCACCAATTCAGGAGGCTCAGTCTCACCATTCAGAAGCAGAGCCCAAAGTCGACACGAGGGCAGATGCTACTGCAGCCTGATCTGCCGACAGTGTGTGCTAGTCCTGCCAGATCAGTCAAAGGGTGTTGTTCGTGCGCTCATGGATTTCTGAAGAGTATTTATAGCGACGCAGCAAAGTCAGAGTGATGTCCTCACCCAGTTGTAGAGCATAGAAAATACTAAAAATAGGTGCATAGGTTTCATGCGCCTAAATGAAAATGATCCAGAGTTAAAAGCAGTCTCTGAAGCACTATAAGCTTTTTGAAGATACATAGTCGAAGATGAGTTAGAGAGACGCATGGTCCATCAGACGCATGGCATGTTTCTGTCTCTTATATGAAAAGACAAACCTCAGGCAGTGTGCAGTATTCAGACTACGAGGAAGATGTCAGTGATTACGTCACCATCATTATTATGTTTTAACAGTTGTGAAGGAGCAGTTTCATGCGACTGCCTCCAGAACAGTTATTTACAGTATGCAGTATATAGTATGAAAGCTATGCATTCTAATGCACATAGTTTTGCTATTTCACATGAAGAGACACCATTTGCAGTAAGCAGTTAAAATGCTATGTGTCTAATATTATTCGATGCATAGCTAATCTAATGAAGAGATCGTGTGCTGATGTCACGACCCGTACCGGCTTTTCGGACGCGAGCTCGTGAGCAAGCCAGCTACGTATCGAGCAGACTCCAGCCCATCTAAAATACGTAAACGCTGTCTAGACTATGGTATCACGCCTATTCATGGCGGCTAATCTATATCTCAATCCACAGTAAGAATATGAAACATGAATGAACACTATGGGTCGTGGTCTGCAGCCCACTTGCATACATATCCGATTAGACTCCAAGAATTAACAAGTGTCTATAAAGTAAGCCAACAAGCAGAGTATATCATGATAAGAAATGAAAGCACGAATAGATAATAAATGTAATATTAATATACCTGGATCCTGTAAGTGTATCACAAGCATCTACCATCCTGCTCTACTAACTAACTCCATGCAATCGCTAAACCTAAAGAGATCATCAGGTCCTCAGGAGACATAGCAAGATACATAAAAACATGCCTATCTAACAGTTCTATCATCACTACCAAAATATGGCAAAATTACGATGAATTTAGCAACTCCATGAGAGAACGTCGCTAATTTTTGGGAATTTAGCAACGTGGAAACGTGACGTCGCTATTCGTCACTGGTGGCGACTACTAGCGACGAATAGCGATATTAATTTATTAAATGGAAATCTGCATCGCAATTTCGTCGCTACACGACGCTAATTATTTTAATATAGCGATGCGTAGCGACGACTATTATAGTACGTCGCCGTATATTAATAATCAGCGACGTTTAGCGACGTCATTTGCGGACGTCGCTAAATGTTTCATATAGGGTGCAGGACGGTTTCTTTTCTATTATTCCTCGGCCAAAATTTTTTTCCTTCCAAATTTCTTGCTCTCCCTCCTCTGGCACTCGCACCCTCCTCCGGCCTCCTCTTCCTCGCACCCTCCTCCGACCTTCTCCTCAGGTAGCCCCCTCCCTCCCTCTCTCTCTCTAGGGTACTGCTTTATGCCCCCCTCCCTCTCCTCCTTCTCAGGTAGCCCCTTCCTTCTCCTCCGGTAGTTCTTTATCAGGTTTCCCCCCAATTTATGGTTTCCACCCAATTTATCAGCTTTCTATATATTTGGATTCCTTTATGTATTCTCTAAGATCTTCATGTTGATTGTTCAGTCCATGAACCAGTTAGCCTTTGATTTATACCTTATGATACGATCTGAGAATCACTTAGGAAGGAAGGGATAGTTGGCTAATTGAGTTTCAGTCTTTGGTTTTAAGGACAGGCTAAATTTTTGTCATTCAATGGTAGAGTCAAATTGGCATGATTCAATTGATGCTCTGCTCCTGACAGGAATGAGGAGTGAACCATTCCTCCCTATTTAACCATGTTGAGTGTATCACTATTGAACTTTCCAAATTGGAGTCCTCCTAAATCCAACTAACCTTGCCTATTACATGACTGTCAGATTTTGCTTATTTATGACTATTGGTAGTGAGTGTTGTTTGAATAAAAGCTTGATAGTCCTGTTAGTTCAACAGTCTACTGTAACCTGGGATTGACTTGCTTTTGTGTAGATGTTGCATCCTGAACAGAACACTGTAGGCATGTTAGTTTAGCATTAGCAGTATCAAGTTTTCTAATCCTGTGAATGCATTTTCTCCTAAGTATTCTCGACAGTTGAGTATAATTTAGCTCACTGATATTACTGAAATATGGAATGATTAATGTAGGGTATGTTGGTCAGGTTTTGGCAGAGTTAGGATATGATAGTATGCATGTTACAATTAACGAGGAATGTTGTTGACACCAAATATTGCACGACAGGTTACTTGAGTAACCTGGAATGTTTTACCTACTGAAACAAATGGTTTGGGCAAGGGTGTGTATAGTTTGTCATTAGATGGTATAGGATTTGGCCTGCCAAGTTCTGAACAGCAGTGCAGGCTGCCTGCTTAGTTGAAAGACTTAATTAGACTTTCTGTTCAGTACCATTCGACTGAATTAAGTTGACCTGGATACCATATTTTAAATCCTAAATCTAAGTCTGCCTGCTGTTCAATTCATGACAGGTTATCTTGTTAACAGTAAATACCTTCCTTTTAATATGTGTGAAACTCAGAGGTAGGATAAATCCAGTACAAATTGGGGACTGTCATGTTCAGGCAGTTGGTACCAGTATTTAAGACTAGTTTAATTTGTATAATTTCTGTTAAAGACAGATAAGTATGTCCTGTATGAGAGAATGAACACCTAGGTATGATGGCTTGGCTAGTTCATGATACCCACAGGAAATTTGTCGATTGATATGGACTTAGATAAATTCCTATTGGGAAATGATATTGGAATAAGGATTAACCTGAGAATAGGCTTAACTGCATAGTGATATCAGTTAGCAACTGTTTTCTGAGTTTGAATGTCAGGCATTTTGGGAAAATGGTGAGATACACCAAGTCAGACACTATCCCTACAGCCATTCGACTGGCGAGGCATAAATCTATGTATGACATTTTGTCACGATCCGCTACCAAAATTGTTGGGCCGGGCCGAGTCATGTCTAGCCTGCGCTTGAGATAAAGTACAGTAAGCTATTCTAAAGATAACAAGGTAAGACTAAAATGTGCTAACAGTTCTATATGTAGAGAAGAGTCAGAAATGCTCCAAACACAAAAGTCATCTCATATAATAATAAGTCCAAGTACAAGTCCGAAATGTAAAATTGGATACAGGACCAGTTACAAAATACGTAGTCTAATACATGACTACACTAAACATCCTGAGCAACTACACAAACTAGACAAGTTTCCCTGCAGGTACATCCTCGTAATACAAAGCCTGGTCCTCAACAGTAACTCCATAATACGAAACACAGAGCAACTCCTCCTCAAAAAGTATACCTACAACGTTATCCTGTCAGGACGGGAGCAAGTACTGTTTCTAGCAAACAAATATACGAAACATGAAATGAACATAAGAGGAATAAACTGGAAAAATGGCATCTCATAGTCTATCATGGCAAGGATACATATGTCATATAGACAGATGTATATGTAATATTTAAAACTGTAGCAGGTACGTAATCCTCAATAGGTGTACAATGTGCAGGGGCACATAATGAAATGTACTTTCATACAAGTGATAAGGCGATAGATGTACATACGCACAAATCCGCTTTGAGATAAAGCCTACGGCGTAGTAATCATATAAAATAAAACTTTGTTCGGTACATACATACGGAGAAGGGGGCATGATCACGTACACTACTAATAGTTTCCCCATAACCCAGATTCTAATCATGTGAGAGATATATAAAGACTGTTCTAAGCATGGTAGTGACTGAAAGTACAACATGTGAAGATTTACCTTGCTACCCCAAGGATCAGCATTTAACATGGTTGGATTCGCAGTTCGTTATTGTAACAGTATGTAAAGTTTGTAGAAGCATTTGCCTTTAGCAAATCAAAGTAGCGATAAAAATGCTATAGATGCCTGGTGACACGTCACTGTAGAAATAACACATAAACTTAGTTTTTATACTAAGTTAAACATTAAAACACTAGTGGTACAACACGACTTCTAACTGGACACCTAGCCAAATGATGACTTTAGCATAGGAGACCAATGTGGGTGACACAATACCCAAACTAACATTCTAGGGTCTTTATACTAGTGTAGGGTGAGGTTCAATACGATTATAACTCAAAATAACACAAAAAATTGCAAGTCGTAACTATACAATAATTAAATCAAACTGTATACTATGTTTCAATAATTTTTAAGATAGACAAAAAGCTCAATTTTACATAAAATAAAGTACCAACATGATCCTTGTTAATTATAGAAATTTATACTAATTTTTCTAGAATTTATAAACCTTCATAAATATATATTAAAAATAAACAAACATATATATACTGAAAATGAGTTCTGTTTTCCTATTTTTATAAAATACCAAAAGCCCTTATTAAATACTAGAAAAATTATAATAAATTGTCTAAATTAACATAGTATTTAAATACAATTTTTCTCAGATTTTTACAGCAATTAAAATATATATAATAATTCAAAAATAACAAGCAACAGTTTCTAGAAAATAATTAATTAATTATTTACTATTTTGTCCATGTATTCAAAATTGAACCGAAGTCCAGATATAGGACCCAGAGCCATGAATCAAGTCCAATATGACTTGTACAGACTCTGAATGTATTTGACACAATCGGGCCTAAAAAACCCATGCTAGATTTGGACATCAATTGGTCATAACAATTAAAATACAGGAATTTAAATAATATTTTTTTAGAGTGGTAAAATATACAAGTCACAAATTTATATAATAAAATAATCTTGTAAAATTTTACATAATATCATTTTATTCAAGGTAGAATTGAAATACATATATAAATATACAACAACAATATTTATATATAATGGATATATATATATACATACAATATATATATATATATATATATATATATATATATATATATATATATATATATATATATATATATATATATATATATATATATATTTACAAATACACAAATACATATACTTATATGCATATATTTACAAATACATATATGTATAAAAAAAATATACATATACATAATAAAATACTATATATATATATATATATATATATATATATATATATATATATATATATATATATATATATATATATATATATATATATATTTATATATATATAAAAATATATTATATATTATTATATTATATATATAGATATATATATAATATATATATTATATATATAGATATATATAATTTTTTTTTTCAATATATATATATATTATATATTATAATATATATATCTATATCTATATATTATATATATATATATATTATCAAATACTGTATTATACATATAACATATATATATAATAATAATATATATACATAAATACATATATACATATATATAAAATTATATATATATATATATATATATAGATATATATATTATATTATATATATAACATACATATATACATATATAATAAAATAAATAAAACAAAAACAAAACAAAAAAGAAAAACTGAACAGAAAAAGGGGCTCGAACTCAGCCCAGAGGGGTCGGGTTTTGGGCGCAGTCGGGCTGGCCAGGGGGCCAGCCAAGCCATTTGTTAGGAAATGGTTTGGGTTAGTGTTAGGTTAGTTTTAGGTTAACGGTTTAAACCTGATAGCCAAACTTCGTATCTTGACTGTTTGGGACACGAAGAACGGCTGAGTCCCCGTGTCTTGGTCATGCACGACACGCACGGTTCGAGTTCGTCGTGTCCAAACTCACCATTACGTTGTGCGTGTCCTGGCGAGTCACATTGGTGTGTACGAGACACACACGACACGGTTTTGAAGCTGTTACCTACGTGTCCGACGTCGGGGTGGAAGTCGAGGGTACTGGACGACGGAGGAAGCGTCATCGGTGTGGCGCTTGGGTGGCGCTGCGCTCGTCTCGACAAGATGCGTCTTGTGGTGGTGATGGATAGTGGTGTAAGCGGCTGTGGGGGTGGCACTGGGGTAGTCGCCGGAGTTAGGGTTAGGGTTTTGGTTTCGTCGGGAAAGAAGGAGTGGTGGTGGTCGATGGTGAACTAGGGTTAGGGTTTAGACTGAGGGGTATTTATAGGGGGGTAGGTCGGTCGAAGTCGATCGAGTCGGCCGGAAATGGCGGGAGAAAGTGGTCGTCGGTCGTCGGGGCAGCTGGCCCGAACGTGGGGGGAAGGGGGGGTGATGGGGTTTAGCAGTTAGGTCCTTAGAGTTTTAGGAAATAACAGTTAGGTCCAAAACCTAACAGTTTGCAAATAATATTTGCAAAATGTATTTAAAACAATTGATATATTTGCAAACCGATATAAAAACAATTTTAAATATTACAAAGTAATATTAGAACATTTCAAATAATTACAAAAGGATGTATTTTGACTTAAAAACTATTTAAAAATTATCTAAAAATTCTAAAAAATTACTAAAAATCATATTAAATTATTTTAAAGCTAAATAGGTCATTAGAAACTAATTTACACTAATTAAACCAAATTTGAAAAACAGGGGCTGACAAGTCTTCCCTCCTTGAAAAATTTTGTCTTCGAAATTCACAAGGATTGAAGACCCTACAATTTTCTAACATAGCAAGCAATGTAACAAATGACTAAGGCTACGATCAAAACTAACCTCTAGGGTATCAAGCAAAAATGGGTGGTTCCCTCGCAGATGTTGGGTCGAACAAGTAAGGATATCTCTCCCTCATGTCTGACTCCCTCTCCCAAGTAGATTCACCCGGAGAGTGACGGCTCCACGCTACTCGTACTAAGGGTATAACCTTGTTCCTCAGCCTCTTCTCCCTTCTGTCCAATATCTCTACTGGCTGCTCAGTAACTGCAAGGCTCGGTCCGGTCTCCAACTCTGAATGATCTAGCATATGACTGGGGTCCGGAATATATCTCCTCAGCTGAGATACGTGAAAGACATCGTGAACTCCTGTTAGGTTGGGTGGAAGTGCAACCCTGTAAGCTACCTCTCCGATCCTGCCAAGTATCTCGAACTGCCCGATGTATCTAGGGCTCAACTTGCCTCCTCGTCCGAACCAGATCGTCCCTCTATTAGGTGATATTTTTATTAGCACCATATCACCGTCAGCGAACTCCATCGGTCTGCGACTAGCATCGGTCCAGTGTTTCTGCCTGTCCTGAGCGACTCTGAGCCTGTCTCTGATCATTCCGACCTTCTCTGATGCGTCTGTGATCATCTCTGGCCCAAGCATAACTCTGTCCCCAACATCGTCCCAAAAGAGCGGTGTACAGCATCGTCGTCCATATAGTGCCTCGAAAGGAGACATACCGATGCTGGCTTGGTAGCTGTTGTTGTATGAAAACTCTACCAAGTGCAGATGGCTCTCCTATGATCCGCCAAAGTCCAGCACACAAGTCCTCAGCATGTCCTCTAGCGTCTGTATCGTCCTCTCGGACTGCCCATCTGTCTACAGGTGGTACGACGTACTAAACTTGAGCCGACTGTCCAACTCCTCCTGCAAGCTCCTCCAGTAGTGGGACGTGAATCTGCTGTCTTGGTCCGATACGATGCTCACTGGTACTCCGTGCAAGCGAACTATCTACTGCATGTATAGCTCCGCAACTTCTCGGTGGAAAGCCCCACCTTGAAGGGTATGAAGTGCGCACACTTCGTCAGCCTGTCCACGATGACCCAAATGGCATCCTTCCCTCATTGGGAACGAGGAAGCCCTGAGACGAAGTCAATCGTAATGTGTTCCCACTTCCAATCGGGAATGGGTAATGGCTGCAACAGACCAGCTGGCCTCTGGCGCTCCGCTTTGACCTGCTGACAAACTAGACATCTCGAAATAAAACGTGATACATCTCTCTTCATCTCGTACCACCAAAGATGTTCCCGCAAGTCACGGTACATCTTGTTGGCACCAGGGTGAATAGAATATCTCGATCGGTGCACCTCCTACAAGACTGCCTCTATCAGCTCTCCCTTTGGCATGCACAATCGGCTGCCATGCCTCAAGGATCAATCCTCTGCTACGGTGAAATCATCTAGCAATCCAGCTAAAGCCTGGGCTCGAAGTCTGCGAAGGCTCTCATCTATAGACTGTGCCTCCCTGATATGCTCCATCAAACCTGACAGAATGTCGAGCGCCATCATCTGTATTACTGATCCTGGCCGAACTATCTCAATACCGAGCTTCTCCAGATCTTTCCGCAATTGTCGATCTATAATCAGATACCATGCCATCGGATGCCTGCTCAGCGCATCCGCCACCACATTTGCCTTCCCGGGGTGATACGGTAAATCGATGTCGAAGTCCTTCATCAACTCCAACCATCATCTTTGCCTCATGTTCAGCTCTTTCTGCGTGAACACATACTTCAAGCTCTTGTGGTTAGTAAAGATTTCCACACGCTCTCCGTATAAGTAATATTTCCATAACTTGAGTGCAAAGATCACCGCAGCTAACTCTAGGTCATAGGTAGGATAGTTTCGCTCATGAGTCCGTAATTGCCTAGATGCATAAGCAATCACTTTCCTATGCTGCTGTAGGACACATCCTAGCTCCTTTCTCGAAGCATCGCTGTATATGGTGAAACCTCCAGATCCTGAAGGTAATGTCAGAACTGGAGAGGTCGTCAGCCTCCTCTTCAGCTCCTCAAACGCTGCCTGGCAGTCCTCTAACCAGATGTACTCTGCATCCTTCCGCGTCAGCTTCGTCATGGGTTCAGCTATCCTAGCAAAGTCCTGAACGAACTTCCTATAATAGCCAGCTAAACCCAGAAAGCTCCTGATCTCTGAAACTGACGTCGGAGCCTTCCATGTCTCAATGGCAGCAACCTTCTTAGGATCGACCGAGATCCCCTCTCCAGTAACTACATGGCCGAGAAACTCCACTCGGTCTAAAAAGAACTCACACTTCGACAATTTGGCATACAATCTCTCCTGCCTCAGAATCCCCAAAACTGTCCGCAAGTGCTCTGCATGCTCCTCCGGCGTCTTCGAGTATATCAGGATGTCTCGATAAATACGACGATGAACTTATCCAGATACTGGTGAAATGTCTTATTCATCAAATTTATAAAGACAACTGGCGCATTTGTGAGACCAAATAGCATCACCAGAAACTCGTACTGCCCGTACTTTGTGTTGAACGCCATTTTCTGGATGTCTGCAGCCCTGACTTTCACATGGTGGTACCCGAATCTTAAATCTATCTGGAAAACACTTTCGCCCCACTCAACTGGTCGAACAAATCATCTATCCTGGCAGAGGATATTTGGTCTTAATGGTGATGGTATTCAAGGCCCGGTAGTCAATACACAACCGAACTGTACCATCCTTCTTAGGCACAAAGAGCACTGGCGCTCTCCATGGAGTAGCACTAGATCGAATGAAACCCTTTTTCAACAGGTCATCAATCTGCTCCTTCATCTCTACGGCCTCCTTGGGGTTCACTCTATAGTAAGCCCGGGATACTGGTGATGAACCCGGTACTAAATCTATAGTGAACTCCACATCTCTGTCAGGCAGAAGTCCTGGAAGATCCTCTGGGAATATATCCATAAACTCCCTAATGATAGGGTGTGGTGGTGCTAACTTCCCAACTGTCGCACAACAGTTCGGTTCTAGGCTGATCTCCGGCCCTGCCCTCCTGACACTGAATAGTACCGTGCCTGGAGGACTGAACAGAATACTACCCTTATGACAGTCTATAGCTGCATGGGCATAGCTAAGCCAGTCCATCCCTAATATAATATCATACCCGGGGAGTGGCATCACAAAGAATCGTCCCCTAAACTCTCTCCCGGCTATAGCAATAAAGCATCTATAGATAGCTCTAATGGACACTGGTCCGCCGCCCGTCATTACTCTACTAATCTCTGCGGTAGGCGTAGCTACTAAGTGGTGTTCATGCATAAACTCTAAGGATAGGAAGCTATGAGATACACCAGAATCAAACAAGCATAGAGCTAGAAAAGTATGCAAATTAGCACGACCTGTGATGACGTCAGCTAAATAATCTGGCTCCGAAACCTGCTCCGGCTCCGGCTCAAGAGCTAGACTATAAACCTTCCCCTGGGGTCCCTTTTGCTGCTGCAGATGTTGTCCAAACCTCTGCTGCTGAGTCGGGAGCGGCCCTCTAGATACCCTGGCTGCTGGACAGTCCCGAAGCTGATGGGTGGCAGACCCGCAAGCTAAGCACTGCTTCAACCTCTTTCTGCAGATGGAGTAATCATGCCTTGGTCTTCCACAGAAAGAATACATAGCCCCCTTCTGCTCTTGCCGGGGTCCCGGGGCTCTAACTGGCGGGGTCGAGTAATGTGGTGTGGGAGGACAGTATGTCTGCTGGTGCGGCGTCGGTGCTCTCTGCTGGAAAGCCTGACGCTTGGACGGTCCCTCGAGGTGTACAGAAGCCGGCCTCTTGCATGACTGAAGATGCTCGTCTATGCTCCGGGCCAACTCTAGGCTCTGGTAGTAGTCATTCGTACCGTTTTGCCACTATAAGGATGCCAATGTCTGAAACTAGACCATGACAAAACCTACGTGTCATCTCCTCAGGGTCTGCAACTAGACTAGGAGCGAAATGGCTCAGGCGACTAAACTCTGTCGCATACTCGTCAACAGAATGGTTTCCCCTGCTGGATGTTCTAGAATCATAGTCCCATGGCTACCCTAGCGGTGGTCGAGAAGAATTTCTTCTTAAACTGGGTTTTGAACTGATCCCAAGTGGCCCTCCCTCTCACGAATAGTGGCTCATTCCGGAACCAAACTTCTGTCAAGTCTATCAGCAGAAATCCTGCTGCCTCGACCTGGAGGTCATTCGGCAACCTAGCTCCAAGGAGCTTCCTCTCTACTGAGTCTAGCCAGTCATCTTCTACTACTATGCCCTCAGTCCCCAAGAACTCTTTGGGGTTCAGACCCATGAAGTCCTTGATTATCCCCGTTCTCTGCCGTGGCTCTACAGGTGGTTGGGACCACGGTACGTTCCTCAGAACGCTCCATGCTCAGGCGGAGTAGGGTGGTCTGCTCCTGATGGGTTGTTAGGAACCCCTGGATCAGAGTGAGCAGTTGGTTCCCGTCGAGTGTGACGGAAGCCTGGGTAGGTATAGTGATAGGTGGTGGTAGGAGTATCGGGTCCTGTTGGGACTGTGATGTGGAAGGTGGTGGAGGCATTTGGGTTGGTGGATTTGCGGAGTGGGGGAATATGGTAGGTGGAGGTGCATCAGTCAACTGGTCAACTGACTGGATAGGGAGTGCGCCATTCTCAGGTGTGACATACTGTGATGAACAGGTGAGCACCATCTAATTAAATAAAAAGGACTTATAAGGACTCTTTAAAGTAAACAATCATAAATAACAAAAAAATCCATTTGTAATAACGAACATGTGACGTGTTCCTATGTTGCAATCCTAGTATTCCTCTAGGTGTTCTAAGCGTTGTTCCTAGTGTTGTCTAATTACTTTAAGTTCCTAATTACAGGCATGCTTGGTACAATGACGTAACCAAACAATTTAGTCAGGACCTGCGTGGGCCACCACTAAAAAAATGTCGCGATCCACTACCCAAATTGTTGGGCCGGCCGAGTCATGTCCAGCCTGCGCTTGAGATAAAGCACAGTAAGCTGTTCTAAAGATAACAAGTAAGACTAAATGTGCTAACAGTTCTATATGTAGAGAAGAGTCATAAATGCTCCAAACACAAAAGTCATCTAATATAATAATAAGTCCAAGTACAAGTCCGAAATATAAAACTGAATACAGGTCCAGTTACAAATACGTAGT